>CM030370.1:35768333-36160748 GCA_003604175.2 Clonorchis sinensis
GATGATGATGATGTAAGCACCAAAGAGCGCTAGAACCAGATAAGTCAACTAATACTCTTAGGATCTGGCTGCCGCACAATACTGCACAGCATACTACAGGAATTAGAAATCCAGGCGCGTCCACCTCATCTACCGAAAACTTTGGTTCGATAAGGCTCAGCACCAGCTTTTTCGGCATTAGAGGATGACGATACATCTGTGGTGGGCCCTCATGATGACTGTCGTACAGCCATGAAAAAGGGTCTTAGTAGAATGAAAAGGGAGTAGAGTGAAGACCTATTCAAAACACAAACCCTTTAGGAAGTCCAGAAGCAAGGCAGCTGAGCCACACAAGACCCTTGAGTCAACCGGCAAACGGAGTAAGTGACCAGGCCAGCTCAGCCTACGGAATGTAGTTAACATCCATCGTGGGCATCATCTCTCCCGAAAAAATGCAACGTACTTCAACATTAATTATAATAATCGTTCAGCTGTAACACCCTTTCGGTGCCCAGTTGCCATGCCACCCGAAGGAAGGATCAGAGCTGGGACATTGCCAGGATGCTCAAACCTAGACAGGGGAAGTCGAGAGGCAGGGGTCGGGTTCGAACCACGGACCTTCCAGTCAGTAAATCCATGCTTTAACCACTGAGTCATCTCGCTTAGACGCTCACATTCGATTAGAGGTCTTTGAATTATTTGAAAGCGTCCACCTTAGACATTAGTGATCCGGTGTTCCCGCCAGATTCGGGCAAACACTAAAAGGAATTTGACGTCCTCAGTGTGCAGCAGCCAGTTTCTGATCCATATAACCATATGCAGCGCACCACAACATTGTAAGCTCGACCCTTGACAGATAAAGTAATACCACACCTACACCACAGGCGATGCAGGTTCACTTAAGTTGTCCTGGACTTTCTGAATCGGATGGAAATACTGTCCTTGGCTAGATCACCGGAATGGATACAGTTGCCCAGGTAGACAAATCTGTCTAGTACTTCAATCGGCTCACCTGAGGGCATGCGCTTGGGGTTCCAGCCCACCCGGTCTTGCAGCAGCACTCTACACTTTGCAGGGGTGAAGTGCATGCGGAACCAGACTATACAATGTTGTCTGCATTTCCATCCCACAGACATTATCAGGCTTATATATGCTGTATATTATTACAGGCATTGTATAACTGAGCTTTCCATAAGCATATCAATGATGGAGTGAAGAGGAAAGGTGAGAGGGGACAGACTTGCCTTGATACACTTCATGTGGTGAACTCAGGCGAGAGCTTCCCGTAGTCCTTCACACGGCTGCGGGAGTTAGCGCAGAGCGCCTTAAGGAAGGTCAAGAATCTATGGGGGACACCTTTGCTCCACAGACACTGCCATAGTGCCTGATGGTCCACATAATCAAAGGCAGCTTTCAAGTCAAGGAAGATAATCATTGTTGGTCACTGGAAGTAGTGTTGCTGATGGAGAATCTGACATGGTGAAAATATGATCGAAGGATAGGACCAGAGAGCACTTTCGATGCCACAGCTACCAGGCTGATGCCACGGTGGTTTTCACACCGTCTGCGTATCCTTCGCGAAGAGAGTAATGACTGTCGATTTGCCTGCAGGCACTTTCTCTTCTCGATAAAGAGCCAATAAGTGATTATCCGTCTACTTTGGAGGGGGGCTGGATACAGACCGTCCGATCAAGGTGGCTGCTAACGTTACAGTACGTTATTTCCGACGGGCGATTAGGGTTTAGATTCCACCTGCCCATATGAACTATCTCCAGAGACTATGTTGCAGGAGGCCAGCTATGTCCTTCGAAGTGTTCATCACATCTCTCCAGCCAATGTTTTTGCGTATAAATTACTGAGCCAGACTTTTTACTTACCGTTTCACTAACCGCTTCTTTCTCCTGGTGAGCCTATTGTATTAATAGTATACGAGACGGTCGTTTTCGGTAGCAAAGGTCTTCTCCATCTCCTGAGGTTTCGATGTCAACCAAAGATCTCGATCTTTCCTTGGGTTCTCTACCATTTGGTTTTTGAATGATTTGCATGCGACGTCGCACTCACTGCCTGCTGATAAGGATTTCCTCGCACCAGTCTGGACTGGCGATCTCCACGAGATCCAGTGGTCATTTGATCGTACCAAGAAATCAGACAGACAGCCTTGAACGGCGCTAGCATAGCTCCTTTCACACTGTGCCATGCTTGATCCGCGTGCTCGCTATCAGTGAAGTGTTGGTTTACTGTAGAGGGTGCCTGGACTAGCTCGGACCGATACTCCTGAACTTTGATAATTCTCCGAAGATGGTGGTTTGGCATGTTTCTTATCGACTTGCGAGGGTCTGGAGGGCAGCGAATTGTCAGATATGCTCTGAATCAAGTTGTATGTCCCGGAAAGAACGGCAGTCTGTGCGGCGAGCACCGACTTCGAATCACCTGCCCAGATGTTATTCCAAGCTAAGACGACCGACTTGGACACCCACAGGAATCATTGTCAGTGCTTGGTACGTGACAAGCGTGACCAGATAACTCTTGACAGAAATTGTCCCCCTTAGCACCGGAACTGCAGTCTGATGTTACAAACAGGCACCGACTTTTTTCAAGTAGAAGTGGGCTTAATTGAGCTGGATAAACGAACGGCGCAGAAAGGACTGTTCACTGGAATTCAATCGAACAAAATGCGTCCAGCTCCCGGCTGCAAGAAACCTTCGTGCCACATAATCCACGAGTCATCGCCGGACTCATGGAGAGTTATATGTGAAGAAGCTTGATTCTCTCTGTTAATGCGGCTGTGCACAATAGGTGCCCTTTGAAGCTGGTTTTAAAAGTGTTCGACCGTATTGAATGGTGCACCGGCAGCCATGGCGTTGAACGATTTTTAGGGCCGAACTTCCTTGACACATCCTTACTCGGGGAAAGGTAGCACCGTTGCATCCACGAATACGAAGGAAACATCCCACTACCTTCACACTCTAATTGCAGAGGATAGTACAGCAGTACCCAAAAGTCGCATTGGAATAAGATTACTAGTGAAAGGAGGAAAACCCTTCGCCGAGGAGTTGTCTATTAGAATACATCAGCTAAACAGTTACGAACTATTGGACAGCAAAGTAAACCTCTCATATGCACTGTTTTTAAAAAAAACTGAATATTCATCTTCTAGAACTTTCCTGGATAATCATTGCCTATCACGCAACTGTGAAAGAATGCTGCAAAGCAGTTCCACAAACTCCGTAATAAACACCAACTTCCATTAGACGCGAACCGGAGTTACGGGGAAATCACATACTACTCGCATGCCTCATCAGTAGTATCCGCCGTTAAACCAATAGTACGGGGCCTCCCAGTCTTGGTTTGACTGCTTCCCATTGGCACTTAAGGTATGGTTGCAACCTGTGGAACGAACTTCCAGTCAGTGTAGCCCGTGGGAACATTATGGCACTGAGGCCCGATTACCACGTCAAGGTGGCAGCTCTATCCTCCAGGGATTCCACTGGCGTCCATGCAGGTAGATCCCATCAAAAAACGTTCAGCTGTAACATCCATTCGGTGCCTAGCTGCCATGCCAGCCGAAGGAACCACGATGGCTGGGATACTGCCAGGCTGCCCAAGCCTAGACAAGGAAGTCGAGAGGCAGAGGTGGAGTTCGAACCACGGACCTTCCGGTCAGTAAATTCGCGCTCTAACCACTGAGACATCTCGCCTCAAATGAGCAAACGCAACTCGAGTCTTGCATATTCGTGCATTGACTTAATCCGTCACACTACGATCAGAACTAACACAACTCCCAAGGTACGTAAAACGCTGTACAACTTCGACTACCCCTCCCTGGATTGTAAATGGCGTGTTCGGTGACTGCATGCTTAGGAGCATAACTTTATGCTTTCCGGGTAAAGTCCATACCAAAGAACGGGATTGCTTTGGTCACTTCATATAAAAATACCTGCGCCCTCTCCCCCTCTTCGAAGACAAGGACTACGTCATTCGCCTATCCTAGACCGGCAAGGTTCTCTTCAGAGGCTAGTTGAACACCGGGATTTTGAAGATCTTCCAGGGTTTGTTTCATTATCTCATCTATCACGAAATTAAATAAGAGTGGAGAGAATGGGCACCCCTGACGGGCACCGCTTCGTGTACGGAAGCTCTTGGAGACCTCTGCGTATAATGTTCACAGACTTTCGGGTAATGTCTTCTCAAGCAATTGTGTTAAGAACAGGTTGGTCAACGGAGTCGAATACGCTTTGCAAATCCCGGAATACTAAGACTTAGTCGTTCGTAAGTATGGCGTTGTTCTAGCACCTGACAAAATGTGAAGATTTGGTCAACGCAACCCCTACCAGGCCAGAATGTCGCTTGCCGCTCTCGAGCGGCCGTCAGTTATTGCTTCGCCGCATCGGTAACCGACGGCAATGTGGTCAATTTGAGTTCATAGTCCGCATACCGTTGGAGGACAACATGTAGCCAAATGACTTCGGCTATTTCGGCAGTCAGTACTGTATAAAACCAGCCAGCGGTCAGCACATAGCTGACGCAATCCGTACGTACCGACTCCAATCCATGTCGAACATTTAATTGAGTCTTATATTTGCTAAGTCTGCCCACTTGTGCATTCAGATCTCCGTAACCACAACAGGGGATTCAGGCTGCCATAAAACTTGTCTTTGATGATGTCAGCGCTACAGTCAGTCGGGTCATAAGCAGACAAGGCATAAATATCGATCAACTTCCCGCTTGTGAGACTGTTTCGTATACGTTGCCAGACAAACCGCACACAGGTGACTTTCAGTGGGTATCCAATCAAGTAAGGATCTTTTCTCCCGGTGACTTAGGACGATACCAAACGCTGCACATCCTGCCTCAGTAGCCTCTGGATCGCCAGAGTTGCGCAGTCAGAAGTGAGTGGAGAGTGATGGGGCGGTTAGCTCATCCACCGTGCTTGTATCTTGAATTCTTGTTTCTGATAAACTGAACACTGCCAAGCGAGTCCAGTGTGAGAGCAAGAGCAGCTTGCTTCAGAGTGCCGACAATGAAGGCAGCCAGGTGCTTGAAGATTGATTTCAAAATGCCTGAGGATGCCGGCGCCGGATTACGCGCAGATATTGCTTAAAAATCGATCCAAGACGAATGGAGTCATCAGTCCTAAGAAACGGGAGATAGTCGGGGAAAAGCGTGCGAAAGAGTAAGAAGAGAGGCGTCAACATTAGCCTGTTTTCGCTTTCCCGTCCTGCAGTATGCAGCAAGGCCACCCAACTGCTGTCACCACTGGGCGGCCGATTTGGTATGAGTTGATTTGTATGTGTGCAATTCATGGTTGTCCCGGGCAAGGATACCAGACCTAGAGTGGACGATTATGGTCCTCGAAAGCCTAACCGCCTAACCTCCCTCATCCACTCTTTTTCTCTTCTTTTCACTCTAGGGCTTTTAATATATAATTATATATATATATATGCATATGAAATTAGACGAGCTTTATGGTTGTACGGCAGTGAAGCATCAGTGTCTACACTGATGTTGCTGTCTTTGATGATGATGGTGTTTAGCGGGAAATGGGTCTGCATTTCAATTCTTACAGAACAAGGCGCCACACGTTCCAATATCCAACCTGGAGGACCAGAAGACTGTGTTGGTCAGACCCGTAACCATTGACCAATCTGATACGAGACTCTGCGAGTGTCCAAAGAAAACTTCTATATAACTCAATGGAGGTATCCAGGGTATCGCCGAGGTATCCAAATAGTCACTGCTAACGCCCAATCTCTTCGCGAAGTTGCCAAATACTTTTGAGTTTCTCAGAGAAGCTACGTTTTCGCGGCATGTGCAGCTGATACATTAAGAAAACTCAAGCTCGTCATCGTGAAGTTTCAAAGGACTACCTGGGAGTGGCGAACCCTAAAGTCTGCATCTTTAAGGTTAAAAGGCACCTCAAGAAAAAGATCATCTCCAAAGTTCTGTTAAGTATGACAGAGCTGTCCAGATAAGACCAGCCCGCTAATCTCCCTTGAGATGATTTAGACAATCCGATTCATGGTGACCTAGAGTGCACTAAGTGAAGTCAGGGCCTATACTGAACGAAAATAAGGACAACAAAGTAGAGTCCTACTAGTTTCCGGGAAGCAATCGGACTGCTCTACGTAAACGCCAACGCGATCACAGGTGTGGAAATAAGTGGCATGAAAAATCAGCGCACAAATCGTGAACATTACCCGTTGACCCGGCGAGTGCTGAAGAGCTGGAGTCGAGAGCTCCTTTGGAGTCAAGGAAAGCTACCATTGCCGGTTGGCTGTATGCGTTACGCTACTCAAGCAACAAAATTACTATGAATGGATGCCTAATGCACCTCATGCCTGAAGCTCTCGAAACCGCACCTCGCAAGAAGTCAGCTGCTACGGTACTACTCAATACAGTGGATGCGTTTCGAAGGAATATGACCTATAATCCCATTGTTTGAGCGCTCACTTGGGGTACCCACTTGAATGAAGTCAGAATGATTGACCCATTTTAGTGGAACGCATTCTTCTTTTTAACTTGGATTAAGCAACCCAAGTAAGGTATGCGGAGATCCACCAACGTTCCCGGATAATGTTAGTGACCTTCCGTGTGGCCAGATGGTGCCTCATACAGAAAGATATACAAGTACTTCAGAAACGGACAGAACCCTAAACTCACAGACGTATCAAACCGGGCAGGTTGGAAAGCATGAGTGCAAAAGCAAACGGCCAACTGAACTGCTGTTGAAAACACCCAGCCAAGCAGTCAATACACTTTTGGGCTTCATCGTCCACAAGAAGCCAGTGATCCTCACTGACGGTTCGCACGCCGGTCCCTGAAAAGCTAAGTCTGTTTTGCTTAACAGGAGTCAGTTGTCTGCTGCGATATCGGATTCGAAATGGCATATCGGATTATAAAAACAAGCACCGAGTTCTCCAAATCCTATCACCGTTAAAACTGGTTACCCGGCGCGATTAGCAACGCGACTTCGTCTGACCATCGCTATCCGCGAGAAAGTCCGCGCAGTTTGTCAGAGGTGAGCAGGTAGTTCATTATAATAGTACCTCTATATGTAATTTCGAACTGCAGATGCGTTTAAAACGCTGCGACAACAACTACCAAGGTAAGCTCACAATGCCGGGTTGACTGGCCAACCAACGTGGAGGCATAGAGGTCTAGTTTGCTCTGTCACCTAAATTTCCAGGATGATAAGGATAAAAATCATTTGGTTTGAGATAATGGTGTATGCAGCGAACCAATTTCGCTGCGCTACCCATGACCCTTGCGAGTTTCCTAAATTTTAGCTGACCTGTTCTGAGTCCAAATTCGGATTACGCCATTCCCGAAATCATCGTGACTGAACTGAAAAGCGCGCAGGAAATCCAGATAGGGTACATTTCTGGAACCATTCCGGTAAGGATAAAGTCCAACGACTTGCCCCAAATGGTTCCCGTGGACTTTGACAGGCTCACGAATGGCGCAAGCGAGCAAGTACCTCCGGCAGACCCGACTTGTTCGAAAAAACGACTTGGGCATACGTGCGGCCCCTGATAATCGCTGGGTGCCACGTTGAGATAAACTTGGTACCAGCCTCGTCCCGCGGTTTAAGGTAACCTTCGATCCCACTGCCGACTTGGAAGGACTGGTTCTAAATGTCATGCACAGAACCTATTCGAAAGGCGGTGAGGGCTGAGGCACTGATCAAATGGCACAGGAAGAGCACATTGAGTGGATAGTCCACAAACGATTGTCCTCCTTTCCATCGACGATTTCCGCCGTGCATACAGCCTGTTTATGCACCAGCCTAAAGAAAATCAGACCAATCCAATGGAAATACTGGTCACCGAGACACATTCGTAGTTGAAGCACAGGTGACCTGATCATGCTTGCATTCCCCATCACGCACCGAATATAATAGTACGCACACTGCAGCGATGGTCATCTACCCGGAAGAGCACCGGATGTTACGTAGTACGACATAATGCACTAAGATGAGGTGATGTATGTAAGCATGAGTTCCCGACCGTGGTCACGCTGGCAGCAGTTTGCCTCAGATTTTATGCAGATGAACATGAAAAACAATCGTTCGATTCGGGAATAGTCCAATTTTATTGGTGTGCTTACGCGATCAGTTCATACGGGAGAGGATGGACAGTAATCACTTTGTTGTTCTTCGTCTTTACGATGTGAGCCGGACGAGGCTGTGCTGGCTAAGTTATGGTTAGTTATTACTCTTATTCGGTTTACCTTTCGCTTCAATTCAACCCATTTTCCAGAAGCCTTGGCCTCTTTCCTTTTTACATCGTTTTCCTTCACCCGCCGCAAGAAGTCTTCACGACATTTACTGGGCTTCACATGTTCGATACGAACATTTATCCGCTTTGGTACGATACGCTTACTGAGAAATTAAAGAAAGACACAATCTTACCCGACACGTTTGTTGACTATTATCCCCAGAGCATGAGGAGTGACATTGTAGACGCGGCCAGTCCGACCGTGGTACGATTTATGGGGCATTCCTTTCTGAACACCGCCATCGCCTTTTATGTCTACAATATCGCCGCGTTTATATACGCGCATATACACAGAAGACGGGAGGGGTCCATGCCTTCGGAAGGCCCGTGAAAACAAGTGCCTTGTGCCGCGGCGGTAGCCTTTCGTGTTCGTCATTACGTACAAGCGTGCACCGGCCGAAAAATAGAAACGTAGCGCGCACCCCACAACGCAAACAAACAACAGGAAGTTCGGTTCAGTTCAGGATTCAGCTGGATCCAGGATAGGACAAGAGACAGGCACACGGATTGACAGCACATACTGAAGCATCTCATCGGTTGCCTCTGGCCTCATAAGCTCAACATGTTTCTCATTATCAATGTCAGAAATCATGACTGAACAGCCAGTAATATATGGAAATTTGTATTAACGCTGTAAGACCCAATCAAAATTTTGTTAAGGAAATTTTCAAAGTTCGGACTACTTCACTTGTGATAATGTGTCTGTTTTTATGCTACTAAATCCCACTGCACTGATGAGCCAGGATTCGAATTTATGCCATCTGCCCCACATAAGATTGTCTTAAGTCAGCCGATCACACTACCAGCCTCAAGCATGCTTGATTTTAACCACTTGGACTTAACATTAGCCCTCACTGTTGATTAGCTTAGGTTCTTTGCACCACTAGCGTTGGCGTTCTCTATAGTTTGTTCCTAATATTGTTCAAAAGTAACAGAAACTCTTGGAGAGAGCACTCATTTTCGCCTTGCGTGGGAGGCCACGTTCCTCAATCTGATAAGACTTCCGTTGCTTCCATCTAAAGTCGATATTTCCCCTCCACTTATTTTCCAGTTTCCTTCCGGCACACAGTCATCTCATTCCAGCACCAAACTTGGGACTTACTCCGCCCATCGATTGTGACCAACGGTTAATCCTTGTCGGCGGGACCAAGAAAGCTACCATCAAAACAAAAAAATCGCCAGGCAAGCGCTTCGGCGCCTGTTAGCTTGAGACATCATCCCTCCTTGGTCACTAAGTGCTGTTTCCTTCTCTTATGAATCCAGAGACCACGTCGAAAGATCGGACGATTTGTGTTAATGGTTCTACACTAAATGCTTTTACAGCTGGTGACGAAAATCCCGCTCCAAACGCCCACGATCGTCTTCCAGGCCCGTCCACCGAAAATGCCGGTCCGATTGTAGCGTTAGATACTGATAGCTCATAATAATTTGGTCACACGCCCAATTTGCATCAAGGCCGTCCGGGTAATAGTGCAATGCATTGGGCGCTCTGCTTGCGCAAAACCGTGATGTTCAGGCTTTTCGCTTTTTCAGAAACACAAACGTAGAGAGTTAGTCGATAATGTTCTTACGTAGGAATCAGCTTTACGGTTTTTTGAAGCATACCAAGTTGGGTGCGAAATGGTGGGCTAATGACCGCACGGAAAAAACACAGGCCTCCAGATTTGGCGAAATTTTTATTTTCTGATCCAAAACCCGTTCGCCTATATTGAACAGTCACAGGAATGAAAATACTCGAATTTTTTCACACTTTTTTGGGCTCCATTAACGCAAAAGTAACTCAAAGCCTTTTACTCGCTACACTATTAGCTAATTGGCCAGTATGTATCAGATACCCCTCTCAACACATAAAAGCTTTCTTCTTTGAGTGGTACCCCAGCCAGTCTAACCTCAAGAAGGATGTAAAACAGCCACAAGTAAGGTACGCTGCAGAAGGATCCGAGTGCACCGAAAGTACGTATTGCGAAAAAAGTTAAGCGCTTCGTCGAGCTCAAAATGCAATGAAAAAATAGCAGTGTAAATGAAGTTTGTTGCTAGGACTCAGTCCAGCCCCCGATGGATGTACTATTCAAAATGTTCCGAGTTACTGGAAGCTGGGGCTTGGCCTACCCCAATGGCGCCGTTAAAGCGTTTAGACCGATATGATGATTAGGTTCATGCTGTTCACCAGCCGAGCCGAAGCTACCCGCGATCACATGTTGACTTTGCTATACCTCAGTTGATCTTGCTGGCCAACCCAAAATCTCACTGTTCACAGAATGGTACATCCCCGGTCCGACAATCTCAGGCGTGGCACCCGTTACTGTGTTGTCCAGAAACTGGAGTGTCAGTGCGATGAAGGCAAGACGCAGCCATACATAGTCTGATTTTACTGTTTCCCTCGTACACTTGACTATGCCCTCTTCCTACGACTGTAAACAAACTCTACCCGACCCCAGCTGCATCTGGGAAAAGTTCTTTCAAATGAGCTGAGATATTCGTCCAGATCTAACCATCTCGGTGGACCTTCACGTTGCGCCCCTCACATAGCCAGACACTGTCTTTGCAGTCTGCGTTCTGTCCCGTGCGTTAGTACAGAATCGTTCTCCAAGCGAAAGTTTACACTCGACTCAGCCCCAACCGCGATGCCAGGAGCCCATACAGCTTCAATGTACACGGTGATCCTGGTATACAATCTTCTATGTACACGCATTACGAATTTCTCTAATTCATTGTCCCCAATTACGCTTTTTGTAACCGTGGCCAATGAATCCAGCTGTCTAAGGCCGCGTAGCCTGAGCAATGATTTTAGTTTTTAGTACAAATCGGCCAGCAAGATCACTGCAAGAATGCTGCTTCACCATTTCCGTTACTCGCCTTCCTTCTTTTCTCCAGTTCGCAGGTTTCCTGTCACGAGCCTCAATTTTGTCTTCCTCTGTTGTGTTGTTGCTCGCCGTCTTTAAATTACAATGATCTGATCTTGCTTAAGATTGAAAGGAAACCCCTAATAGATTTGTTTATTCGCACCTGATATCCACCGTATAATGATCTTGCCAGTTTAGGCATGCTCCCATCTGCGTCGGGTAATGCCCACTATCTGTGCGCCTGCACAATTTCCACGCAACCTTGGCCGTCAGGCCTCGTCAATGCCGTCAAAATTTGAGAATTTTTTTCGTTATTTTTGGCTGTCGTTCCCTGTAGCAGTTAGTGCGTGGGTAAGGTTGAACTCACAGGGGGAAGCTGTGGTAGCTTACTTCGCGCATTATTTGTGGGATAAGCAGCGATCTGCCCGATGGAGCAATTGGATGTTTATGCCCCCTCGGATTGGACTAACCGGTGAGAAAAGTAAAAGACAAATCTCTGCGAACGCGTGCTCTAAGATGTTCATTCATTCAGGATAAGCGGCTAGGCTCAAAGGCGCTGGTGAAGTGCTGCGTACTGTCTGGCTTCATCGCGAATTTCGTATGTCTTGAGCAACATCACGCAGCCAGGAGCAAACTGGTGCATAAGACGCATGTCGTATGACCGAATGTCTTCTGCTGGGGTGGGTCATGGGGTTTAACAGAGTCCGCAATAGCTACTTCAATAGATAGAGTGGGGGGCTGAGGATAAAGGAGCCTGTACTTAGGAAGGACCTGAATGCAAAAGCGCCCAAAGAGGATTTCTGAGGCGTTACATCGGCCTCGATTGAAAATTCTTCTGATCCGTTCTCAAGTCACCTGAAAATATCTCGCCTTTCATCGTTTCACTGACTAGCCCTGACATGTTGTCCTCTGACCTTCCTTATGCCATTTAATAAGGTTTTCCAATTTGTCTGCCGGTCCATTATTGCTTGCTTCTCTGACGCCTGACTGTTTGCATTTATGTCACAACAGTTGGTCTGCCGAAGCGCTTGACGACTATGGCCCTTGTTCTCTGTTAACCGCTTTGCGTCTCCTTTTCGTAGTTGACGTTCAGCAGCATCCAGCAAACTGGAGTTTATATCATCTCCCATTTGTTCTAGACCATACATAACGCATGTCCGTTTTTGTGCATCATCCCATACCTGATAATAGTGCGGTAAGCGGGTTATTACAACGGCTTTCGTAATGGAAACGTTAAAAACAGGATAATCAACGCCGTGGTGGATAAGGAAACCGTCTCTCCCTCCCTCCCCCTCACCCTCCAAATTGTAATTAAATAGCAATCCAAAATTGGCTGTCAATTATAGTAACATCGTTTATTCTTAGCTTGCTGTGACACATATTTGTGCATGTTCATGGTGGTGCAGTAATCAGGGCAGCACAACAGATCCCATTTGTCCGGAGGGATACACACAATCGGGTCAAATATGTAGAAGTAGTTGTGGATAGGCGCAAAATGTATGCGACAAAATAATACTAATGATAATGCAGCTTATTTACGACTAGTGGGTCGCCTCCTTGCGACTAGATGTCGGGCAAATAGAGACAGTAGAACTTATGTGGGTGGGGGTAAAATGGTAAGAGATATTTTAGAGGGGAAATGCTGGGTTTTGAAACGATAAAAAAGCCCCTGTAAACCACATAGAAACAAAAGTCGATGGTTTAAAACTTAACGCGATAACCGGTCCTAAAATGAAATAACCTTGAATTAATAGCTTATGCCGCGTATAGCGAAATGAGAGTGACGAATCACAGTCGGTTGAGCGATGAAGCACCTTGGCTTCCACCATGTGGATGTAGACTCTGCAGAAAACGGGTGAACCCACTGGTTCTGCCTCTGTTAGCTTACACGTAAGAGGGCATTTTGCTATGGTGCAATTGGTGCTTTGGATTCATAGGGGGATTTCCAGAGATATTTGATGCAACCGGGACAGGCTTAAGCCGGCCCCACTCACGTTCGACGGTGTTTGAATCCTTCTGTATATAAAGCCTTGAGGTAGCACCTTAGCATCGGGTAAATCGTTCGTTCCACTGCAGAGGTGATGGGCATGTATGCGCAGCTTGTTACAAAACATCTGCGAAATTCCTCGTTTGTGACCCCAACCACGCTACACGTCCATCACCTTCATGTGTGCTACCAGCTCTGCGATGTCGCAAGCCATCTGATAATCTTGTCCTCAGTCTACGCATACACAGACTCCGGATACTAGACATTTCAGTTAGCCAGGGGACAGGTCCGACCAGGAATACAGCACATTGAGTTCAAGAAGGCAGTCAGCAGATGAAGCTTGTTTGAATCAAATCAAGGGGGTGGTTGGGCGTCTCAAACAAGTCATCTTATGCTTGACTACAAGATCAACGTTTATTTCATCAGCGGTCGTCAACCCTGAATTTATTGGAACCGAGTCTCATACACACATTGAATTTGTAAACCAAGTCACTTTTATTCTTTGTCTCAATTCAAGTTCGCCTCCCTTCCTTGACTAAGTTTTTCTTCAGTGTCTAAAGCAATATGCCCACAACCCTTTTAAACTACCGAATACCGCAATCACTCCCACCTGCATCTTAATAACGTCTAGACGTAATATTTTCAGCCCGTTTCCCGCGCGCCACGAGCCATCCTGTAGGTGCACTCTACAAATGCACATATAAAGGCAACAATTAGTTGCATTTCGTCCATTGTATCAGAAAGTACTCTCGGTCAATCATTACCCGGCCGAGATCCTTCTTGAACAGTTGTGTGTTATGGATTACGCATGCACTGGTGACGGAAAGCTTGCGAGATAATTTTCAAGACCGGCGAAGTAATCAGCGGCCAGCTGAGAAACCACAAGCAAAAGCACGAAAACCATCAATGTTCTCAGAAAAACAGACAGAGTTAAATATCGGCATTTCGGTCACGTTATCCAGTAAAAACCTCAATTATCATGAGCCAAATAAAACGACCGTTGTTATGAAGAGCGTTGCAGTGGTATTCTGTCTGCCGGACACTCGGCAGTTAAATAAGCACTTTGAGTTCAGGCATTCTACCTTGCAAAAAATCGGTGTCGATTCGAAATAACTGCCTTGCCTGATGTTCTTAATCTACGCCCAGCGGTCACTCGTACCAGTATTTTTTAGGTTCCTAAAAGATGCACAGAATAGCATTTAAAACTGCGTATGAGAAGCCAGTCGTTCTCCATGGCTTATGGCGGAATATCATTAACGCCATCATGAAGTACTTATCTCTCGCAAAGTGTAATATGAACCCAAAACGATTCAGAGAAACGTGCAGAATTGGATTGAGTGGGTAGGGATGGTTTCAAGCACGAAGAAATGCTTGTCTTTTTGCCTATTCACCCAGCCCTAAAAAGGGCAGCATGCTTCGGAGACATCTGTCTTGGGACAGGTCGCTGGACATACAAACAGGGTGGTCGCTCGACACAGGATGTAGTTCAAATAGGCTGGGGTAGAGTGTAGACAGGCATGTCAACACTAATTCTGCCGAACCCGTGAACAGGGGCGAAATAATGTGGACATTTTTTAGCCCAGCAGGTTCACAAACCTCACGGTTTGGGAGGAATATGTGCGGTGTGTTTGATGCTTCATCTTTTGGTGTTTGCACGGGCATTTTCGCTGCTGCTTCACTCTTACTTTCTAAAATAAAGGACAAAGTAAGCGCTCGTTTTGATAAAATTTTGATCCTAATAAAAGCTTGTAGCAAACTACTTATGTGCTAGCAAATTCACTCTGCAAATTTTCAGTAGCGTTATAGTTGTTTGTTTCCTCGAGCTTCTGCGTACCGATTTCCCATCGGGATATCTGCACGGGTCTATTATGGACCGCTTGGTATTTGCTAGAGTCGATCACAGGGTGCTGGTCTTGAGACAGACATTAGTGTTCTCCACTTTTGAGGACTGTTGCGCCCAGAGTCAGTCAGCGAATCCCATGTAGAAGGGCCAACTTGATTGTATCTTCTAACGGAAAGGTATTTCGATTGGTCTAAACTTTTACAATCTGTGGTATGGTTGACCAGGTTCAAAACATACCTGGGAATGGTGGCAAGTTGCTCAACTGAATCCTCACCGAACATTAGAGCATTGAAACTCGAAGAAGTTCGGCAAGCTGAGCATAATGTTATTCATATGGCTCAGAAGGCCGTATATCCAGAAATTATGCTGAAATTAGAATGCAGCGGTAGGGTTGATGAGCGAACTGCACGCAACCACAACCTGATACGCTTATGTCCGATAACGATAGATGGCTTGCTATGTGTGCTGAATGGGCATTGCGGACTGTCGCATACTCTATCAGAACTGCGCCAATGGTATTGCATCGTTCAAGGTGTATCGATGGCTAAGCGGGTATTTCACGGTTGCTGGACGCGTCGAAGGAAGCTTACCACGACTTCACGGCAGGTTAAGGCACCACTGTTCATCGACAGGATCCAGCCAGGCTGGCGTCCCTTCAAGATAGAGAGGCGTGATTATTTTAGACTGCTGACAGTTAAGAATGAGAGGAAGACCGAGAGAAATTAAAGCTGATTGTTCGCATGCTTACAAATTAGGGCAGTTCATCTCGAAATGGTCTATTTATTATATCCTGACTCTTTCATTAAGGTGCTGATGAGTTTTATAGCATGAAAAGTCGCCCTGGAAAAGATTCTCAGTGACAAAGGTCCTAATTTCGTCGGAGCCGAGACGGAATTGAAGCGAGCCATGGGACAACTTTCTCATTCACGTATCAGCAATGAACTAATAAGGTATAACGTCGAGTAGCAGTTCACCCTGCCGTTGAGCAGCCATAGAGGTGGGGTATTGGAACGTCTCATACGTTCCGTGAGACGGATACTTAGGTCGGCAGTGAATGAGCAGTATACGAGCGATGAAGAACTGGTAACGTTTCTTACGGAAACGGAGCGGGTCATGAATAGACGCCCTATTGTGTCCAACCAAACCAGATATTTCGACAAGCCAGCGTTAACACCAAATGACTTGCTCATTCTCAACAGTAAAGTGTATGGGTTTGCGCCGGAAAACATCAGAGAGTTATATGAAGAGCTAGCAACGGGTGAATTACCTGACGCAAGTATTTTGGATACGCTGGGTGAAAGAATATATGCTTTTGCTCCAAGAACGAACGAAGTGTCTGAAGCCTCAAAGGAACTTCAGAAAGGGGGTGTAGTCTTGGTACAGTCAGGTGCGCTCTGTAGGGAACAGTAGCCCCTGGGCGTAGTTGAAGAGTGTGGAACATCAATCGATGGTGTACTTAGAACCGTAGTTGTCTGCACACGAGATGGTAGGTTAAAAAGGGATGTGCGTAAGATCGGTTTGATGGAAGGCTTCAAATAGGGGTGGCGGAAGTAGATGGGAACAGCGCGCTCAAATCTCCGCAGGTGGGAGACGGGTTTTTGAACTCATCGCATACAGACAGGCCACTGGGAGTTGGCGCGTAAGCAAGTTCCGTTTGGCGTACTGCTGTAAGTCCACTCGGAACTTGGAGTAAGTGAAATAAAATAATAGAGCCAGGAATGACCCTAGCTTAAGGAAGGAAAATCCACGAGGCTTTTGGGTGGCGGTGTAGAAGAAAACCTACCAAGAATGTGCGCCCGTTCCTCACCATATGTGACAGTCAGTCCCCATACTTATCCCCTTTCACCCGATGAACTGAATCCCTGTTGTTTTAATGAACTATTTTTATAACTTTTACGGATTTTGCTCGGACATTTGTTTTTTTTTGTGGTCACTCGCCTTCTATATCTGTTTCCTTGTGAAGATATCGAATTTGTGGCGTGATGAACTGCGATTTATCCTCAGGCTGGTGGTTGTACCGCCTTATATAAATAACTCTTACTGTATCTGCAGGGGAGAATCTGATAAGGTTTGATGTGTGTTTTGCTAACTTTGTAATAGTACCGTGATTCCAGAAATCGGATTTCTTGGTCCTTTTTCGTGAATTGGCACGCGCCACTCAAACTTGAAGGGCTGATATCCGTTACTTCCCATCATTTGGCGATTGTTGACCATCCGAATGAACTGCACTTCCTCGTTTTTTCTAATATAAATGTCAGGCTATTACCAATCAGCGGAATAACTTGACGTCTGATCTTTGCAAATAGGGCGGTCAGTCACCAGACCTGAGTCCGTGAGGTGAAGAATAACGCACGAATCTACATTTGGACAAGGAGCTTTGGGTGAGTGGAGCATGACGGTTAGCCGATTTTAATTTTAAAAAATCGGTTGGGCTTACTCTTTCCAATTTTTTCGATTTGCACATCTGTTTAAACCAAAACTGTATGTACTGGCTGACTGATTGTTGGGAAACTTGTTGAGTAGGGTGCCGTTAAGGGGAACAACTGAAATTGGAGGCCCAATAAGGCACTTTGCACTTTCTTGCATGGACTGCCCTTGCTATTATTAGCTCATGCTGGATAAGAAAATTTTACCGCTACGCCTTTGTTGTCCAGACAAAAGTAGGACAAGTTTGGCACATGTGGGTTTTTTCTGGCTAGCCATGTTTTTCTAACTAAAAACGAGAAACCATCTGAAATTCCTCGGATCTATCTTCTGCCAAGCTCACACCCGAAAAACACAACCACCCTTGGAGTATCATGCGATTCTATTTATTGGTTGTATCGGTACAATCGTAGTGTGTGGTCAATCTAGTTGTAATTTTTTAGGGAGCCGCCTTCACTCAACATGTTTTTTGAAGGGAAGAATGTATGATTCTTTACAATTAGTGTGTATTTTCCACACCAGCATTGAAAACACAAAAATAAACAAAGCTGGGGGGACAAACTCACCAAGTGTTTTATCAATGCCGTTATCAATGTCGTTAACAACCGATCATTTTTTCACACGGAGGCTAGAGAATTACAGTCATGAAGGTAAACCTATTGCCTGTTCAATTAGTCCAGTTGGCGATGGCGAGGGAGCCGTGTGTAAACGATGTTGTGATAGCGATTTTCAGTGATTATGTGCATTTTTGGACGCAGTGAATTCAGAGCAAGTCAGTCAAGTCAGTCTTAAGATCAAGTGGCACAGACCTAAACCCTAGGATTCTAAGGCCTCGGGTGTCTTCCAACGTAAAGCCACGGATGGAGCTGTGGCAAAGATCCAGTGAGTGGGCCAGTGCCTGGCAGCAATACCGCCCATTTAAAGTCCTAAATCCAAAACCCACCCCACTTATGCTTCCTGACACCAAGAAAGTGTAGCTTAATTGAAACAACAGCTCCGGCCTCCTCATCAGCTCCCAGGCTTGCGCTTATAAACCAGCTCCTTTGTACTGTTCAGCATCCAGTTATATATAATCATCTTCCACATCTCAGATATGTATAACTTGCTGAAAGTTGCTCGCTAGTTCAGGCAACTTCTAGGCTCTTTTCCATGCATGTCGTATGGGTTTGGCCTTCATCCAACTCTTCATTCATGCAGAAGTATTGTCATTCATCTCCACTCAGTCGATCACGTCTACAATATCCCATTAAATGAGCCACTAAGACAGCCATCCTCGATACGATATAACTGTTCCTACTAACAACGAGGATTCAGCTGAGGACTGCAAGTCTTATTATGTCTCACTTTAGGAACAAATATTCTTGAACCCACATCCGAGTAACATACATCGCCACAAAGCCACCACAATCGCCTTTGTGTTTTAGGTGGGCGATGTTCCATGACTACCCATAATCCATCGTCTTAATGCGCCTTGCAAGCCAATCCATAGTTCCCAGATCGGACCGGTCCTTTCGGTCACTGCCCAGCCTAAACATCTATCAAATCTTTGTGTACCATGTCCGTTCCATTCCATAATCGTTTGTCCAGAAGACACGAAAGAATGCGCGGTTGGAAACTTCCACTTAAAATATGAGCAAACTAAACCCGTGCTTGATCCTGGATTTACTAAGCACAAATGTACCCCTATCCTGTTTCATTTAAGCACGTCTTGTCACCACCCTAACCAAGGTAAACGTTAATTTTTCTCTCTATATTAATGCGCTGTGTCCCAACAGAGTTCTACTCAAACTAACCAAGTTTACTAATCTCATCTCATTCCCTCGTCTTTTAACGTTTCGGCCTTCTGCATGACCTGATTCGGACGCCTGTTTGGCTGTTATCTACCTCACGTGGTCTGTGATCCGGAATCACATAAATCGCCCACCGGAACAAAAAATCCCGCGCCGTCATATCGGCTTCGTTCCACCTCCGCGGACTCCCTTATGAAACCCATAAAATTAAGCTGGGCACAGAAATGCACATCCCAGCCCAATCACCTCAAACACTGATTCTTTTACGGGGTTGTCCGGAGACCGAAATATAGCAGGCTAATGATGGCACGGCACCAACATGCCCAGTTTGATATCACACCTGTAACTACTCCCCTCCTACTCTTGACTGCAATCCTTGCCCACTCGTTCAATTAACTGCAAATACGAACAACCTCTTCACCTGGCTCCGGCCGCCTCAAAGACGCAATCATTTTAATCTGCCGAACCTTTTGCTAAGATTTAAACGTTTTGATGGGCTTTCAGTCGGTGCTGTCTACAAATTCAATATTTTTCTGTACAAATCGAGTTCCGGTTTGTGTTTTCACCACCTTACTCTTTCAAGGGTCTGTTACACCCGACTCCACTATATCGGCGACACCAGCTAGCCTCTACGGTTCAACTGTAGATTTTGAGATTCCTGCTACCACTTATCCGGGCTGCTCACCCCCACTCACGCTTTTTGTGACGCCGGCCAATAGCACAATACTCCACAACCACGAGGTCTCAGCGGTGATTCTAGGTTATAGTTCAAATTAACCGACTAGATCACGCCAACTCTGCTGTTTTACAAGAATCGTTTTTCTGGTTTCTCATTTTCCGCAATTTGCACATTTCTTGTCATGTGTCAGGCAGCATACCTCTTGTTTCGCTCTCCCTTGATTATTTTGCCCGCCACTTTCAACTTCGAACGATCTGATCCTGCTTCAGCTCCACGTTTTCCGCAAAAGAAAAAATGGTAGTAAAAGTGATTCCCTGTCTGGTCTAGGGGTGACCGCGGCTACATCGGATAATGCCCACTCTTTGTGGCACCGTTCATTTTCCGTGCAATCTCCAGTGCCTACAAATCCCGCCAGTCATGCGTTATTCTGACTGTGATATTATGATCAAGCCTGACGGCACGCTAACCACTAGTTGGGAATAAATGTTATTATTATTTATAAATGCACTCCCATTTAAGACATTCCCAATCCCAGGCTAAGCCTCATAATCTGCCCTCAGCAACGGAGGAGAGAGAAATCCAAAATGGAAGCAGCTTTCGTCGGATGTCGTGCCGCCTGTCTGAGCTTTCACTGGGGTAAGAATGTACCCCGGGAAATCCTCCAGTGGATTCAAAATCTCATTTGTAACAGAGCAAAAATGATATCAGAAGCTTGTTAAGTACATGCTGTATGACGCCTCAGAAGCAAGGCTTTTTAAAACCCTCCTCCGTCTTTTTTAAGCTCTACTTGCGTCATTATGGGATCCACAAATCGTCCAGACACGCAACACCAACATACACCTCAAGTTTTTTTTAATTTATTGTCTCTGCATTCTCCGAACTACATTAGTTGCGTGTAATTTGGCCAGTCCACATGCCTTATGTCCGCATATGCCCACACTCGTTCGCATCGACCGCATTCCTACTATCTCAAACTGAATGTTGACTCACGTTTTTGAAGTTGGACGGTGCTGCTCTACTGCAAAACATTAGAATTGTGACCACTCCTGTCTGCGATTTTTAGCCGCAATTGAACTCATACCTTAGTATCTATCTGTCTGCGATTTTAAGCCGCAATTGAACTCATACCTTAGTATCTTAAGTAGTGAACCACTTGAGGCTTTCTAGTTAGAGCACACAATGTGCACGCGACTGTCTTATTGCATCGTTGTAATGCTAGCAGTAAACTAAGCCAGATGCTTACGTACAGAGATGTCCACGAGCCCGGGTACGACGTCGCGATTAGGGTACTCGACTGCCGCACCCGATCTGACGGCTTGTACGTAGTTCACCACGTCCGCTCTATTTCTTGACCGAGTGTTCTACGTGCGCTCACAAAACTGCCTCAATCTGTCGCAATTGTGCCAGAACTCCAAAGCACTGTCCACCTTACTGTACCCTCTCATCTCAATGCATACGAACCCACTAATTCTTCCTATGGCACTATCGATGAGTCAGTATACAGGTGAAGATAAAACCTCGTCGTGCACTCAATGCAGCATATGCTGACCATCAGTTGTGACGAATGCCTCGACTTTGTCTGGCGAAGCGCCTGCTGCAACGGCAGAAAACTTCTCCCTGTACAAGTCGCAGATAACTACCCCAGTTTGAGTGGCGCGATCCAAAAAGACGTAATTTGTCCCAAAACACAAAGGAATACATGTGAGGAAGCCAACTTCCCCAGAAACATTCTTAAGGTCCTTACGGAGAAATCTTGTTAGGCCATCGATAGCCATTAAAATTTTAATGCCGCACTCATCGTATGCTCAAACAAACTCCAGCAAAACTGCGACCGTCTGGGTAGATAACATGGGCTTGAATTAATCCAATCCAATGCAAAAATTCGTGTTAAAGTTCCCTTCGTCCAAACTACGTCTTCAGGGACATTTTCAGTGTGCGTCTGATCGGCACGCTGCATCTTAATCTGCCGAACAATTTTTTCACGTTAGTCTGGTATTTGCTATATGCCTGTTCGAAACACAAGGCACAACAATCTGCCTTAGTTTTGTTGGAAGTTGTTCCACTTAATCTCATCACATTTCTTAACATTTGGCGCGCATGTCTCAAAATTGTTGTGCTACGGCGTCGGGTTTGGCCCCAGATAGGTTTGCTGAAAAATTGATCGCAATTTGGCTTTCATCCTTCACTGCATTTGGGAATGCGTTCAGTGAATATATGAGGAACAACTATGTGTTGAATGCAACATGTAATCAGAGAAACACCTCTATTTTGCAATACGAGTGGGCCTAATACAAATGCAACAGATGGCCAGCAAAACCAAAGGAAATTCGAGGGATCCTACGAAGCTAGTAAGCTGCAAACATTCGCTAATTACAAGCAGTATACGCAGCACTGACTGTCCGGTTCGTTTTTGTCTAGTGAGACAGAGAAACCATCGTGTAGTCACCATTCGCTATCTGGAACTTAGCCACAAGTTGACCGAATTTTGTAAAATTGTCATCCGATAAATCGACAGCTAACCGAAGAGGAGTCGGGCACCTACAAGGCCATGCTGGAGTATCAAACGCTGTCGTGTGATGTACGGTCATTTGTAGCCGATGAAATCGGCCGGCTCCTTACCATTCAGGACATACGCAACAACATTCGGAAGTGTCGGCCATCTATTTTTAATAGGCGACACATTGTTGGGTTTTATTGTAGCAGATGATATGCCTACGGCGCCGCCAAACTTTGGAAGACCGGAGGGCGTCTTTGCATCATTACCTTGTAAATAAAAAATTTGCACTCCCGATATCAGATGAAAACTTGGAATGATGACGGTTATCTGTACAAGTGCGGCTCTAAATAGGGCTTACGATGCGGTCATTTCGTAAGCAAGCACACAA
Organism: Clonorchis sinensis; assembly: GCA_003604175.2. Lineage (NCBI taxonomy): Eukaryota > Metazoa > Platyhelminthes > Trematoda > Opisthorchiida > Opisthorchiidae > Clonorchis > Clonorchis sinensis. Next base: position 35,791,040 of record CM030370.1, read on the forward strand.
AACCATCGTCGTTCCGGGGCACAAAGACAAGGTATGCAAGGCCTGTGTTTTAATTAGGCTTCAAATAATCAGCCTCCATCTATCCCAAACTTGGGCAGAATAGTTTTATTGCAGCAGCCTCACGGGACAAGCTTGGCTGAGCTCCCATGGACCGATCGAAGTAGGCATCGGAGCATGCTTTCTTTACTGATAGCTTGGTTGACGGAAGGCTGTATTCGCGCGATGGACTGGCAACTAAAGAAAAATGTCACGTACATACTCGCCTAGTGGACGTAACTGAACATCTTCCCAAAGCAGCGGGAATGGCTGGTTACCACAGCAATAGCCGTGGTAGGTCAATTGGTCTTGCTGACGCCAGCAATCGGCAAGGTCAGTCAGTTGATCACAGAGACCACATAGGACTTCGTCCGTCACCATGAAACGCCATTTAGGTTGGAGACAGTTGTCCTCCAACACCCAGGGGCTGATTTTCGAGTGTAGTGGAAGAGTTCTGATTCAAAATCGGCTGCGTTCGTACAATCAGACGCTTTATGCAGCTTGTAACCTTGCTTGGTTCCAACAACATTAATTTCAACCAGCCGTTCAAAGTGCTTGTGCCCGTGGCTCGATAACCAGAGATGGAGGTGTACTACTTTCAAATGAGTTGTATTCGGCTGGCCACCTCTGATGGGTGAAAAATCGACCAAGGCAATGTATTTTCGATCACTCAACTTACTGCAAAGTAAGGAGTGGCCTGTGAATACCGAGAACATGTGTACGCAGGGTAGCCACACAGATTGATATAGGGCGCACCCGCAGGTGCCAGCAGAGGTGTTAACCGTTTTAAGACATTTTAGGGTCTGTACCAAGAACTAACAATCACTGACAAGGGGTTTCTCACCTTGAAGCAATCTGTCTGATTGTACGTCAGACTTGGTGCCCACCCACTAATGTGCTCAAGAACTTGGTTGACGGCATGAGGTGCCATCCGGGAAACCAAACGAAGAAAGTAGCCGTTGCTCTCGCGAATTTCTCGGCGGTCATAGTGCTAGGTTGTGCGAAATTATACTCGCACACGAGCCATTCACTGTGTCGAGACATCTTCCTGATGGCATGCTCCATACTATGAAACCCATGTGCTTAATGTCTGGTACAGTCACTTACTAGAGCGTGCTATCTAAGCGAGCCAGGCGGTGAAATATGTGCCGGCTGCGCTTGAAAATTGTCTGCAACTGTTACAGCTACATAATGAACTGTACACGCTTCCATGGCTTGCCTTGCGTGAAAATAGAACACCTTTGTGTCACAGCCAAACGCGACTTTGGCAACCTAATTCTGTGACGTTATCTCATTCATGACGGACGTCTTGACGGCCTAATACCCACCCATCATGTCCTTAAATAATCTGGACAACTTGCGCAAAGGCGCAAAATTCTGTCTTTCGGCAAAGGCGTACGTGATGGATCACCAGATGCCCATGTCATCCGTCACCTGAAAAGTGTATAGCTTGTACCTACATATTGTACACCCAACGCACAAAAATAATCTACCCAGGAAGGTTTGCGCTATGCGTATCATAAACGTTTACGACGTCCGAGAAACGACGACATAGTCCGATTTGCCGAGCTTCGGGAAGCGAATATATGGCTGAAATTATCACCATCGGGCTCCCCCCAGTACACGACCACATCCCTGGGGTTTGGCTAGAACCGATGACGTGTCATCAAAGAATCCAAAAAGAAACCATCCGCCTACTTCAAAATAGGGACTGGCAATTAGCGCAAAAGTTGTATACGTCTTCGATGGTCAGCACCTTCCCGAGTTGATCCGGGACGCATCAGCCAACTTAAGACGACGAGGTCCCATACTTCAAAACTGAACCGTACTCCCTAATTCACCACTTGTCAGGCGTCTGATGATGGCAATCCTGTCAAAAAGAAAATTGCTCAGTAAGTGGTTGTGCTCCACGTTGTAGGAAGAAGCCCTAAAGGTGTCATTTTAGTGTGTGCAGGGACACCTGCTACGACGGCAGGAAGCTTTTTCATACAAAAGCCGCGAATCGCTGATTCTTTTCGAGTTCACGTGACGAAAACCACGAAAGCACGGATCTTGTACTGTTTCAAAGCACTTTCAAATGCGCTAAAAGAGAAAAGCTGTCGACGAACAAACTTCTCTACAAAATCATCTACCACTTTCGCAAGCAACTTACGTTGAGTTACGATGGCGGATAAAAATATGAATCAAGCACGCATAGTGAAACTTCAGTTGGTCTAAAAAACTTCCAACGAAACTGCGGCCGTATAAGAAGGTTCTAAGTGCTGACTAAATACCGCCAGATGCTAAAACTTTATGTTAAAGTTTCCCCTTTGAACCATTCTTTCAGACAAATATGAGGTGTGTGCCCAATCGTCTGCCAGAGAAAATGCCAGTCGGCATTCGGGCAGTGAAACTGATATTTCGAAAGCTACGACCATTTCAAGGTTACCACTTCACAGTGTAGAATGTCTGTGTGTAGTGAATTGACTTGCAAATTATCTACAGAGGTGACTTGTTTAAGTGAGCGTGTCTTGGAGGTCATCAATCACTACCGACTGTGCCTAATGTAATAAGATATCGCGAATTGCGATAAAAGGTGAATCGCACACAATGGACGGATGCAGATCGTTTGGCACCTAAAATAATTTTTTGAGCTTTCTAGAAACTACATGGCTTTCGTGGCGTAAAATATGCGGAGATGCCTCGTCTGTAAATAATTTTTGCCATTTTTATCTGCTTGACTGGCTGAATACAGAAGCGTGTTTCGGGGACCTCGATAATTGCTACTCCGATGTGACATCGCGGGAGCCGCATTCATTAGTGCCGGGTAAATGGTGCTTGCAGATATTACAGGTGTTTGGTTTTAAACAGAAAAGCATTCCACTATAACTTGCAAAATGTGTCAGGACGGCCACGTGGTCGATCATAGCGGGAGCTGAACGAACTTAGATGATGCACACGACTAACATGAGGGTAGGGTCCACGATGCCTAATCAGCTGGTCACATGGAAATTACGCCGATCATAACGGACAGAAGAATAAACCCAACCCTGACTGCAGCACGAGAACGCCTCTAGTCTCCCGGGGTTTCTCCAGACCCGAGGGCATATCATTTGCCAAAATGAAACCCAAATAATCGGCACCTACTCAACAGAGCAGCTCGAAACTTCCCGTGGTGTTCGTATATGTCCGGAGTGGTAAGGATCTTATCGAATTCATCGGTCCCAAACTGCTGCACTTCACAAGATGCTGTTCCGTACTGCAGCAGGTCCAGGAGGGTGCCCAACTCCTGTTCGGCTGGCCACCGATTTACCGGAAGCCGATCTTACAGACACTTAGAATCCTCATGGTTGCGTTCAATATGATAAGGGATGATGTATGATGGATCCCCTTCGTCCTTAAATAAAAACGCACCGGACGGCCGATGCTTTGCCTACTGCTTTTATTGGAAAACGAGCTGAGATTATTAGCTCCTTCGGATTTCTCGACCTTCCGTTTGTCTTACCGGCCCTTTGTTGCGTTTGCAGAAGACCCATTCATAACGCAAAACGGTGTTGGTGCATCGCTTACTAGATGAACGCACAAATACCAGGTAGTTATCCTTCATGTATTCATTTCATGCCATCTCAAACGCCGTGAATGATGGAAAAGAGACGGCCCCCAATTTCTCCACAAACACGTGATACCAGTTCTGAAGCCATAACAGGAAGTCCATTTAACTGCAAGACCTTTCCGGGAGGAACAGAAATATTCGGGTCAAAATTTTGCATTTTATTGCACGTGTACCCAAACAAAAACCGTTCAAATCTGCGTTCACATTTTCGCAGCTCACCAAATTTTACCGTCTATTGAAGCAACCATACCTCTGGCGGAAAAAGTGGAATACTTTCCTAACAGCGCTGAAACGCCGAGATGCCTAGATGGGGCTCAAACTTTTGGACTCGTACTCTTAACTCAATTGCCGGTCTCTTTTAGCCCATCAGGGACGCGTCGTAGCTTTCGAGAATTCAGTTCCATTGTGCGAATAATGAACGACCCCATAACACAACAAGTTCCAACTGGAATACGCTCCAAATTTTAGAATAGGGATCAATTAAACCAAATTGCAAAAAGGACAGATTTGAGTGAAATTCGACGCACGCACATGCGTAACAAAATGCAATATTTCGGTTTGAAACTTTTCATTCTACTTTCAACGATATTGCGAGCAAAAGCATTGTGTTACTAAGGTTGGCTGAAATGATTTCAATGTATTGCTTCACTTAGAGCGCCAGCTAAGTATGTTATTGAGACGGAAAAATAAATAGGGCGCTATTACCTTGTTTGTAATAAATAAGGCTTATGAGATTTCTGACATACGATTCAGTAACTAGTATTAGTGACCGAATAACTGAAGTCATTTGTTTTATTTTGTTACTATGACTCACTCAGCGTAAGCGGTTTTTCAAAAAATCGCGGGAATGTCAATAACATTCGCGTCGTTTTATAAAACATCCCAATTGGTCGTGTTAAAAGTGACAAGCAGATTGCTATATCCCTGAATTCTTAATGGAGGTGTTAAATTGAAAGACAAAATCTATAAGTCTATAAGATTTATACATACATTTTACTGGAACAAGTACACAACTGATTCTGGAAACTTTGGCAAAATTATGGCCCTGCGAATTCCTCGAACTGCCGCTGAGATGGATGAAGCAGTAGACACAATACGTTTTCGATTATTCAGGCCACATACCTTTGCTTGCTTGGTCTATCCAAGTGATTTTCACAGACATTTTCGGTCTGTTATCGTACTTACCACGGCAGAGACCGATGGCTCGGAATATGCAACGCGATGTACGCATCAACCGGAAGCACCGTGAAGGCCCAGAAATGGCCTTTACCGTAGGCTGCGGCAAGTTATGGTCGACCAGGCTTTTTAACAGGAACGGCGTGCAACCGCACTAGTAAACCTGGGCACCTGCCTGGGTCCAAGTTTACTCAAGTTGTACTCTATACCTTACCAGATCGACTAGACTCGATGAGCCTGATTTTGGTCAATAATTTAGAGATTTGGGTGTCATCGATGTTTGCGCTAACAAAGTAGAGTTTCAAGCAGAGGTTAACTGGTTTGCTGAAGAAGGCCTGGAACATGAACTGCCTTCCAAAGCTAGGACTGATGTTAGTGGGGCCGGCACGAGGTACTGTAGTATACAGCTCGTATTCAAACCAATCTGTAAAGTGCATAATAAATGCCACTTGGGAGTACCTATCCAGCTTGACACAAAAATGCACTCGAGCTGTAGTGACATTGATCAGCGGTCCAACGTTCATTGGACGCCAAAGTTAACTTTTTTTCTCATGGATTCCGACGTCTAGTTCCTTTAGACGCCAAAGCTAACTTTTTTTCTCATGGATTCCGACGTCTTTTGGAACGCTAAATAGCAGAATACGGGCAGCAGGCCATCCAATGGTGTCCATCAGAATGAGTACACAAGATAAAAGAATGATTCATACTGGTTAAGGTTTCTTCTCCTGACCGAATATATAAGGGAACGACCGCTAAACTTGCGTGCTTACTATTACATGAGACACCCCAAATAATACTGGAGCTGCTGTTAGGATAAAGACTGGAATTAACTATTTTAATAATTAAAATCCAGCTACTTAGAAGGGCATGGGAACGTTGACCAGAATCAGCAAACGGACGAAAAACGGAAAGTTAATTGGTGAGAGTGACCTGGACCTTAAGGATATTCAGAGGATATGAAACAAGTTGGCAAACGGCCCTTTCAGATTAAGATTTTAGGGATGTCGTGTAACAAAATTTGAAGCTTGGAAAACAAAATGGTGGAGTTCAATAAGTAAACGAACAAAGAAGGTCAGAAGTGCTCTGCTACCAGCGTTCCTAATACGGTAGACAATTTATGACGCAGGATAGGAGTCTCGGGAGTAAACTGTATTCAGGAGAGCCCAAGCAAAGCAGAGGGATGGATTATACCAGATTTCCCATCGGTATTATGGAACAAACTTACTAAGGACCTTTAAAAGTTTGGAAGAACTACTTGGTTTGAGGACAGGAGGGGAACAGAGGTAAATATATTGACTATAGTCTTTAACCAGTGTCCAGCAGTCTAGATGCGGGGCAAATAAAGGCTAGCCAAGAAGTAACACAAGTTCTTCTCAACGTACTTTAGTGCACTCAGTGCAGTTTGGGGCACATAATAATTATAGACGCTCACTGCGTAACTGATGGCTGCTGTGCACCACGGAGGAAATAAATAAGGTCACACAGTACATAGTAGAATACATCGGATGGTTAACAGGTCAACAATACTCCATTAACGTTTTCGCATAGAAGAAGAAGGAAGCTTTCGGACAACTTCGCTGGATTCATCATCATCAAAGACAGCAACATCAGTGTTGACAGTGATGCTTCACTGCCGTAGAGTGAAAAGAATAGAAAAAGAGTGGATGAGGAAGGGGACCTAGTACTGGCCTATGTCAAGCATTCTGAGGTGCCTACACCTCCAACCGTCATTGCTTGCAACGTCTCCAGCCAAGCACAGACGGGGTCACGGGGACCCCATCCTGGAAGGCGTACAACACCAACAACACACAAACTCTTCGTGATCTCTTTCACGCCTTTCTGCCAGGTCATGCGCTGTCCACCTCGCGTTTTGCGCCATCGTGAAGGAGGCACGGATAACAACACTCGTCTCGGTAGACGGTGTTTCGGCATGAGTAGCACATGACCGAGCCATCGTAGTCGGTGGTGCTGGATGGTTTCCTCAATTGAAGTACCTGCAGCACAGCCAAACACCCGTTTTTCAATCACCTCGTTACTAACACGCTGACGCGATCCAAAACTAGCCACGCTTCTCAGGCATCGGTGGTCGAAAACCTGGAGACGCCTCACATCATCTGTCCATAGAGGTCATGTCTCGCACCCATACAACAACACAGCCCTTACTGTAGCCTGGTACACCCGACCCTTAAGATCTAGTGAGATGCCTTTTTGACGCCACAAGTGACGCAAATTAGCAAACGTGATTCGAGCCTTTGAGATTCTTGCACTGACTTCATCAGACACATTTCCGTCAGAGCTAATACAACTACCGAGGTATGTAAAGTTTTCCACAATCTCCAGTGATTCTCCTTGAATTTTAAGGGATATGTCCGGAGACTGCACGTTCTGAAGCATGACTTTGCACTTTGAAGGTGCAAGGCGCATGCCAAAAGATGGTATGATGGTGGTCAGTCTGTTCAACAGGGCTTGTGCTTCACTTTCGTCTTCAAAGATGAGGGCGATATCATCTGCGTACTTCAGATCGACAAGGCTCTCACCAGCAACGATTTGAACACCGGGGTTTTGAAGACCTTCTAGCGTTCGCCTCATTATTTCATCAATGACTAAGTTGAACAAGAATGGAGAGAGTGGACATCCTTGTCTGACACCACTTTTTGTAGGGAAGCTTTTGGAGAGCTCGCCATACACTCTCACCCGCCCAGCAGTATGTGAATATAGGGATCGGATTATGTTCACGAACTTCTGGGGCATACCCTGTTGAGCAAGTATATTTAACAGCACTGACCGATCGACAGAATCAAACGCACCCTTGAAGTCAAGGAACACCAAGATTGTGGGTCGTCTGTACATGTGGCGTTGCTCTAACACCTGACGGAGTGTGAAGATGTGGTCAATGCAGCCCTACCCCGTAGAAATCCCGCTTGATTCTCACGAGTCAAGGTTTCGCGTGCCATCGTAAGACGACGAGGAATCAGTGACGCCAAAAGCCTTGTTATAGCAGGAGTCAAGCTAACACCTCTGTGGTTGCTACATTCACTGCGAGTACCCTTTTTGAAAATGGGCACTACTGTCGATTCACCCCAGTTGTCTGGGACGGTCCCTATCTCATAGATGGACCCAAATAGGCTAAACAGGCACTGGCTGAGGAGCCCACCGCCATCCTTGAAAAGAGCAGGTGGAAGGTCGTCAGAACCAGCAGCACGGTGGCGCTTGAGTAGGGAAGTGCACTCAGACACTTCTGAGACCGAAGGCGGCTCCATATTCACAGTCCACCTTTCTGTTGAAGGCCAGGTCTCTTGATTGGAGGTAGCAGGTGGCCAGCTAAATTGCTGTTCAAAGTACTGTGCCCAGCGGTCCAGACGTTCTGCTTTATTGCATATCAGGGAGCCATTTTGGTCTCTGATTGTTTCGCTGACAAGAGGTTTTCGAGGACCAGTCGAACGAATCAAATGGAACAGCCTGCGCACATTTCCAGCATTCTTTGCATCTTCCATTTCTTGGGCCTTTCGGGTCCACCAAGCTTCTCGGTCTGCACGGACACTCAGTTTCACTTGGCGTCGGATGATGCGTCGGGTGGAGTTGTGGTGGCGGCCAGGGGGAATCTGTCGCCGGGTCTCCAGCAAAGACACGGTCCTATCAGAGATCCAGTGTTTGAAAGAGGTTGGCTGGGTTGTACCGCAAACAGACGTTCCAACCTTGAGTAGCGCTTTGGATATCTTTTCCCAGTGGCCGTTTATATCCGACACCGTACCGTCCGGCAGGCATTCGACGAGTTGGTTTTGATAATTTCGTTTGACTTCTGGATCCACTAGCTTCTCAATGGCTAAGCGAGGTGTGCGCGTTTTGCGTACACCTGAAAAGCGCAATGAAAAGCAGCAGCGTACAAGTGCATGGTCGGAGTCCACGCTGGTGTTCCAGAAGGAGCGGCAAGCGGTGATCGACCCTCGCCACCGATAACTCACGGCGATGTGGTCTATTTGGGTTCGTCGCTGGTTTGTTGGTGGGCACCACGTTGTCAAGCGATTTCCGCTGTTCCGGAAATTCGTACTGCAAAGGAACAGTCTGTGATCGGCACACATCTGAAGTAAGCGGTCTCCGTTGTCCGTGCGTCTCGTGTCCAAACCAAGACGACCACCCAATCGGGCCTCAGCAGCGCTCAGTCTACCTACCTGGGCGTTCATATCACCAGCAACCGCAACGATATCTGAGGTTTTAACCTGCTGTAGAAGGGCACCTAGAGCGTCATAGAAACTGTCCTTGGCAGATTCAGAGCTACAGTCAGTTGGGGCGTAAGCAGACACAATAAACAAGATGCGGTGGACCTCACATTTTCTAGATTCTCTCACAGATGTTGCCAAACGAACCGCACAGAGGCGACTATCAACGGGTATCCAATCAAGCAGAGACGCTTCCGCTCGTTCACTCAGTACAATACCTACCCCAGCATATCCAGCTGCAGCGGCCTCTGCATCACCAGAGATGTGCAGCCGGAACCTGGAAGAGAGCGAGGGGGCAGTCAGTTCAATTACGGTACTTGCGTCCTGCGTCCTTGTTTCTGACAGACAACATGCATCAATGCTGAGGGAATTCAGCGTACGAGCAAGAGCCACCTGTTGACCTGCTTGCTTCAGTGAACGAACATTAAAGGTGGCTAAGTAGACAGGCTTTCGGGGTTTGAAAACAGACTTCGAAGTGTTTAGGGATGTAGCTGAACTCGGACGTACAGAAGCTGCAGCTGGGTGTGATGCAGGGCGAGCAAAACGGTCAGTCCTAGAGCTGAGACTTGCGGAGAAAGTATTCAATTTCTTGTGGGGGAGGGTGGAAGAGGGAAAACGTGATGTGTAAGAACAGAAGCATCAGCAGTAGCATGTTTTCACCTCCCTGGCCTGCTATATGCAGCAAATAAGGCGACCCGGTTGATAGCACCACGCGAAGGCCGATGTGGCGTGAGAGTATTGTTAGCTGTAAATGTCATGGTTATACAATGGTTGAGATACTGCCATGGCGCCCACACCTAGACTGGAGGACGATTAGGGTCCTCAACCAAAGTCTTTGGCTCAAAAGTCTAAAGCCTAACCGCAAGGCAGCGGTGTTGGGCTGGAAATGCAAGTACATTACCATTTTTACGGAACACGTCCCCACACATGTTCCAACCCGCAACCTGGAGGACCAGGAGACTGTGTTCGTCAGACCTCTACCCATGGACCAACCTGGTATGAGAGACTCTGTGAGTGTCACGCGGGCACCTCTTAGTATTGCTCAATGGGTCGCCGAGGTACACAAACCACCACACCACGGTAAGGCTCAGTCTCTTCGTGGCGGCGCTGGATTAACCACTAAAAATAAACGATTATCTGAAAATGTAGGTTCAGATAAACAAAAAAAGCTTAATACCAGCTATTATTATCATGTCATGCCTAAACAAACAAATTTTGATAAGCTGTTGAAAGATGTGCCTCCGATGGTGCAAACTCAGTTGTCCTGTGGGGCTAACGAGGCCGTTTAGTTGATAAAAGTCATTGTAGCTGCGCAAGTTTAAAAAGTAAAAAAAATAAATCATGGTGGCGGATGGTAAGATTTGTAGATAAATACGGTCGGAGAACATATTCATGCAGCCTGTGAACTAGTCTTTGTGTAAGCAACTACGGAATATCCATAAAAACTAGAGGCAAACGGTGCCGGATTGTTTGAGCAGCAAATTCAAGACTCAAAGGAATACAGTTTCATGTCCATTAAGGGTTTTGAACTTCTGTAGTCTTATGCCCTGAGTTCTCCTCTTCATCACCAGAACACTTGGCGAACGTGAAAGTCCCATTTGCTAACAAGCACTTGGATTATAAAGGAGGTTTCGTCAATGCACTTTATAAAGTTGGTGTACCATATTTGCACAATCCGCATATAATTGGAGCAGCCGGGTAAGCATAAAGCCATAGTTCCCTCTCTTCTAAACAACTGAGAAGAAAAAGGCGCTTTTATTCAGTAAAGTTTTATGTTGTTTGTCATTTTGCGCTAACCAAAACACTCCAGTACATTTGTCCAAATTCGTATGGTTATGTTCTTACGTCTTGCTTGTAGACCCCCTCCGCTCAGTCTTGTATCAGATGGAGACAACCATGGGGTGATCAGTCCATAAATTGGCAGCAAAGCTTTTCTTACGGCTAGTATAGCTGCCTTACCTCCGTTTGCTGACGGATAGGGTCATTTGAGGCAGCATCTGATTTGAGTGATACGTGAATACAGAGGCGCCAGGGAAATTTCCATTGAGATCATGGGGAATAGTTGTGCTACCAATCTCAGAAAAGACAAACCGTTTGTACAGACTACCGAGTTATCAGTCTGATAGATATGGTAGCCAAAGTCTTTGCCATATTACTACAGTGCCGGCTAAGAGCAAGGTCTAGATCAAACCGAACCTTATTGACTTTCGTGCAGTAGTTGGCCTGGACAAAGTGAAATGCCTTTGAGCTGAGTCACAGTCCTGATTAAATTGTCGACGAAAACAGCCTCATCTCTTGGACTGAGAAAAAATCCAGATAAAACGGGATCATTCGCCAAAAAGGATAGATATCCAGTCTAGCTTGCTCAGTGTTCATCTGGACTCCACAAACATTGTCAAATGCTCCAAGCATTCGGGTTCAGGTGTCTTTTCAAGTTTTTAGGCGCAGCAAAAAATAAATCTCTGTATTGATAATGTCAGGAAGACCGTCAATGACCTGCAGGCGGCTAGGCGGAGACGCTCAGAGACTAGCCTACGAAGGAAATACCCTGTGTACTCCGCGACCATCCTATCTGCAGTGAAATACGTCTGTGGAATCAGGCCTCTTTGAACCGTCAGTTCTGACGGATTTGATCACTTGTGCCTAATGGTAACCGTCATAGTAAATTGAGACAAAAGGATATCTAATGATGGCGTTCAAAACCTTTGCTATTACATCCAAGCCTTTCCAAGCTGACCCAGCGACATAAGCTCCAGTGGCTGGAACACGTCCTTCACAAATCAGATGCAGAAATGTGAAAAGTTACTCTGTAGCCACTGTGCTACTCGTAATGACATTGTCACAAAGGAGGAGGATTGAAAATCTGGTTACTCACAGCTAAGACCGACGCTGAGCTAATTGGACTGCAGACGGTCTACAGGATTCAACATTGGAACAAAAATTGTGCTTGCTCGAAATCTGTAAGCAATTGTGCTGCATGTCGTGCAGCGACCCGGGAATAATACTGAAGCTTATTCAGCCTCCTGCAACAGAAAGTCGCCGTTGCCACGGACATCATATTAATAGACAAATTTGCAAATATGTTTGTATAAAAAGATACAGAATATACAAGGTTGTGCTTTCCCAAATGTGTAAACTTTGCATGGTATGTGTCAAGTTAAAAGTGCCATTTTTGTCGGGATTGCTTTCATGAGGCTGTTGAAAATTGGAATTCTTTGGTGGCACAAGACTCTAAGTACTAGAAGCTGTGTTGTATTCATGTTTGATTCCAAAGGTAAAGACTCCATCTCGTTTATTTATGTCTTACTGCTTGAATTTTATCTCGTTATTCGCGACTATTTGTATTTTTCGTCAACCTTAGCTCAGTTTTTGAAAATGCTCTCATAAATTGAGCATCAAGAGATTTCAAATGCCTCAGTTGAAGTAATCGCTTTGATGGAAAACATAACAAATGCTTGATCAATGGAGTTTTGGGGAGAAAGCTGGCTACAAACTTCAGAATAGAGGAGAGTAACTAACTCGCTTTAACGAAGAAAAGAATGTGATCATTGAACTGCGTAAAACAATAACCTTCCAAAAGTATTATCTGTTAACTCCTTGCACGAGAAGGGTTTTATTTTTTACTCAACATAGAGTTGGAAAATCTATTGGGCCTTCTAATGCGAAGCTGTCAGCTTTCCAAGGAACCGTCTTCCTAAGGAAAAGGATCGACGGCATCCGCCGGAAGTAAGCAGGTAGTTCAGTGTGGAATGTGAAAGTTTTCTAATGCTATTTTGCCAAGCAGATACCTTGGATCCTATCTTGACAAAATTATCCTCCACAGGCAAGGCTCAACACGGTTAGAACTTGTTGTTTTCAACTGCTTAGCATAAAGCTAAAAACTCCACGAACATGACAGATTTTAGTGGCCGTCCAGGGAGGAAATCAAAAACCAGAACCAAGTATTGCAATGGATCACTCCGTTCACAAACAAATCTGCGAACACAAAACCAGTTATAGGAACCGTGTGGAGCAGGATCAACCGCAATTGGGGCACATTGGTCAAAAGGAACACTACTTCGAAATGTCAAAACAGTAGCCTGCATTCGGAGAAAACGAAGAGAGAAAAAGCTGTGTTTGCTATATATGACAGTTGATCTGGTAAAAATCCTGCCAAAAATAGTATACAATCAAGAAGAAATAAAACTGTTCTTCTTCAATCACCACCAAATCTACGATCCTCGTGATTGCGACTTGTAGTTGGGAATGCTTCAATATCTAGGATCTTGATAGAAAACCCTTCAGTAGCAACATAATTCCAGTTTAATCCCCTTTATTGTTTTCTCACATACACTTTCGAAACACAATTTACCACAGTTTGTCAGTATTCAAATTGGATGTTGATGTATTCATACGTAATGACAACAAGTTTTCCTCACTTTTAGCTCCCGTCTGAAAAAAGTTAAATCGCCATCCTGGAATGATCTTCAAGGGTATAAATGACAGCAATTGAAGTTGAACCTACCATTCTCAGAACCTACGAGATTAACAAGCGGCTCGGAAAAGGCGTAAGCTGACATGCCACACCTCATAGATGTTTCTTTCCAGGCTTATGGAATCGTTTGGAGGGCTAAAAATAAGAAGACCGGTTCAACAGTGGCTTTGAAGAAAATTTTTGACGCGTTCAGGAACCAAATTGATGCTCAGGCAATTCATCCTTCCCTGTTCGAACTCAGATCACATTTGCACTTTAGAGAACATTTCGGGAAATAACATTCCTTCAAGAGTTTGCCGGTCATCCAAACATTATCAGGCTCTTGAATGTGATCAAGGCTGAAAACGATCGAGATATTTATCTGGTGTTTGAATTTATGGGTAAGAATTCTGAACCAGTCCAACTGACCGAAATTCAGAGACCGACTTACATAACTGCATCAAGAAGGGGAATATTCTGAAGGAAATTCATAAGACGTATATTTTTTATCAGCTGCTTCGAGCTGTGAAATTCATCCATTCGGCAAATGTGATCCACCGTGACCTCAAAGTAAGATTCTGGTCAAAACCACTGCAAATATCAGTCATTGTTAATAATAAAACCTTGCAACTCATTCAAAGACACTTAAGAGTTTCTTCAACTCCTTTGGACAGCCCACCGCCTGTTGCGGGCTACGTGGTCACTGGTCGAGATTAGAATTGTGGTGATTCTTCTTGTCACAAAGACAATGTTCCCCACATCAAGAATGACCACACATCGGATGGACCAAACTTCAACAGTCAAGACGGCTTCAGCAGCAAATAGTTGCGTCTACTTTTAAAAAGGCTGATTTATAATAAATGTGGAAGATAGAACCCTAAAGGTTAGCCGTTGCCGATAAGATTAGGTGCATATATACAGCCATAGACAACATGTTTCCATTTGGCCGATGATCGGTTGTGAAAATAAGCCTTGATTTACCTACCCAACGACAGCTCTCTGAGACAAAACGCATAGTTTTGAAGCGTAATTAGCAATCATCCGGTTAACTCCTTTCAAACAACAACGTTTCGCGCTGAGCCAGGCGAATTCGGGTGTCTCTACACATCAGGATAACCTGATCTGGAGTGATTTCCATAGAAGTGGCCATCTAGTGCCTTGCTTGCACTGCAGCCGTCTGCGATTAAATTATAATGCAGTTATGGTAATTTCACGAAAATTCCCGTCACTTATTCACTTTCTCCCAGTCGATTCTACCTTCATATTCAGAGCGGGAGACATGAAGGTAACCAATAATAATCGGTTGATTTTAGTAACCTGAGATAGAAGCTTTTCAGGTGCTGCTGATTTGTCCATTCAAAACCCAGTTATTGCACGAACTCCTTCAGCTTAAAATAAGTCATACTGCAGAACTATCGAGCCAATGCTTCATTATCCTAATGGCAGAAAACTTCTTTTTCTTCAGGGCATACCGGTTTATAGTACTTCGTGCCCAGAGTGCACACTCGAGGTTGCACAGCTGAATGATTCATTTTTGGCAGTTTTTACTACTTGTCACTGTCAGTAGTATGAAATTTATTACTGCATCACTCGGTCTACCCGTTGTGTATCAAGCCAGGGAAGACGATTACCATCGAGTGCCACTTATTATTCTATCACTATTATTTTACCTTTATCCTATTTATCTGTTCTAATACATTTGCTGCATATCTTGTTGACAAATTCTTCCTTTTGTGAAAATTCTTTGCTCAGCCTTCCAACGTCCTCTTGGATTCAGACTGCCACGTCAAACTTTGCGACTTTGGACTTACTAGGTCACTGTCTAGTCCGTCTACTGGAAGTGGCTTTGCTGTGGAGTCAGTTGCTGATGCAGACTTTGACGGTGGGGATCCAGAACTAACAGAATATGTCGCCACACGCTGGTATCGTGCACCGGAAATACTGCTCGCTTCGAACAGATACACTAAATTTGTTGACATGTGGAGCTTGGGTTGCATATTGGCAGAAATGCTGATTGGGAAGCCAATATTTCCAGGGACTTCAACAATAAACCAGATTGAGCGGATCATCTCCGTCGTTCCAAGGCCTAATAGACAAGGTAAGTTGTAGCAACCTAAATTCAGTAGGTCTTTGTGAATATGCACAACAAAATTGTGCCGAATGAAAAACTGTGGGCTTGTACGAAACTATCCCTTACAGCCTTGGTTAGCTCCTTCATTTTAAATGCACTTTTGCTTGCTTTTTTTACGTTCACAGTTTTGCCAGAGAAACGGATTCTCCTCACGCAAAGGTTTATTTTAACCACAGACTTTTTTTACGTTCACAGTCTTGCCAGAGAAACGGATTTTCCTCACGCAAAGGTTTATTTTAACCACAGAATCCATCCTCGATTTTAATCCAGTTGTTGATATTACCAGATTGCTTCGTTTATCTCTTCAGATATTTTGGCCTTACACTCCGATTATGGAATGTCAGTCTTAGAAGAAGCTCTTCGAAAGTATGTCAGACCCTTATCATTAATTTTCGTTTTGATGTGTCTTTTACCTAACCATTTATTTTCATTTGGAATCCCTATGCCTTCAGGTAAAATGATGAATATGCTGGTTTTGTTCTCGCCAAACATTATTATTGCTAAGTGGCGCTCCTTGGAAATACTAAGCGTTGGAGCATCATATATTTCAAGACTGACCTGTAACTGACTGACCTCTAACAAATCAATTCGGTCGTTTGATGAGCACCAATACTTCGTGCCGAATAGATTCATAGTGCTGTCTTTGGGATTCGAAAATTCATGAAACTTCGGATGTGTTTGATCGTTCATGGATGCCCTCTCCAGCCCATCTCGTTTTGGTCTCTGTTTCGAGACTTTTTCGAATAAAATGGCCTGATTATACGATAGTTCGGCATCTTTCTTTCCAGATCGATTTCATTTTAACTGACGACGGGGTGTAAAGCAGTTGATTTTGTTATGCTACTGCGTTGAACTTCAATTAGGAAAGTAGTCTTGACACAAAAGTTTTCCTCTGACCAGTATTTTCATTAACCCTGAGGAGCACTCGGATCCGTGACTCTACAGTATACTTCAAGCCACTTCCAAGATCCACCTATATAGGACTTTCAATGTCAAAGCCAATGCGGACTCGAAGTTAGCTCATTACAGGAGAAATATCTGATAAAAAGCAATTCGAGTGTCGTTCCTTGCTACTTAAATAACGGTGAGGAGTGTTGAGCTATTACTCTTGTTTCAGCAAACGTAACGCATTCCGTTGATCACTTGATAAGATCTTAGAAGGAGATTTTGGCGTTCTACTCCATGAAAGTGGAATCAACTTATGTTGAAAAGCTTAGAATTACTAATAGCTGGCTTCTCGTTTTTCTTAAGATTTCGTGATATGCGCATCACGTACAAATCCCAAAACGCTGTTTCCACGCTTAATTGGAATTTAGCACTCACAGTAGTCTTTAAGGAAAGACAAACACCGTTTCATTCTGATACAGGAATGCAAGCGTTTTTACCATACACATCAGTACAGAAGGTCACTGTCGACTGGTAGCTTGGCATGAACCACGGCTATTTGTTTTAACGAGGGCAAACAGCCAGATCTTCATTTTGTTCCACGACTCATGCCTCTACTTGGCCCCTAAAATATCCTACCGAAATTTCAAGAACTTTCAAGTTTATCATAAAAGCAGCCAAACAGGTCGCGTTCTATACTCTTATCAGTTCCCTACTGCTCAGAGTGGCGAAGAATTCCTCTTGGAGAGATTTGACATCTGGCTGAAAACACAGTCACTTCGACCACAAATTTGTCTAATTCGTGGGCTTTGTTGTTCTGAATTAACACAGTCTTTTATGCGCAGCCGAAATGTTTATTCAACGCTTCACCCATCCTACTGATACTCGTATACAGTAGCGTGAAGCATGAGTAGCATATTTCTTGGAATCTCATTTCATTTGGACAGATTAAATCAGGAAACCCTTAAAAATCTTTCTAGACCAAGCAGCACGTTGGACTCCCTATTTCCGGAAACTGTCGAACGTAATGCAGTCGAAATGGCAAAACGTCTGCTCCAGTTAAATCCTTCAAAACGACTGACAGTCGAGAAGGCTTTGGATCATCCCTATGTACAGAGGTTAGTCAACTTGTTTGAGGTGCATTCATCTTGCTGTAAAGCTAACACAAAATCGCAAGCAGTTCAGTCTTTCATGCTATTTTGCCAAGAACCATCCGTAGGGTATGTGGATTCTCTGAAGTAGATTTCGTCAGCGGAACTGCTTGTGTTTATTTGTCGACAAGAGTGCTCACAAGAAGAAGTAAAATACGGACTTTTTACTTACCCTTTATTCCCCCGTGTAAGGTTTATTCGGATAGACATCTAGCTGTTCCACCACTGTTGCTTCTGGTGCACTCTTGTGTATACAATACTCCCCTTAGCCCAAATCACTTTCTGTAACAGATCCCCTCTAACATATCGCTGTGCATGGCAATCGAAATTTCTG
Source organism: Clonorchis sinensis (assembly GCA_003604175.2). Lineage (NCBI taxonomy): Eukaryota > Metazoa > Platyhelminthes > Trematoda > Opisthorchiida > Opisthorchiidae > Clonorchis > Clonorchis sinensis. The sequence goes on from CM030370.1 coordinate 35,809,015, forward strand.
AGCCTTTTGTTTCACCACTGAACGACTGCCTCTCGAGTGCCACTTGCTTTGCTAGATGTCTCGAGATATTGGGAACTATGATTGAGGTCCGAGAAATTAGTATAAAACGAAGGAAAGCGCCTGTCGTACTTTAAAAGCCAACTCAAGTTCTTTTAGTCAGCAGGGTTGCAAATGATGGACATTTGGATGTGAAACACTAAATAACATGACTGAACATCGACCAGTGGAGCATTTGTGCTGGATGGGACTACGAATATCAGTATCTGCGATGCCTTTCCCGTCGGCTTTCTCACACAATAACAACAATAAGAGATTTACAACTAGGACAAATAGACTAGCGGCTATCTAAACTGAAGAAGTAGATTTTCAAAGTTCGGTATTGGTAGTTTGTAAATAAACGGACCAAGAACTTCCACACGCATTCATTTTGAGGCAAGTATCCTCAACAGAGGGCAATGGTAAGCTCTGCACGTGTCCTTTATTACACTTAGTCGGCGAAACGGAGTGGATTTCTTGGAATTTTGAGGCGTTGTTCAACAAGTTATACCAATAAGTTCATTCGATAGGGTTTGTAAAGACAAACTTTCATATCTAGCTGCTATAATCACTACTAACAGGTCTTTTTCTGTCTGAAGGACCACCTTGAGTGCTCGATCACAAACTGAGATTTCGAAAGAAAAATTCATTTCCAAAGGGTAGACTTTCGGAACTGTTGATAAAGGCTGTGAATAAAAAACAGAAAAACCCCTTTCGTGTTTACTTCTGTGTAGGAGTATCTTGCAGTTTAGACTGTACTTGACGCACAAGTTCCAAATGATTTTCGAATTTTGTAAACCCGCGAAAGCCCTGCAAGAAAACAGTAGGGCGTCCAGATCATCACATGTATGGAATAAAACGGAGCCGTGAAGTTTTTGCCTTTCAAAGATTAATAATGCAAAGGCCTCTTGTCATCCAAATATTTGAATTGGATTTTGCTGGTGAAACTGTTCCTAACCAGCTTCACCAAATGTTGCTACCTAAACAGTCAGCGAGAGGCTTTAATAAAAGTCTCTGATTCACGTCAACAAAATCATTTGCACAATGCAACAGTGACAAGTTGTTAAATTTGATAGTTCTTTTCGGTGCTGACAAGACCGAATGCATAATATACTATGAGTAAACACGTTGTCCAGATGACCGTTCCTGAACATGACTTCTGTCGTTTACCACACTCAACTTACAGGCTTGTCTGTTAATTCTTGTCGGTCGTTTAATTGGCATTTACCATCAGTCGAGTAGAAATTATTTGCATGCAGATCTATGAAACTCGTCCAGTTGTTACTTCGCATGCATAAAGAAGGCACCTACGCGAAATATATTCACCTGTGTCAGGAAGGTTGTGCTGCATACCGGTCAATTTCCATGTTGATAAGTAGCAGCATGTCTAGAAACGAGTTGCAACTAAATAACTGTTATCTCATCTGACTAAACCAACGTGGAAAAAAGACATCATGGCCTACATCAAGGTGATTGTTCATGCCGTCGGTCATGCTTTGAGCTTGTTCTGAAAGCGGACTTTTATTTCCACCGATCTATTATGTGCAACCAATTACGCGCATCTGGTTTAGGCTTCTTGTTTTCCAAGCGGGGAGGAAATCGAATGTGATAAACTACTGTTTCAATGTCATCGTAGTCCGCACCTCTCATTTCTTCCCAAACAGGTTTCGTGACCGCCAAAGTGAGCTCGTAATGGATCATCCTGTGACACCCCCACTAAATGACAACCAGCAGTTGAGCGTGTCAGATTATCGAACAAAGCTATATGAGGTGAGTCACATATAACTGGGTTACGGTCAATCAAACACGTTTTCAGATTATTTTGGAAAAAAGGGCCGAGCGAAAAATCCGTCGACTCCTCCGTTCAGTTCAAGAAACAGAAAGTCATCAGAAAACTGGAAGCTCGGTTAGTAATGATTTTTGCATGTGTACATAAACTAAGTCCGATATTTGGACGGTCTTATAAAAAACCGAAATGACCTGCAAAACTGTAAAGAATCTCCAGAACTCTTCATACCAACCCCTTTTTAAGCTGTTTTTAGCTGATCCGAAGAAGATGGGTGAATCTTCTTGGCTGAATAATAAGATTGGCAAAGACTCTCCGACAGTCCACGACTGATCTTACCATTTCTGAAGATCGTCAGTTTGGCGTGGTCCTTGGCTTTTCATCAGTCGCATATTCAAATTGGACAGCAAATCGTACGCAACTGACAAAAGTATACTAATTAGCAAACAACCTTGGTGTTGCGGAGAGACTCAAGTTGGTTTATGATATTCTTCAACCAAATCTACTGCACATAAGATTGATGGGACCTGGGCAGCTACACCTATCTGATGAGCTCCAAGAAGGTCAAAACCGGTCTTGGGATGTTTGATTGGTTTTCAGCAACCTCATGAATGGTGTGTTCTGTCAAGAGAATCTATTGTGATTTCTCAAAAGGTGTGTATGTTGCGTGCCACTGTTGACAGCTCATCCTTTTACCACAGTTAGTTTGACGAACAACTTCCGCTTAAAAATACACACCCACCGGCCTTCATCTCACCTTGCTGTGACTGCCAGTCGTTTTCATGGGTTTGAGCAAGGGAAAGCAGTTAAAACTGGAAAATGGTCCAAAAATTGTAGTCTGAGGCAATACGTCAAACATCCGTGCACTGGCGCCATACACTACAGTTTATCAAAACCCGCAACCAACTCCGAGCTGCGTACTTTCTGCAGTGGCCATACTGCAACAGTTTGGGGTAGGGGGAATAGGTGATTTGTGAATGCTTTAAAAACGCTCTCTATTGGATACGGCAGCTCAGACCAATTACTTCATCCTTACTTGCTGTTCACTCGTTCGTGACTGAGCTAGAACATTCAGTTGCATACTTTTCCCAGAATATTCGCTAACTGTTGTTTATTGCAAACATCCAGTGCTTAGTGGTCGCATGGCACCGGAATCATCGCTCAATTTCTAGTGTTGCTGAAACTCTCCTCCAGAAGTGTGCCCCAGTTCCAACGAAATGGATGCAGCAGTCTTCCTGACTGATGCCTATTCTCTGCGCCGTTCTGTGAGAACCACCTCACCAGTCACAGTGGTTTGCGCCATGACAGTCTGAGCGCCCCATGTATTTCACCTTTGTTCAGGCATTGACGCTGAGTATGTGGAAAGCGCTTTCTCCTTCATTACGGCCGCATGAATTAAACCACAAGCATTTTTGGTAAGAATTGCATTAAACGACAATAGAGTTCAAAGATTCGGTAAAATATACGCTTTTATTTTCTTTGCAGCAGGGAAAATCACTGAGGCATTCCGGGCTAACATCCGACGAAGGTACTCAGACCACACCGGAATGTATGTTTGTTCTTCTTATTCAGCCTGCATTTGAGTGAGAATAACGTAGTCTAGTTGATCTATTTTTCTGTTACTGGGGTTGATAATTCGACCTTTCTCTAAGCTCAGTTCAGTTCAGTTCAGTTCCGCAAACAGCCTGGTGTGACGTAAGTGTTGACAGAGCTGCTTTAAGTATGTGACTAACCACTTGCCGGTAGCACAAAATTTTAGGTTTCCCCAGTAAGTGCTGACTGGTAGGAATAGCGTACGAAATGAATGGATTCCGTAGAACCAATTAGAACATTATAAAACATCTCCCGCGAAAACCGAACGAGTATCCAACTGAGTGTATTTCTCCAATTAGAAAGACCTTCATGCACTCTTTTGATCAGTCAGAGCGTCAAAATACATCAAAGCTGTATTCTAAAACAACAGCCTGCGTCTACACCCTTTTACACGTTAAGATGTCTTGTCTTTTTATTAGGACATCTTGAAAAAATTTCAAAAGGTGACTAGATGGGAACATTAAAGTGTGTAAGTGTAAATATAAAGACGACGCGGAATCAAGTTGAGGTGTTAAAAAGGGTGCTCGACAGCTCGTGTGCAACCCGAAATGCTGCGCACCTCTCAGAACGCCCTATCTTGATGTTAAGCCTCCTTAGGGTCCCATAGAAACATTAAGTTTGCTGTAGAAACATATATATATATATATACCGAGAAAAAAACAAGTAGCGTCACCAGGCCGAAAAATCACAGCGATCTCTCTGATACACATAGATAACTTTGAGTACGGAACGCCGGCAGATCACAACACCTCATGAAAACTAAATTGTCCCGGTTAGGTGTGTCTAGTGACGAGATCGGTGCCAATGCTGTTCAGTCTTGACACCTGTCTGGGACAATTTTCTAGTGATCTAATCAATGGTTTATTGGAATAGGACTCTAGATAATTGTAGTCAGGACTATCCTAAAGGATTTATATCTTGTACACAGAATTTCACCTTTTTCTGCTGTGGTGCACGGGAGTGCAACTACAAGGAGTGACACACTGCAACCAGTTCTAGCCACAGTAAAATTTTGCAATTAAACTAAAGTCATCATGTATAGTGTAGCAGATTTAAGTATAATTGGGTAGAAAGATTTTCGGTATGTAATTACTATGGTCAACTAGCACTGAAAACCAGCGGACTAACTTGAAAATGGTCAAGACTAAAGCTTCTCGTTGAAAGTTGATGAGCTATTGAGTAATTTTCACGGAGTTGCAAGACGATCGTTGCAATGGAGCAAAGTTGGAGGAATCTAACACTCCAGTGATTTTTATCGTTTGCTTGTCAACCAGCCAAGGTCTTGTGGCGTGTTCAGGCCTGGAACATGGGTCACAGATGGATAGATAGAGGTTAAAGCACCAACAACTTTGGATGTTGCTATAACGTAAATAGGCTTCGGTAGCTGTGTCCTCTTACCTGACTGATTACCGCACATCACGTATTCGGGCTGTGCTGGGCGTAACGGTATTAGTTGTTCATTGGGATATATGTAATCTCAAGATTCATCCCTCAGGCCAACAGACTGGAATCACTCTTTTAGCAAGTTCAACCCAAATGGGGTTTTGGTTTTAATTGACGAAATACCAGTGGTCTGGTTTAGTCGAACTTGCTCCCCATGCACCACTCCCAGTAGGAGTGCTCGTGGTACTTCGCTGACGTTTGGGTGTGCTTGGGTCTGACTGGGTTCGACTAGGATCAATGCGATTCGATCCCATTCAATCCCATTCATTTCAGTCATCACAGATTTCCAAATGACCGAATCAACCGTGGCTAACCGTATTAGCAGACTAGAGGAAACATTTCTCGATCACCTAACACTTTCAGGTTGAGCCATCCATTCCGGGGCCCGTTTGCAAGGTGGGCAATCAGGCATTGCTTTGGAAAGTCCCGGAGACAATGACCAAAAGAAACCAGCGCTATGGTTTTAAGCTCACCAGTAAAGTTTCCGGGATGCCGAAACAGATAATGAAACGGGTAAACTTTCTACTGGATGGCCATTCAGCTATTCTGCAGGAGAAAAGTATCGTGCTGGTGTTTTCCCTGTACGACTGCATCAAGAAAATGCTCGACTCTGAACCCCATGATGTTAATCCATGTCTCACTTTACTGGGACTGAGACTACTAAACGGAAACTATGTGAATGTGGCCAGTGCATGTGCTTCAAAATTATTATAAACATGACAACATGACAGCTTCAAGAAAAATACTGCAAACATCGCCAGACCATCGTTGCCTTCTTCCTAGCCTTAATAAATGCGTTCGGATCGGACAACCAGAAAGTCCTGTGGACAGTTCTTTCGACTTTTGGGTCTGCTAAAAGTTGCCGATCTCATCCAAGCCTAGATGGTGGATTGAGAACAAAGGTGCGTAGGAGTAAACCGACTTCAATTGACTGCAAAATTCTCACTGGCCTAAAACAGGGTCGCACCCTTATCCCAGTCCTCATATTCTGTATAAAAACAGCCAGCGTAGATGTGGATTTTGCAAAAAAAGACGCTAGTGTGCGGTTCGGCTGCAAGCTGTATGCGCTTCTGATAAGCACTGGACACTTTGGCCTGGGGCGTCTGATCCACCAGATCAAGGCGGATAACTGCGTACTGACCGCATATGTGATTATGAACCGGTGCGCTTAGCTTATTTTTAGACTGCTGCTGCGCAGTTTATTCTGTGCAGCAGTCTGTGCTATACCAAGTCTGCAGCACTGCCCCGTAAACCAAGATTGGAACAGGTAACAGGAAGTATTGCATGGGCTTCTGTTATCTTGGATGCACAATGTCTGCTGACTTGACCGTCCTCCCGAAGCTGAGCTTCCATGCTCGCACTGTACTAGTTGACCACTGACGGACAGAGTGATGCGTTGGCAACACTTCTGTGAGCGAGCTACGTTTATCAGATCAGCCTGGGCTTTCTGAAGACATCAGATAGCTAAGTCTGCAACAGCGCTAGAGGTGAATTTTCATTACCATCGCCGTACAGACCGAGACCGAAAATACCTTAGCACACCTAGCATCATAATATGCTAAGCCCGTAATAGTGTTAGGGGTAACTTTCAGATATCATTATCGTGTGCATGGATCGAGTAGAATCATGACTACTGTAGAAAGTCGTGCATTCTGCTTTCGACTTATTACCAATGAGACCCCTGAGTCTATCTGAAACGGATACTCACCGGGTTCAACTGCTACGCTGTCCTTATCTGTCTCATCAAAGTCCCTTAATGCCCTGGATACTTCGGAGCGTTAAGCACTGCTAGAAATGACTTCTTGCAAGCGTCGTTGTATAGACAAAGTTAAATAATGGCTAGCATACCTGAGATATGCCTCATGAGTGGCGCGGGCCCAAAACGTGCTGTTGGGATACACTCTGGAATTCAGCTATTCAGTTTTGTTCACTTGTATTGCCAAGTATAGGCCACCGATTGAGCATGCTTACGGCTTAAGAACTGCTCCGTTCATTCAACCATCTGCTTTTATTCCCTGAGGTTTACACCGGGTACAGGGCATTTGATTGGATGTGGCTAAGCGTAATCCGCTTGTGGCTTTACCCATTATCTGGAGGGTGGGGGAGGTGTATCGACGTAGTTCGGTGTCACAAGCCAATCCGAAAACGTAAACTAGTCGGCCATTGCGTGCGTGCATGGGTCTACATGCTGCGACGCATATGGATGAAGGTTAGTGTGCACACTCTGCGGTAATTTTTGCGCTCTATTTTTGACTGCAGTTTAAACAGCTGAATGCACTTCGTCTGGCTCAATGCTCACTGATCGGTGCTTATCAGATTTGTCTTGAAGGAAGAGGACCAGTCAAAAAATTTTGCCATCCATCATTGACTATGATGATTTGTCTTGGTTGCTCCTTAGACAAGGAGGTAAATGATTTTAGGACCTCCTCTTAGATGGGTTCTGCTCGAAATTCGCTCAAGAAGCCGAATTAGGGTTCAGGTTGAGAGTCTGTTTCGCTAGGATCCTGAAATTCAATAGGTGAAACGGTCACAAGAGGAGTATTATCCCTTCAGCGGTCCCCTTTCGCAGAAGGACTATGATTTGTGTTTCACATCCAGTTCAAATAACTATTCCGGTGTTGGAGCGCCAAAAATTCGTTCGTTCTAGAAGATGACTGCAAAGTAAATCAGTTTGAGCCAGCACACACTTTACTATAGGGTGCGCTAATCTGCTCAGGCTCCAGTCACACGTACCGACCGAGCTAAATTTCTACTGAAGTCGGCAGGGCAGTGAACCCGAACAAGCCCAGTCGTGGTCGTAACGACCACAACGATTTTGCTGCTCGGCATGCTGATGCGAGAGGCTCAGCGTGAGATGCAAATCAAAAGGAACCAGGAAACTGACACCGTCTCCTTAACCCGAACCTCCGTTTGAGCCTGGCTTACTAGGATTTTCTTCCATGTGGCTGACAGGTGCTGAGATTGCATGTGACTAGTAACTGCACAAGTTTGTCACGACTAATAGCTATAAAAAATATATGTTACATGGGACGACCGACCAGTTATGTCTGTCATTACGTCGTAGACAAGTTTATCTCAGGCTAATTGGTTGACCAGTTTACTGTAATCTAGTTTACCACCAGAAGATTTCATTGCTCAACCGGTCCATTGCAATACCAATTTAACGCAAACCAGTTTACGCACAGACCAATTACATATTGAAGTACTACTGTAGAACACAAAAGAACCCAGTAGGCAGCTTACGGCGAGGTAAGAACCCGTCGACCCTACTGTGGAGCAGCCAGTGTATTCCGTGAATTCAGAATGTTCAGTACTCAGGGAACCTAGTTTTTCTACGAGACCAGCATTCTAGCAAATGTGAATAAAACCGACTGGATCTAATTGCACCGACGCCTCAGACTGTGTGAACGAACTAATTTTGTATGTTGAACAAGTAGCACAGTCCGGCGTTACCGCCCAATGGGTATTGGTGATCAGTTGTTTGTGGAGTAGCGTGGATAAACCTAACCAGACACATCCCTGGGAGAAACTAGCTAAATTACTCAGTCAAGAGTAGCGAAAAAATGGTCAAGGAGCAGTTAGAATTTCGTCTAATTCGGTAAATGTTCCGTAGCCATGGACTGTGATGAATCTCCGTATTTGCACACAGCTCACAGTATTTGGTTCCATGAAATTGCTATTCAGTTTAAATTCAAAATGAACCTAACCGCTCCCTTGTAAAACAATATTTACAGAGATGCTCTTAATTTCACCGCCTTTTATGTGCTTCTCGAACAATGGACATGCGTAACAAAGTATCCGCCACATATGGCAGTTCAAAACATGTTGTACTCCATCGGCCAACCGAGACGAATGGTCGGGCGAATCAACGTGGACATCGTGAGCGAAATGAAGCGAATTATCAAAACAATACGGAAACGAAGGCCTCGCCATCAAGAAAACACGCGCATTTCTCCCCTACTACCCAAAGTCCTCACTATTCTAAAAACCCTGAAAGTAGATCAAAGGGATTGAAAAACGGCGTTCACGAGGTAATCGCTTGGTTGATTCTTTTAATTTTAATTTAACTGATTGGTTGTTCCCGTTCATATTGAAGCGTCGTTATTGAGTGAGTATCCCAACTCTTCTACGCTGAAAGGGTCTATATCTCACCAAGTCTAAAGCCTAGAGGAAACTCCAAAACCGTCGTCAGTCATCATCGGTTAAAATGTTCACCGAAACATCGCAGTCAAATATAGTGACTTTCGCGGTCCGATTAGCACGTGTCTGCTTGGTCTGTGAAAAGCGAGAATTCAGAAAACAAAACTTGTTATTCCTGCTTAGATGGGAGACTCGCAGGATCGACACAAATTGTCCTGTGTTGTAAGTGGGGATGCAATCCCTGAAAGAACACTTGGGGTTCTTTATCATAGTGCTTCATGATCATGGGGCCCGAAACACTTGACAATAATCGACAAATATATTCATTTGCACATCAATTTGATTTTTACGATAGACTCAAAGGGTCTCTCGTTTATGATATTCTTCAACTGGATGTGCCGCTGTAGAATATCATAAACGGGAAATTCAACCAAGTCCACCGTGAAAACCAGATTGATCCATGTTGAGTTCAACTAGAGCACAAGGTTGACCGAAACTCGGAGACTGCGCCTACTTGATGAGCCTCAAGAGGAGCAAAACTGGTCATGGGCTGCCGAAGAGTTTTCAGCAACCTTTGAGTAGTTACCTTTATGATACTTGACAATACTGCTTTTGGGGGCTATTTGCTTTGGTATTTGCCTACTTGTAAATGTTTCATTCTCATTCAGTGTGATTTACGAAAAGTGTGAGCATTCAGTATGAACATTTCCACAGGCTGAGTGGTACTGATTTTTGTTGTATGGGCGAATTCCCGGTTAGCTGGATCTATTTTGTTTTGCTGTTAATTTTTCAGTCTAATAACTGTCTTCTGTAAGCTAAACCGATGGATGTGTACACACCGACGATAATCCACACTTTGCTGTTGTTGTCATATGTGCGCGACATCTGATGCATACCATTATTTCTTATCCCGTCTTTTATCCGAACTTTGATACTGAGTACTAGTCACTTTGCTAACGCGATCAGTATAGGTGAACGGAATCCAGCAAAGTGGAACAAATTGAAGCTGCGAGTATACTGGCAGTCCAAAAAGTGAGATGATAACACTAGCAGAGCTCGTTTCTGAATGAAACTTCCTGTTGACTGGTATCAGGTTAGCGCAGCTAGGTGCATAGGTATCGTACACAAAGTTGGTTGTTTTCGTTTACGAGTCACATCCACACCGCCCCTATAACTACGTTCCGATGGTCAGTCGAACCAAACATTTACCAGACAATAGGGCTCGTGTTTTGACGGCACTGCTTGGTAAGTACTGTTTACGTGGGTTGATTTCTACTCTCTCTTGCAGAGCACCTTTTTATTCAGTCAACTGTGATGTGAACACAGAAAGCGTATAAAGCTGTTTGTGTAATAATAAAATACTTATAATCACACTTGGCCTGATGCACCCATTTGTAACTTACATTAGTGTGAACGACGAACCTAACCATAACTCGAGGAATAAGCCTACCTGAAGTGAGCCGGGAAGGACCAAACCAATAGTTGATCGTTGAAGAGTTTTCAGCAAACTTATGAGTAGTGCGTCGTGTCTGGAAAGTATAGGAGCACCTGTCGTTGGCTCCAGCATTTCCGTAAACCATACATACGTCGCTTTTTTGGAAACTCATCACCACATGAAGACTTGAGAATCGACCTGTTAGCCCTTGTTATTCCTCTTTTTTCATGTGAAAGATCCCTCAACGTAATGGAGTCGGTAACCGTGAAATCGACTACCTACCTAGCAAGGCAAGGGCTGTTCAATACCCATTGCGGAGCTACAGTCGTGAATTTGATAATCCTGTGATTCTTCGGTCTTTATCGGGGTTACCAATGAATCCTCGCAACCTCGAAGGTCATAGAGTGATTGAATCAAGACAAGTGAGTTTTGCCTACTATAATTAATTTTCCGAGCCAAGTAACTAAATTCGCGCTCATCAACACAGAGCAGTAAACAATGTTGACACTGACGCTACTCCGTTGTACAGTCACAGTTAATTTTTCAAAAAAAAACACAGGAAGAACGAAACTAATTCCCAGCTTTCCACAAGCATTTTGAGGCGCTTACGCTCAATCAGACAACATTAAACGCTGACGATATCAGTTGAAAGCCTTCATTTGTAGCGTCTCCATTCAAATGCAGGGGTTCCACAGGAACATTCCAAAGAAGTTTGAACGAAGAGCAGTTATCCGGATGGAAATTGGTTCAGCCCAGGTGGCGTATGATCGAGTTGCATTAGCTTATGAAGCTGCACCGTATTCGTAACTAATGTTCAGTTTGTGTTTGCTTCTATCTGTATTCATTTTTCATGATGTCGTTGGGTGATACTGGACATAAACTCGTACCACAATACTTCAGATATTACCTGACTTACGGATATTATACCTCAGTAAAGCTTTATTCGGATTTCAATTTGTTTAGAAATGTGTATTTTTCTCAGAAAAACAAACAGTGGATGCGATGTACCGTTGTCGTCTATGAATTTCTCTAGTCAACCTCCCCGCGCAGAAATCGATCCAATTAGTGTCTTATTCTTTACCATCAGATATAAAAACTACATAGCATGTGCAAGGTTGCTCCAGCTGAAGACTCATGACCCCAATCTTCGCCCAAGTCGGTGCGATTTTCTCCCCTAATTGGGCACACCACAGTGCATGTTGCATTGGAGGGTGGGAAGAACGATACATGATGGAGTTAGGCGACACATTCGGAAGTCGCATGGAGGGAATTATGCCTCATACTCCCCATCCCTGTTCTCCTGACCTCGCTTTCTCCCTAAAGGTGAAGAATATATTAGGTTGCCCATGCACCTGATAGCTCCGAAAAACAGCTTTGCGAACAGGCTGCCGTAGTGCCTTTCTAAAATAGGGCCTTCGCCTCTTCTAATACAAAGGAGCAAATTAATAGCAGTTGCATTATCGCTAAAAAACAGACGCTTTTACTTGATTTTACCTGGGAGTTTGCTTAATTTTCGCAAGGTAAGAAGCTAACCAAAATTTTCTATCAGACCGGCTAAAGTATGGGACGTCAGCCATGGTCTATCTGTATTATTTCCCGTTACATCAAGTACCTAACAATGTCAGAGCTTCAAACTATAGTTAGCCGGATTTCAGAGCTTACTAGTGGCTTTAGATGTGTACTATTAGTAAGCTATGCTATGGTAAATATTCTAGTTTAATTTATTCCATGAAAAAGTTTTAACTGAAGGTGATATTAGGAAAATTTACTCAACTAATGAGTTCGCTCAAAATTGGATTGTCCTAGTTTTTCAAATTACATGAATGGGCGGCACCGAACTTGATGCCCAATCTCGGAACGAGTCTCTTTGAGCTGCGTGTCTGGTTGAACAAAATAACACGTCAAAACCGGTTTATTTTGTGAATGAGTTATTTATCTATTCAGTATAGTTAAGTGCCGAGTGTGAAAAAAGACCAACAGAATTTCCGGAACTATGACTGCCCGAAAGACCGTAAACAAAGTTGAAATGGTACTAGGCGGTTGGTGGATTTTGCACAATCTACTCGTATCTTTTATGAACTGGTACATTTATTTGGCCTCTCAAAGAAAAGAGACTAGTGCAATCGCACCGGTGAGTTCAGATGTAACAGCCCAAAGGTGTCCGTACAGCGCCCTTGGCGTGGTGCCTACTGCTTGTTGTCCAACCGTCTTCAAAGTGACTAGCGAAGTTGAATTCATTTTTTAGACTCATGTGCACTGTGTGTGAACCATTTGCGGCTGATAATGTACTTGATTGTGTGGAATGATGTGGGAGTAGGAGACAAAAGATAGGATTCTTGATCCAGCTTAACAACAGGCTTGCATGCTGGTTGGTTGGTTCATTGATCAAAGCAGTTATTTAAACCTGATAGTCCGATGATCGCCAAGTCATCAGCATTACTGAATAGCTTGACAGAACACCAGGCAAAGTATCTCCGTTGTTTTGGGTTACAAAGAAAACCGCGCATTAGAAGAGACAGGAAGTGAAACAACCATAGTTACATCTCTCACCATTGTCCTTAACTCCATTTGAAGATTTTTTGCTGAACTGTACAGTCCGTAGACCAGCAAAGGTAATTCAAAACTCCCGAATGCTCGTTCAGGTTAAAAGAAGTTTTTAATGCTTTTTGTTGGCACACAAACGTTTAGCCAAAGTGGATTGGGCCATTCGAAGATCGACTCGCTCAGTTAAAGTAGATGGCCGTACAGAGCGTCTGCAATTCCCTGAGTTTTTTTATATCTTGCTATTTGATGCAATGTTACTCTCTGGTATACGTCAACCCCTTCATAAGAAGGAAGGGACAATTTGACTTCTAAGCATGGCCTCTGTTTTAGAAAGGGTTTACTTAATAGTGGTTTACGGAAGGCACTTTTCCGCTCTTTGTTCAACGACAGACCTCCTCTTGTTGGGGATTACTTCGTAAAGTAATTGATCAGTAACTAACTGTTATCGGTTTCGAACTGATACCTTTGGGATCCTACTTTTGGGATTATTCTCTTTGAGAGAATAATGAATGCGTGAGAGATGATCGACTTAGCAGTTTATTTGGCCGTGGTCAAACAAGTAAACGCTCGCTTAGGTTTAAGTCGAATTATTCCCAAGAGCTGAAATACGATTTACATATGCGATCAGATTTCGGACCTCACGTCTAGTTCAGTGGATCTGCAAGGCTGTTTGATAAATATCGCGACGTATACAACTGATTACTTCACCCATAATTCACTATCGTACTCATATATTTTGTCAGGGATGTAGCCGTGTCTACATAAAATCGACTGAAGGGTGCAAACACACTCCGTTGGTGCACACAGGTTAAGCACGATGATTGTAATCGCAACTTATTCATGCGCTACGGGCCTTTAAGAACTAACAAGGATTTGGGTGCTTCTTCTACGGTTGAGAAAAGTTCACCAGCAGGTAACAGTAAAAAAAACTGCTTAGAGAGAGGGCGGATGTTTTCACTTCCTATTGCGCGCTCTCCTCCATGCCAAATGCAGTAGCGAAGTCTACCCTAACCAGTAAGAGGATAAGGAATGCAGAGTGTATAGTCGTCAGGTACATCAAGGTCTTCACAACTCTGCCGTTAGTGAATGCCTAGTACACGAGGTACACGTGACACCAGGTACACGTGAATTGTGGGTGCGAGGAGAGTGTTGAGAGGTTGGTTGGGCTAATTTATCCCAATTCAGCCGTACCAATTCCCATCCGATTTTGTCAAAAGGGGATTTAATGGCTTGCACTAATAGTTCGCATAGAATTGCCATGGCATTGGGAAGCAGCTATGGAACGACTCGAAAGCATACTTTTTGAATGCTAATATAAGGGATGCTTCACAGCACAGTAAGTGTTAAAAATGAGTGGCAAATATATGAGCTCAGAGTTCAAAGAGGGAGGCGTGCAGAGTTTGGTCCAATCCATGACGTTCTTTGAACAGAATTTGTCGGACTGGTAAGCCAGCCCTAGATAAAATTCTCGGAGAAGAGAATATGCCATAAAGTCATCTGATACCATGAGCCTCAAGTTTCCAAAAAAATGATCGAACGAAGAACTTTTGAGCAGAAGAATTCACTTCCTAGGCGATCATCCACTGGGTTGAGCCGGACGCTCCATGCCCATCAATAGGTTAGGGTTGTTGTCGGAAACGTTTCTTTAATGCCAAGGTCACGTCTCCTACAGGATAACCGCTGTCACGGTTGAAAAGAAAGTTAGTTTAGTTGATCGAATCCGCTGTGATGTCATTCTTGAAGTTAGACGTAATAATCTACGGCTCCTGCGTTGGGTGAATGGATTGCCTGGCAGATGAGGAAAGTGAACAAGAAGATTTCAGCCAACGTCTTCATAATCCTGGGACGAATGCAGTCCATAGTAGGAGAGGTTTTTTGCGTCGAGAGCAGGATACTGTCCCAGAAAACTGAGGAGAATCGGTGATAGTATCGTGTTGGAACCACAGCTTGACCCTGGTCGTAACGAGACTGTTGGCGTCACCTGTGCTTCGTCGCCTTACGATGGCTCGTGGTACACTGACTCGAGAGCAGCAAGCGGGATTCCGGCCTCGTAGGGGTTTCGTTGACCAAATCTTCACACTTCGACAGGTGCTAAAACAACACCATACGTATAAGCGACCCACAATTCTAGTATTCTTGGATTTCCAAGGCGCATTTGACTCGGTGACCGGTCTGTTCTACTTGGCACGCTTGCCCACCAAGGAATGCCCCGGAAGTTCGTGAACATAATAAGCTCTTTGTATTCCAAGACTTCCGGACGTGTGAGAGTATACGGCGAGCTCTCCAAAAGCTTCCGTACACAAAGTGGCGTCCGTCAGGGATGCCCACTCTCCCCATTCCTGTTTAAATTCGTGATCGATGAAATAATGAGACGAACGCTGGAAGGTCTCCAAAACCCCGGTGTTCAAATAGCCTCTGACGAAAACCTTGTCGATCTGGAATATGCAGATGACATCGCTCTTATCTTTGAAGAGGAGGAGAAGGCGCAGGTGTTTTTAGATGAACTGACCAAAGTCCCGTCCTTTGGTATGCACTTTGCACCCAAAGTGTAAGGTCATGCTCCTGGACATGCAGTCACTGAACACGCCACTTACAATCCAGGGAGAGGCACTGGAAGTTGTGGAGCGTTTTACATATCTTGGAAGTTGTATTAGTTCTGATTGTAGTGTGACAGATGAGGTAAATGCACGAATCTGCAAGGCTCGGGTCGCGTTTGCTAATTTGAGACACCTATGGCGTCAAAGTGGTGTGTCCCTGAATCTCAAGGGACGTGTGTATCAAGCTACAGTGCGGGCTGTTTTGTTGTATGGCTGTGAGACTTGGCCTGTTCGAGCAGCGGAACTGAGACGTCTTCAGGTGTTCGACAATCGTTGTCTCAGAACCATAGCTCGTGTGGGATGGTGTCGGCGAATCCGTAACGAGGCAGTTAGAAAGCGAGTTTTGGGTTGTGCAACGGGTACTTCCATTGAAGAATGTGTCCAGCACCAGAAGCTGCGTTGGTTGGGACATGTGTTGCGTATGCCTAACCATTGTTTGCCGAAGAAAGTGCTGTTTTCCATGCCCAATTCAGTGGCGGAAGCAGAGGACCTGGCAGAGGAGTATGAAAAAAATCACGAAACGTTTGGGTGCTGTCGGTGCTACTCGCCTTCCAGGATGGAAACCGCGTGGTCCCCACTGCGCCGGGTCGGAGACGCTGCAAGATATGGCTGCCAACCGATGTCGGTGGCGTTCTTGTTGTCAGTTTCTATCCAGATTGCCTGAATGAGTGTTTGTAGGTGTAGGCACCTCGGAATGATTGTAGTAAGTCCCTTCCCTGCGAGCTGGCAAGCATACTGCCCCGTGCTGTGAACTTAAAGAGCAGTGCTGCACCTTTTTTCACTTGCGCCTGTCAGGTGAACGACAGCCGTTGAACAACAAGAACAAAACCGACCCGGGAAACTTAGGCGAAAGCCTCGATGCGGTGTAGCAATCTGTGAATCTTTGAATCATAGGATCATTACAGAATGCTTCATGAGGTCGTGCTAGAATCTCTGTGAGGGAGTGAGCAGCGTTGATCTAAAGATGCTTAATCATGATTGGCTGACATTATAACCAATCAGACCACATAAAAAGTCAGTCTGGACAAAGATCGAAAATCACCGGTCACAATTAAAGGTGAGTGAGCAACTGTACGGCCAGGCATGACTCACTCTATGTACAAAGAGCTTCTACACACGAAACTTAGGCCCAATACTACGGATATCGACCGATTCTGTAACAGATGTTATTTCACTTCTTGTAAACAGTGACACCTTGAACTGTATTCCGCAAACTGGCCGAAAAGTGGTTAAAACCACGTGTCCAGCGTCAGAATCGTGGGTTAGAATCTAACAGTTTACGTTTCAACAGTGTCCACCTGCTCAGCGGACGGAATATGCTCAGATATATGCCTTGACTTTCGCTTCGCCATTCGGTCGATGTAACCATTCTTGTAGGGGCAGATATTCATAACCACACGACAGAGTTCTCACAGTATACTGCGCTCCAGCTGTCTGATAACAAACTGACATGTGAAGGCTTTATTTGGGCTTGTGATATAAATTGCTCTTGAAAAGATCTTTTGTAGTCTTTACGTTAGCACTGCACTAATCATTTCACCTCTGAACAGAAGGTGGTGGCAAATTATCTTCGGTTTTACTCCCTATGTATTTTGTTTTGGAGGTCAGGTGTTTTTTTAGCTGTTCGGTAGGAGTGGCATAGTGTGTTCTGTTTAGAAAGGCTGGGCGTCTTTGTTATCACAGCCCATTCGAGATGTACGTCTGGGAACTCCAGGTCTAAACGTTCGTTCCAGTCTACAGCCTACGGAAAGCTTATGAGTATCAGACTCCTTCTCAGCCAGTGACATCTATTCGAAAGGGGAATCATGAAAAGTGGGTGATGGCGTGCACCCTTGTAGTTCACAATTAAACGCGTTCATTGGGCTTCATTCTGGCTAATTTTCCTCTTCAATGAGATATGCGAAGTTTAAATGTTTATAATTCAAGCTGCTTGCTATTGTAGGGATCTGGTTCACCATCAACAGAACATTCGGCGTTTGTTTTCTTGTCGGACAAAAAACTTGGTCTTTCTTTCATACATATCATAGTCCCATTTCTTAGACAGTAAGGACTGGTGAGTCTCCATTCAAAATCGAATCCGATACGGTGGTTTTGAATTCTACTCAGGTTTCTCTTCTGTTTCCGTTGGCTAACCACGGTGAATAAGGAGTGGTGGGGTAGTTGTTTAGGGTGCACGTGGCTTCAATGTGCTGTAACCCAGCTTCTCCACACCCCGAGGTGAAAAAGCCTCCCTGTAAGTAAGTAAGTAAACAGCCGAAAGTGTAAGTGATATCGAAACCGCCACCTGGACGTGTTATCTGAAAGCCTTTTGCTCCCTTACAAACTTCTCCGATCACGGTTTTTCTTGGAGTGAGGAGGCTCTGGTTATTTCTTTCTCAGTTAGCTCTATCAACATTTCTCCTTTAGACCCACATTTAAGGCACACATCTCTCTCGTGTCTTGCAGCCCTACTCTGTTAACAATAGGGAAGGTAGAGATATTGATAAGTTGTTCCACCGCTGATTCTGCTCCCTTTTTCCTGCAAACTATCAGTAAGCCCCGCGCGATCGCCGTGTCACTCAATTCATAGACCCACGTCAGGCTCTGCTTTACACCAATATGGACACACAGTGCAAGTATGTTTACGCTCTCCCTGCCACTGGATTAACTTTATAACTTATCCGGGTGTGGGAGAAAAACCAACTCTTTCTTATGATTTAATTCTTTGGACAAGATGACGTTGACATGTTCAATATTGTGTGCACGAACATGTTTCATTCGTACAGCCACTGCATACGGACCAGGAAGAGGACACCTGCTGAGTTTGGCCATCCATTATTGTATAATCGGCCCACAGTAGGTTGTGGGGCAGTAGTGCACAGCTGGAAGTAAACACAGACGTTTGATTCACAGAGTTCCCTTTCAGTTTGCCAGTTCAAAACCGTTCGTCAATGCCTCCTTAGTCAGGGCACGTGCACTGTATTGTGGAATGTCGGTTACCTTTTTAATTGGTCGTTGACCAGGAAAACTATTACAAAGTACGGAACACGACCTCTCCATGAGTTTTAAATCTTGAAAAACAGAAAATGTTTAAAAAACAGGTGTGTCCTTCTAGCTCACAGAGGTTTTTGCGAAGACTGCGCTCGCTGGTTAAGCCCACTATGTCGTTCTTCATTCTTCCTGCCCTCACAGCTTCAGGCCCACGCAAAGAAAGACGGAGTGCATCAGTCACTTACACCGTTTACTGCCGTCACTCCTGGAGGGGACGCATACACTAAGGGTGTTTCTCAACTTGGCAGTTATTCACAAACCTATGGCACAGTTTCACGAAGTCAACTTTCTCAGCTTCAGTCACGACAATGGACACGATGAAATGCAGACGAATCTGTTGGATATTTCTGCCTGTGTACCATCGCTTCTTTTTTCCAGCTCATCTATTTTTTGACTGATCATCAATTGCAGTCCGTCGATTCCATTACTAGTATACTAATGTGGATACTGTTTGCACTGCTTAGTCAGTCAACGCTCTTGAGCAAATAAACCGAAATCCGCTTGAGTTCGTTTTCTAATCGTCTACCCCAGCTGCTGTTATTTACATCAGTGTTGTGGAAATTTTCTAACTATGGGGCTTCTTCACGCCCGGAAAGGTAGCAATTTGACTATTTAAGGTTTGAAATCATTTGAAAAGTAACTTTGGTCAAGTTATCTACACGCTAAATTTTCCCCCGAGGAATAATGGGACAGACACTGGTGCTCTTGAAGACCCACGACGTTTCAATGTAGAGCGGGATGTCAAGTGGGTGAAACATCTGAAGAAATCATGATCAGTACCAGCAACAGGACACAACAACTATCTGTCTTTTCTTATTAGCGCGGCGGAAAATGATACTTCAACACGGTGGTTTCATGATCCGTACTCCCATACTAACGAAATAACTGTTTTCTCGGGGATTTTTAATAAACGGACTGTTCTGCACAAAGATAGAAGCACAGATCTACACCGATTTCGTGGGACATCGTTATGAACAGCTGAAACAGGGATGTCGATTCGTTGGAGGGCCTTAAAAGGGCTATAGTGGGTGGTTGGTGGAACCTGATGGTAAATTTTCTACATAAATTTACAATTAGTATGTGAAAACGCCACCTGGTATTGACAGGTTACGAATGAAGTCGCGTACCTTGAGATGTGCTGAGCTGCACATTCAGCCTGACCCGGACTGTTCTTACAAATCTCTCTAGTTGATTCGTTTCTAAAAGGGTGTTTGGTCAAGTCAGCACGCAAATCCAAAACGTTCTAACCACCTTTCTGAAACTGCGCTCTTTGCGGCATCCAAACAGACAGACCAACAGTAAGGTGAACCAGGTGGTTGCGAGATACGTTCTCTTTAATCTGAGATCTGAATGCCTTCGGTTCTCAATCGCGGATGCTGTAATTTCTAAACCACTGCCTGGTCTGGATAGAGGACTGAAACTAAACAGGACAAAAACTAGCGAAATACACTCAGTTGCAATCAAATTTTGTTTTGCGAGAGACTGATCTGGAACCCAGCTCAATTTCTTGTTTATGATGTTTTCAAGTAAAACCAAATTTGTTTGCAAGCGAGTGTATTTCGCTAATATCGTGCAATTTGGAATCAAGTAGAACATAAGGTTGACGGAAACTCGGGGACTACGCCTACCTGATGAGTCCCAGGAAGGAGGAAACCGGTCGTGGACTGTCGAAGAATTATCAGCAACTTTATTAGTAGTGGATTAGGACAAAAATTGTTTGCATGGCTGGAGTGGAAACGTGACAGAAGGGGGATCATAAAAACGTAAAAAAATGCAGAACAACTGTTGGTCTCCATTTGACCGACAACATAGGGGCTACGCACACACAAATTCACGATTAGATCCACCGACTCACTTCCTGTTTATGAAACTTTGAAACTGAAACTTGCTCGATATCCCGAAACACTGAAACGTAAGAAGGTCAGCGTAGTGGAAGCGCACTCGATCTCAGGTAGAGACAACTAAATAGAAATGAATGACAGGTAATAGGCATAGTCAGATAACCAAACTCCAGCTGAACACTCACTAATAAGAGATCAGTTCAGCCATGTCACAGGTCCTCGTAACGCCGGATATTTATTATTGGCTTGAACCGATAAATCTGGTTGATAATACAGGCAATTACTTAATAATCTGCACAGCTGACGGTCAACCTTGATCCCACACTTTTGAGAAGAGGAAAGAGGTGTGACAGTGTTTTGCATATCTTTGATAATGAACTTTCCCAACTGTATGTGCGCTGCCCAAGAATCACCACGGCACTGCAGATTTTATACTTTACATAAATCACTGGTTTTGATAAGTCGTATCTTTCATTTTCCTGCGAAATCAAGTTGTGATGCGCCGAACAGCGGTGCTTTCCCCGAAGTTTCTCTCTATCACTCCTTTGGTGGTATCAGACACGCAGTTTGCAGTGTATCTCACTGCATACTGATTGGTTATCTTTTGATGAGAAGGTGCTCTACTGAGCTATTTTGTTTCTAAAATACCAGCCATTGTATTTCATGACTAGCAACTTGTTCTATTAGTTCCGTTGAGCTCAGTCCTCCTGAACAATCGTCAGGGGAACACGATCTATTGTTGGATACCAGTTTATGAATCATATGTCAAACAGTTGATGAGGCAGAACTCAATGTTACACATGAATCTGGAACGGAGTTATAGGAGGATTAATTATAAGGGCAATGAATGGATTATGGTTGGCCCTTTTGATCATGCAACAGCCACCCACATGGGACCGATCATTTGGGGAGGGCGAAACACGATAAGATTGTTGAGTAACCATGTTTTGCACAACAGCTTCTTTGGCCAGACACTTCAGGATTCATTCCTTTCTGATGAGGGGTCATGAGTAAACTTGCTCGTCGACTAGTTCCTCGCATTTCCGTGACCCAACAGGTGGCAACTTATGGTTTCCAAGGCAGTTGAAGCCAATGAAACTCACAAAGTAAAGACTACAGCTAGATATTTACTAGGTTGACTGTGACTTCTACCAGAATGTAAGAAGAGTCGTTTTCTTGTTGTAAAACGGCTTTTTCTGCGAACTGTGGTGAGAGTGACAAGTGTATGGAAGAACAAGTACTATCTGTGCTGTCCACATACTGGCATTACTCCGCGACTCCTCACAACTGTGATATATGTCTTGTTTAGACAAGTAAACAACCCAATGCAACATGTATAAGCCAACCCTCTAGAAGTCTCCATTAAAAAGTTGTACTGAGCCACCATGAATGAGCCTCGAAAGCACAACTTCCCATTGTATCCAATGTGGGATGGGATACATCGTTATTTCACGAGGTTTAAGACCATAAGCTACCATATAGGGACGACTCCTCATTCTGGCACAAAATGTTCCACTAATTGGTGACCGGAAATCCACCTGCTGCCCATGTTCACTGTAACAGAAAAAGTATAGACTAGACTAGCCTTCGAAAATCTGAATTAACGTTGCCTTGGCTAACCACGGGCTTCAGCTGGATGTAGCAACTTTGCCATAGCATTTAGCCTTATTCCAGTAGGCTACATTAGATGGCACTGTTTCGACGACTGATGTATCTGGGTGTCTGCAGTTAGAAATTGAGGCGATGTGGAGAGTCAGTTTATAATCTCTTGAGAAAAAATCAACTGGAAAAACTGTGTGAATATACGGGACTGAATTATGCTGAAGTTCTGTGTCCTACAGTTGGACTTAGAACCACGGCGATCGCATTGTCCGGGGAAGTCAGAGACAATATATGATCTAATATTATTTCTCACTTCTTGAGGATTACGCAGTACCAAGTGGAAAAATTGGGTAGTTTCTGCCACAGTAGGTTGCTATCACACACTCCGGGTGTGAGACAGAAAGCGTAGATTATAGGAAGAAAGCTATAACTCAAGATATTGGTGGTTCGTTATTACCCTTGGCTTCCCTCTTGCTCGTGTCTAGGGTACGGCAAGGTCACCGTAACCCAACTATCGTGTTTTTGTCGGGATTTATAGCCACTACGATCAATGACGTGCAGTAGTTGGCAGCGTTCTGACGCGAATAATTCCTGTGGAAGCAATAGTCTGCGTGACTATTAACGACTTGACTATGGCGAAGCATTTCAAAAACAGAATTCCTCCAGTTGTCAAAGTAGCTCACTGACTTAAAGACTGTGAGGAGGACTGACATGCGGCCGAAAAAATACTTTACCAAGTCAGGAAGGGAAACATTTCAGAAATATATAATTTTCAATGTCATGTGCAAACCCCCCCTTGTGGTGGGTTTGAATCTTCCCACTGTTAGCCTTGGCTCAGACTCAGCTTAAGGTTGGAGATTTGTGAGCACAGATTGTCAAACAATTTACATTTACTCTGGGGACTTGACAGAGTTTACTGTAGTTTCCACCAAAGTGAAAACACGAGAAAACCTACTGAGAAATTTAGTGTGACCTCCAGTCAGGAAATAAGGACACTAAATGTTTGTGAAAGAACTGAATTTCCTGACCTATGAAATGTAATTGAAACGGTACAATAATAGGTCGAGGCCAAAATAGCCAAAACAAATCAACCTTAACAGAGAAACTGACTGTATTCAAAATGCCCCGTTATCCATATGGCGAATGATGAAGGGGATGACCTCAGTCTTATGCTGTACAAACACAAATATAAAGTAAAGATTTAGGTGTTAACGTTATCTGTTTTCGGTCGCGTTCGCTCAGACTATACATTTGAGGAAGGAGACTCGATTGCCGATCGCATTCTGACTCGAAGCGAACTTGCAACTGTGGCAAAATGATCACAATTTTATATACAACGCTTGTCAGAATAGCGGGGTACTAAATGATTCTTTTTGGAGTGGCCAAGCTGTTTGAGAAAAATGAACAGAGCAGGATATTGCTGACATCACTGTGGAGTTCCAGACAGAGAGAATACAAAACTGCCAGAAGAGTAAGGGAAAGTGAGGAGCTACGATGCCAGTCAATTATCTGGTGTTACTTTAAAGTGTGGTATGAATACACATTCCTCTTCTAAACTTTGAAACTGAGCGTATTTTTCACTCCCACCAGACATTTCATCGTTTTAGAAACCGCACCGGTACAAGGAGAAATAAACTGGCCGAAGACGTTCATCCATTTTTTCCCTTACCACTTTTTATTTTATTAAGTTATACTTTGTTAATGGCTGCCCTGAGGAACCCTCTCCAGCTGCGAGAAAAGTGAACCAGGGTGGTCTAGGAGAAACCACTAGTCCATACTTGGAAGCTTTCAATCAAAACGGATAATGGACGATGAATTCTTCATTGTAGCTCAGCGAGTTAACTGCTTTGTTTGTTTGCGTTAGATAATAGCAGTCGATTTTCGGCCAAACTTCATAAAACGGCCACTTGGGAACAGTTGGGGAACAGTTACAATCCAGCACCTCTACACAATACCTCTGATGAGAGATTGTACTTGAAAATCTTAGAAGAGCTAAAGGTAAAAAAAAGCCCACCCAAACATACTGGGTTTCCGCATGTCTTTCGTTCTGTTTATTTATTCCGGCTCTTGAACTTTTAGGTAAATCAATTCAGAGTGTTAACTCACTGGCATAATTCCGTCTTTAGATAAAAAAGGCTTAAATTTCTCAGTAAATTTGTCTTCAAAGCTTATTTGCCTAGGGAACCTGGAGCTCTATGAGACCCGCCATTCCCTTCAAAGTAAATAATACCTTCAACCGTGACTTAATGCTCATCGGTGAATGAGACTTTGCACCTCAGTTGAAACTGAGCTCCGCCAATTATTCGGTGCCATAAAACACACTCATCAAGGTACTCAACAAAATGACTGAGTCATTTATCGGAAAAAGGCATTTGTGCCATGAGATTGTCAGTAAACGGCAGTGTAAATACGAGTAAATGAACCGTAAACAAAATTGAGCATCAAACTATGAAGCATAGGTTTTGCATTGATATAAACCTCATTATTTTCATGAAGTTGTCGGGATCCGGATAGCCCAGTCGATAGCATGCTAGATAAACTGGACTGGAATCCCTAAATGAACATCTCATAGTGGGATTCTGTCCATCAGTCTGAATTATGTTACGGTTGCTGTTAGTAACGACATAAAAGTGAAATCTAACGATAGTTACATTTACTATTGGTTTTTACGCTGATTGGACTTACCGATATAAATTCCACTTATCAGTTATACATCGCTGGAATATCATACTAAATTTCATAATGCCAGTGAATTTAAGAGCCCTGAGTTACCTAACCACTACTGGCCGTTGTCTTGGAGACTTGGACAACTTCGGATAAAGCACCGCTTTTCAAAGGAGCAGAATCGTGTAAAGATAGACTAATTTTAGGAGTAGGCATTTTTGAACAATTCAAAAGACATGTATCCTTGCGTTATGGATTCAGCGCACGACTGAGTATGTTCCTGTAACGAAAATCTAACGTTCAGACCAGATCTAACAAGTTGCGATACCTGATCATGGCGCCTGGTAATCTCGCTGTTGATTAACAGCTGCATGATATTACTTGAAATTCCAGGCAGGTTTGAAAGTGTTGAATTCTCCTTCCCTTTCTGTAAACAGTCGTAAAACTGAAAATAGCTAACCACAACTTAGCTAAAACGGTGCTGCACTAATCATTTCAAAGAAAGTGTAGTGGGTTCAAGTAGAACATAAGGTTGACGGAAACTCGGGGACTGCGCCTACCTGATGAGCCCCAAGAAGGGCGAAACCGGTCGTGGGCTGTCGAAGAGTTTTCAGCAACCTTATGAGTAGTGCATTACGTACAAAGTGTAGTTCCGTTTAAGGCTACCGTTGGCCGGTCGATTTGACATGATTGGTAAGCTTCACCAGGTATGTATGGCGTACTCATTTCAATGCTGTTACGGAAAAATCACCCAAACTTTTGTGAAGAAGAGACTGCTTTCTAGTAAACATTTCAGATGAACACACTGGCAGATGAGCTACATCTGGGCGTCTGCATATTAACAAGATTTCCATTGAACTTCAGTGGAGACCATTGTTAACTGCAGTAGTGGATTCTTTTTCCTCTCTTTTGTTCTTTTTCAGTTGTTCGAACTAGTTGAACAGGACTAATAAGCGTTTGTTTGTCATTTGCACAGCCAGAACGTGCTTGATGACCCATACTCATTACATCCCAGGGGAGTTGGGATTCGTGCGAAACCGCAAAAATGGAAACGCGGTTAACCGTATTTCCGTCTTGTCCCAAAATTTCTCTCCCTCTTGCTGATGGACAGCTTTACGGTGACATGTCGATTGGGTGACATGAGACACGCACGTCCCCACTGTACACCAGTCAATCTATATTTGTTTGCACAGTCACGTAACTCCAACATGCGCTGATTTTCACCTATTCTCCCCCTACTCTACGTTTGTTGATAAACTCCAACTGTGTCCTGTCAATTTGTTTTTGTCACGTGTTGGTGCGACTGGCTTTCCGACTAAACGTAGCGTGAAATTCTTGACCCCCCTTCCTGTTCGGGTGATAAAGCACCTGCAGTGTAAGACTTCTGTTTTCCTATGATATCACCAAGTAATGCCTGCATAGGTTGGAACTATGTTTGTACACCATAATGAGGCACAGACTCGGATAAGTCGAGTTCTTCGTCGAGCAGTCAAGTTGAAGAAATAACGGGATGCAGTTGTTGTGCTTTTAGGGCTGTACACTCCTTGCCCCAAATTTATAGACTGTTTTCTCCCTGAACACTTCTGAGGTGTCACGTAGTGTCACTTCAATGCGAACGGATTTAATGATCTCATGTAATCGGATCTTTCTCGTCTGGTAGTCCGAATTTCAGTAGTCCTTTGTGTTGGTCCTCGAGGCACATCACAAACCAGAGATGGGCATGGGATGCATGCACCACAACACTCTTTTTGGGAGGTTTCATTAGTTTTAGCCTTTGTAACTGGAAGAATGCAAACATATTGCCCTATCTAATTCCTATAAGATAGGAGAATAAAATGGGGTTGGAATATTCGGTAAGCTGCTGAAAGCGAATTGTTTTCATCGTCCCTTATATCATTCTGCGCTGGCCACATTCGTTCGGTTAGTTTCTGGTAGATTCAATGACTCCTTCGTTTGTTGGCGCGTTTAGAAGCTTTTTAGCAACAGGTGGATACAGCTGCTCGGGTGAGAGATGGTGTAAATAAGAGGCGAGTGTTTTTATCGTTCACGTCGGAAAACGCACAGCAAGCTGCAAATAGTGCACAGCTTTTTGATGCAAGGAAACCCGTGAGATGATGACTGAAGCACTGCCTATTGAGATTGTTCTGTGTGAAAGATGGTTAGAAAATTTTACACAAATCCTTTCGCTGTGGCTGTTGGATGGCACTCCCCCTGAGGATTGTTGAAATAGGAAATATAAAGGCTCTGTATGGTTAGATGCTTGTATTTGTTGTCGTTTGGACGTGGTAGCCGTATTTCAGGAGACAGATCTATGTAGCATTTATCGACCCTTGGTTGGTATGCTCCAGAGTAAAGTGTGAAACAAGAAGCTTTTTGGCCAGTATGCGCTTGTGACATGAAACAGTTCTGAGCTAATTATGGCAGCCGCACGCAAAAGCCAACTATCACCACCCCTTTATCAAAGTCTCGCGCATATGCTGAACGATAGGTCCAATGAAACTACTGTGAAGTTATAAAAATATTTTGTCCACTGCAGATAATACTGGTATCGATCATATTGCAACAGTCGGCTTGATCGTAATGTATATAAGTGGTTGAAAACAAACGAACTTGAACACTTAGATTCTCTGTGTTTCTCTGGTAGAATTTATTTGCTGACCTCTCACAGTTCAGTGATAATCTTGGTGTGTGCTTTTCAATTTAGAGCCAGAAATTCTTGCATTTACCAGCAGAAAGTAACTTCTTGGGCTGGCTGCGGTCCCAATAGAAACTCTTGGATACTGATTCGTGTGCTAGAGGTTCTGAAGGCTGCCCCGAGCGACTCGAAGTATGGTGCGTGGCCCAGACAAAATTAGCTAATTTCCCCGTTAGTTCGATCAGAAAGGCTGCTTACGCACTTTTGAAGAACTGTGTGCCCATTGATTACCGACTGTAGTGGGTTATGTGAAACTCCATTCAGAGCCAATTTAGCTCTTGAGCTAGCCGCACGAGCTAAATCCCATTCGTTGGTAGTTGTTTGGACTTAAGAGCTACAAGAATTCATCTTATAATTGTAGACATAATCTACTCAATGAGAATGTGATGATCAGCTGGATGTCCAAACGCGAGGTAGACTCGTTGTCGACATTAACTGTCCAGTCCTCCAACAGCTTCGTGGTGTTTCAGTCAGCCAGATTTCGTCTGAACACACCTGAGGCGTCCTTGCTGCTGCAATGTTCCAAATATGGGAACCCATGAAGTGTATTCAATGTTTTACAATTTCACATGGTAAAAGACCCTGATTGGAGTCAAACAGAGCAGAAAACCGAAGATCTAACTATCGTACCTACAGTAAAATCTTTTCTATGGAATTGTACTTGTGGCAAATAACTGTCCGCGTCGGCATTCTAGATATCGCGGTAAAGCTAGTTACTTCGCAGCGGATTGCAAAACTCTTTAACACCGGGAGCCCTTCTTAGTCACCCTAGTTCAGGATGAGAATTTCATCACTCGAGAAATGGACAACAGTGAAGTATATCAGGCTGATTTTGTAGATTATGCTGCCAGCAGATAATAACATGATCACTCTTGCATGAATATAAGGGACATGCTGACTTTCTAATGCTTCCTGTCTGGAAGACATTTATGGTTAATGCTAGGTTGAATATTTATTGCCACATTTCAGTCCATGAGCACTCTGGTTGCCCGATTTGCTTGCCGCTAACTTTTACCAGCCGCTCCACTGTCACAACCAATATTTCATAGGCATCTTGAAGTTCTTACAGAAGGTTTCTACGTCCGTTTTCACCAAAGCTACATTCTATGCCGATCACTTATGCTTGCCCTACCGGGTTCTTGACCGTTTTGTATAATACTAGGACTTGCTGTCACTTAATGTATGATTCTATGTCTTTGGGCAGAGTATTGATCCTACCTCGCTTGTTCAGTGCTACGTCAGGAGATGTGCATTGTGGAATAGCCGTACTTACTAGCCAGGATCATTTGCTGGTAGCCCACTACTGATTCTGATGCGCGCAAAAAGGCAATGAAATGAGCGTTACGATCTATATTAATCCTACAACTTGTCATCAGAATAGCTATCCTTCCCAGTTTAAAAAGGAGCTTGCCAAGTGGTTCATGCAGACTAAGCTGATTCACGAAATACACTCATTTGCAAACAAATTTTGTTTTGCGAGAGACTCACCTGGAACCCAGATGAATCTCTTGTTTATGATGTTTCTACCTGAACCCAAATTTGTATGCAAATGAGTGTTCGCTAATTTCGTACAAGTTGAGTTCAAGTAGAACATAAGGTTGACGGAAACTCGGGGACCGCGCCTACCTGATGAGCCCCAAGAAGGGTGAAACCGGTCGTGGGCTGTCGAAGAATTTTTAGCAACATTATGAGTAGTGTATTGCGAATAAGTTGATTCGCCTTTGAAGGAGTATTACCTTTTTATAATTATCGAGGCTTATTTCAGGTGGCCTGGGAAAGCACTGAAAACCAAACAACTGTCTAGCTGTGACTTCCCTGAAGAAAATTTTCGACCGTGAGGGGGTGCGGTGCAATGCTCTGTACCCGACAGTAAATCCATGGCATAGCCCTTGATAACTGGCTCAGTCAGGCTGGATAAACACATTCTTGTTTTAGAGGATGAATTGAACTCTGTCGCAACATTGAACAGGATCAGTTCTTCGAGTCAGACCTTTGCACCCAAATAGCTTGGAAAATATATTGGCAATCTTCTCCTGTAATATCGTAATTTTTCTCGCTGGGCAACCAGTAAAAGGTCTTTAGAACTGTTCAAGGAAGCAGTTTTCGTTTCAATGTTCATAGTCTAGATTCTGCAGGGAATGTCAGATTAAATTATTTTGCTTGTCACATATTTTTACAATCAGCCATCTTTTGAGGACACGGGTCAGTCTGTTCCCAACTCTATTTTCCCCCCTCTTTCGGTCGATTTTCCTTTGGCTCGCGGATTCTCCGCCGAAGGTGGTGATGTGAACCTCAAGGGGAACACTGGCCACTCCAATTTACTTGATGTTTAAATCATTCGAGGCCAATCTCCATTGGCGTACTGCCGATTGTACAGTGGTTTAACCAGTTATGCTTGTTCAGGTGCGCTCTGCCCTAAGTCAGCATTCTGCTTGCTCTAGCTCAATCGGTCTTTCCATACCACATGTATGAGGCGATGGAATACATTTTGCACTCCTGATCACCTGACTCAGTTGCACCGGTGTATTGTTCTACTCAATAGATAAGATTATTAACCTCATGATCTGTACTTACCTGTAGCACAAACCGGAGAGGATAGCGATCTCTATTGTCTTCCATGCAATGCTGTGTGCACCAAAGGCGCGTAGGTGAGCACATTTACGCAAAAATGCGTTGCGCAGATTTGATGCTCGAAAAACGGAGAAAATGTTCGGTTTTGAAGGTGCGGGGATTTCCAACAAACCAAACCGTGTATACTTACCAACGCAAGTGGTCCTTCATATGCTGCGTATAAGAATCGGGATACTAGCCATTTGATTAACAACACTTAGTTCCGATTCAACACACGTGAAGATAAGGGAATCTCCCCTGGTTTATCCTTTGTGAAAAACATCCGAATTGTAAACCTGGCTCTTGGTGTTGCACCTATGGTTTGTGATAACAAAGTAACGGGCAACAAAAAGTGAGGGTAGTCTTTGGTCAGCCTGCTAAGTTGAGCTCCTTTACATGACTGCATTAACGTACTTTACCCATGTTGTCAGAATTTCTAAGGCTATTCTTACGCGTCCATAGGAGTAGAGTAACTTCAAAGGTTTTTACTCCCTTAACGTCACAAGATGAAACGGTTGAGGCTAACTGTATGAAAGGCCTTCCTCTGGATTCTCATGGATCTGAGCCTACCTGAACTCAGGCTGGATATGCCAATTGAGTCCAGGTACACTAGGTTATCCGCCACGTGACTCCTCCGATTCAGAGCGCATGTAAAGAAGCAACCCTCTAGGATTCTTACTATGGAAAGAATAGCTACGACCTACATGACCGGCATTTTTACTGTCAACGTCAATTTGAAATGGAACACATTTAAACTTC
Organism: Clonorchis sinensis; assembly: GCA_003604175.2. Lineage (NCBI taxonomy): Eukaryota > Metazoa > Platyhelminthes > Trematoda > Opisthorchiida > Opisthorchiidae > Clonorchis > Clonorchis sinensis. Next base: position 35,839,790 of record CM030370.1, read on the forward strand.
AGCACATCACTGAAACTGTCAAGAATAAACACTTCGGTCCTATTGGACGTCCATGTACAGCCAGCTCTGGACTGCTATTTTTTATTTGGAAAGTTAGAATTGACTTTTTTCCTTGTGTTCTATTTTCCCGCGTAAAAATCCTTTCGGGGCTACTTAGTTCTGCAAGGTAGCAAATTATCTGCGCTTTGTCGGTCGAAAAATTTGACATTTCAGCACACGACGGTCGCCTGTTTGTTTTCTCAGATTTTGAACCAACATCACCCAGCCAACCTAAGCCTCAAGGTGGCACTTTCAGATTTTGCACACGTATCAGTTTCGAATGTTTTTAGTTCTACTCAGATTTCCGTATTGTACCATTTCTCAGACAAGCTTGACACCCCAATGTGGTGGTCAGACCATCAACACATGTCGCTGCCGTAACCTCTACCGAATTGACGAAATTTGAAAAAAAAATCGGTGTGAACAAACCACACAGAGCTTCACTTTTGGCGGGAAATTGGTCTAGAGACCTTTCTTATTCCGCCGTCATCTTTAATCATTTCTCGTCGCTGTCATCAGTAGTGACAGTAATTCTATTCATGAGAGAATACATGAAATTCAACCTTTAGGTAATCCACCTAGTGAACAACAAATGAACTGCTCATCTGTAACAGCCCCCTTTTCTATGTTGTTGTTGTACAGTTGTACGTTGTACAGTCTATGTTGTACAGTGAACGACCACAGTAACCATCCAAATACATTGATTGCTTGTGGTCAGCCCAGTAGATTTCCTGTTATTACATATCACATATAGGTTTCCATGTTCTTGAGATCAGCAGATTGGGGAAATTTTTCTCCCGATAAGCTGCAAATCTATTTCCATTTTAACGTAAAGAATGAGCGCGTAGTTTACAACAGAACCCTTTAGTTCGGCTGACAAATTTTGCAACGTGAACATCCTTTTTCGGTCAGTCTTGTCGCCGGCCACTCTTGGTGGGTGGGGGGAGGGCAGTTCTCGCAAGAAACTGGAAGTACTACAAAGAAACAAACGACCGAATGTCCCATCGTCACCAACCAAAAATAACACATTGACTGTCCCTTTGAAAACAGCTGTTCCTCAGATAGAGAGTGTTTCGAACTATTCTCAGTGATACAGATTGCAATACGTGAATAGCAGAGTACCCTGACTTGAATTTTTTCTCCTTACATAAGCACTTTAATCGAAAATTTTGGGAACAGTGATACTGATCCCAGTTAATTTAGCACCTGTTTCTTCCAAAGGAGACACAGTCACCAACCGTGGTGAGTAAGCTACGTTCCTCCCATAAAACACTAATTCCCACCTTCCGACCAGCATGGAGAGTCAAACAACACCCTTCGGTAATTTAACAACTTCCTCTATTAGCGAAATACACTCGTTTGCAAACAAATTTGGTTTTGCGAGAGACTCAACTGGAACCCAGATGGATCTCTCGTTTGTGATGTATCCAGGCTGCAGCAGGCCGCGCAGGTGAATCTCTCACAAAACCAGGTTTATTTGCAAATGCGTGTATTTCGCCTATTTCGTGCAATTTGGTCACAAGTCGAACATAAGGTTGACGGAAACTCGGGGACTGCGCCTACCTGATGAGCCCCGAGAAGGGCAAAACCGGTCGTGGGCTGTCGACGAACTTCCCATATTGTTTGGCGCCTGATGACAATCGATCTTTAAGACTGTTACTCGGAATCGCTTCTGTCCAGTATTAATTCGATACTAGTCTTGGGCCTGTATCCTATCCACGGCTTGCTCTACCAGCACCACTTTCTCAGGGGGAGGGTTGAAATTTTCCTTTGCATGAATCTTATTGCTTCTGAAGCTTTGTCCATTTCTTGATTACTGGGGAATTCGCATATTTTCTTCTGAGTTAAATCAAACAGACTGTACGTCTTTCATTTGCAAAATGTTCAATGACATAGGCAATGGCCTATGAGTCAGGGAGGATAAATGCTGAACTAACAAACCTGTCCTATGATTCATTCGCAAAAAATTGACTCTTTTTGCACTAAGAACTTCAGTAACCATAAATTAGGGATACGATATAACACCATCTCTTGGATTCGTACACTTTTACTTGATAACTCAACCTGGTATCTTGCAAAGCGACCAAGCTATCGCTAGCAGGGCTTTCTAAATGCTCGCCGGTAGAGTGACCTAATTTCACCTTACTGTTGATATATTTTTTGGCCCATACTGAGGACCCAGTTGCCAATACGTTTGAATTTGTGAACACTGGAGAAAACAGAACTTGCATCGCAGGCATACACATATATTAATCATGGGAACTCCAACCCGTTGGCCGATCAACTTAATAATTTCATTCAACTTCCAGCCAAGGCTATTAGGTTTGTAGAGGATATCTTTCATGATGGCGTAGAATGTTGAACTTTTCTGAGAAGCAGAGAGAATGTTTCCGATACTGTTCATGTGTACAAATTACAGCTTAACATAGAGGTCAGGTTCCATCTGTTAACCACAAACATGGACACAAACGACAGTAACAAATCCCACATGCTCTGGTTGGAGGTTCGGGCGGAGCTGGATTCGTGTGCCTACCGAATGACACTGAGACGTTCAATATTATTGTTCATGGGAATAACTTTGTACGGTTCGCTCGCTGATGTTTCGGAATCTCTGTTGTTCTCTGATAACCCCCCGTCGTTCAGGCCTTCACGACTGCATCGGTTCTGTTCAGACGAATTGCTTAATATGAACAGTTCTGGAAGCCACCCCCTGGATGTCTGTTGGCCAACTGATGGCGTTTGTGTGGCATGCATAATTTAGTATGCTGTCAGGAAGTTTTCGACTTCAGCACTTGCTGACGCTTCAATCGTTTCCTTCTTGACTGACATATTCAGCATCAACCACGCGCCGGGATTATATTGGAAATCACGATAGACTGTGTAGGTAACTTTTGATTTGGGTTGATCAGAAGCCAACACAAAAGGTGTTGGATAGAATTGTGTCAGCAAAACGTGGTTTTGCGCACAAAGATGAGTGGTCTACTAGAAAGATTTTGAACCTGCCAGTACAATGTCACAGGATTACGTTCATGGAAGGCCGAGATCATTACGCTGCTGTGCCAAAGAACTGTTGGGGTTCTACAATATCACCTACTATAAGAGGCTTCGTCCATTTGCTACCTCGGAAAAAGAAACATTTTCTGACGATTCCTACTTCATTTACATTCCGGAAATGGTAGTCTCCGCTTAAGGATGTTTGAAGCTGGTGAATATTTTTGAGTTAAAACTTACTTGTTCAGAAGAAGGCGGGTTGCGTGGGAGCTCAGTCCCAAAACCAGAATGTTCAACGGTCCAACTTGTATGATGACTTAGACGGCTTTGCATAGCCTATTGATTTTTATGGGATATTGATACGGTATTCAGTATTCAATGATCTATCTATTTGTGAGACCTATGTACAACCTAAATGTGGTCGGAAAACCCCTGTTGGATCCTGGCTTCATTTTTGACTCAACATTTGTTAAGCGGCGCCTTTAACTTAGAAACCGTTTAGGCGTTTCCTCGTGGAACGGAATTACTGTATTCACACACTCGATGAGTTCTGTTTGATATGAACTCAAGAACTGTGGTATGTAGCTGATAGCAACACCCCTACCAACTCCAACGAGGCTCGCAATATGACTTTGGCTAATTGGTGAAATTTCCCCGTTTAAAAGCACACCAGAGTGAACTGATATCAATAACCATTTTCAAGTTTAAAACCACTGATCAAGGCCATCCTCGTGACAGGTTAGAATTACCGAACAAAGAAAATATGGTGTGGGGGGGGGTAATCTAAGAATGTTTCTTCTGATGGCCGGATCTGCATCCTCTTCCATGTAATTTGGGTTGTTGAAAATGGGAACAAAATAACCAGTCTTTAAATCTGCACTTTTATCTGTCTTTGCCCTTTAATCAGGATGTATAGAAGCGGATAAATGGTATGAAAACCCAACGCAGATAGCCTAACCATTAACGAACAGTAATAGGTATGATAAGTGCCGTACATTTGAAGCGGGGAAATAACAGTACAGATGTATATATCCAATGCAAATCTGTTATCCCCACCATCTGCTAACTCACAGAATCCTTTTATGAGAACAATGAAGGTAGCGAACAAAGCTTGTTTTCTGTGATTGTTCCTCTTGGCTAATACATCACAAATTTATATGGTACCAGAAATCACGTGAAAAAAAGTTTAAAAAGCGGGAGTACATACACTTTAGTGAAACAGGAATCAAAGGAAAAGGGGTTGAATGAGCGGTAGGTCAATGGGTCACAGAATCAGGTGAGTGACGTCAATGTCAGACAGGCTTGTGGGACCGGATTTTTCGCAGGCCAGTTCAATTTCAGAGGTCGCACAAGTTTCTTCTGGACGCAAAGTTGTGGATCCAGCAGTCGGATTCCAATCGCCTCTGCGATCGATACTAGTCTGGATCGCACCAATCGTGATCGGTTCGGAGGTGCCCGGTATATGATAGTGAAGGCTTGATCTTTGTCGACGACATGATTGGTTTCGGCCAAATGTGATGCGATCGCACCTGAGCCTGGTTTCTTCCAGCTACCACTTTACACGGTTACATGACGTGGATATACTGCTACTATTAAATTACGATGCACTGTAAGTCCGCTAGCCATATATCTCAGTTCAAATCTGTCTTTCTGATTGACGAAGTACGTGTACTGGGCGAAGTACTCATGGTTTGCAGCCCAGTCTGCAATAAAATACGTTGAAAATACAGATGGCATTGCATCGATTGCCATGTAAAATTAAGGTAATTCGGCAGTGTTTACCTCTGTTTCCGAAAAATGCATACCCATGCATTATGGCAAGAGTGAGCTACTCACCGGTTCTGTTTGCTGTAAATTTATGTATAGGCTAAAACTCACCGTGAAGCCCAATGCTAAAGCGGCATTTTCCAGTCTAAAAGGTCGTATCAGAGAGGTTTCACGCACCTCCTATAAGAAGCGATGTCGGAAACACTGACGGCGGCATGATAACACATTATCGCTACAAAATCTGAACCTTTTTCGGGAATGAGCAGAAGCGTATGCAAAACTGGTGCATATGTAGGACGACAATACGATTTCGGTGGTAGTACAATGTGAAGTGTTCTGCCAGCGTTTCTTCATAGTTAAGTTACTCTTCTTCCAATTTATCCGTTAGGAGGGAACGGGGGGGGGGAACGGAGGCTTTTGCTCGTCTTAACCAACCAATACATATCGGACGACTGACAGACTTTTTAGCATAAACTACCACATATGTGGAGGAGACAAGCTGATCACCTGGTCAGGCTACTATAGCTTCCTCTTGATGGGTTATGCTACCGCCAAATCTCTTAGAAAAGCCTATTAACACGGATCAAAGACTCAGTGCGTAGACAAAGCGATTGTTACTTCATTAACGTAAGTTAGTAAGTTTCCCCTCCTATTCATGAACTTCAATAATCATCTGAGTAAATGCCCAAACAATTGTACGAATTAGTACGCCACGTGTTCCGGAATGTCACTGCAGGATCAACCTTCAACTGTTCTTGACCCCTTTGCCAGGACAGCGTGGTTCTGTAATCACTTGTCCAACCTACACGTGACATTTGTTCTCATACTGGTCTCCAGAGAATCTCATAAATAATTGTTAGTAAATCATCGATGCCCCGATCGAACTGTGTTCCAACAATGCAGCACACTCAAAATAAACAACAAACATTCAGCGCGTAAACGCCAATTTAAGGAACCTGGGATGTGTTTGTACAGAAAAAGGATCCAGAAGCCGTTAAATCAATCACTTTGTGGGACTGTGGTTGAGTCTGGAGTATCACATTTCTCCCCGTCCGTTCGACAAATGGCAAGAATGTTGCTTTCTTGGGACCGCTGGTAAAAACAGTTGTCTCATACTTCCTTCTTCCCGTGACACCTACCAATAGCTTGCAAACAGCGATGGCATTATACGGGATGCTGCCATGCGTAAAACAAACAGATTCAGTACTCGCACTGTAATCGGATTGATATTGCTCTAGCTAAGTAAGGACTGTTCAAACGGAACAGCTAGAAGATATGTCCCAGGATTCCGTGGTTTCGTTTACTTACTGCACCCGCGAGCTACCGAATTATCATTGGTTGGTGATAAAAATGGGAAGTCTAAATTTTCCTTTGAATGTTTTCGTGTGGTATTAGTGTGTCGTAGAACGTGCGCGACTGGAGTTTTGAATCTGCTGCTTCTGACTGCTTCAGTTAAAAATTATGACCGCTGCTCACGATGTGCTGCACTAGCTGAGTTTGGATACCGAGTGTGCACCTCTTGTATTGTGGCAAGCGAACATGCTGTACCACGAGATGTGGGTGATGCTGATATCATCGCGGTGAGAAACAAGCTGATGGGGCACATTTTACGAATAACTTGGGATTCGGTGTAAGTACAACTAAATCATGATCTAAACTGGAGGAGGTCGTTAGACACTATTTTCGCATTCTGATCACTAGTCACTTACGATTTATATAAGGAACCCAAACAAAATGTTTTGATAAGATGCGGAGGAAATCCTGATGCGTTTCGATAAAACTAAAGATGCCCTGATGCAAATGTGTTTTGGTGTTAGAGGTGTACAGCGATTCAGCTTTCAGGTCACGATCTGAACAACCTTTGGGACAAAAGTCTTCGTGTCTCTCTTTCCCCCCCCCCCCAATTTCAACAGTATACCAAGTCTACGGTTTTGATTACTCGCTGAATTCTTGACCCCTCTAGATGCATTCTCAAACAGATTACTAAAATAGTATAGCGGTTCAAAACAGTGAGCTAACGATCGTAAAGCTCTTTCGAGATTCTTTGCTTCTACCACTCAACGAGTTCTCTGAGAAACTCGACTAGAAATCGAGGTTTTGTATCAAACCTTACGCTATCTTTGTTTAGAATTCAGTAAGCGCCACGAGAATCTGAGGATGCATTAAGGGAGGCAGGAAATTCTGCCCTGTTTGTGTAGCACGCTGACGTAGCTTTAAAGGTCTACTCCCAGTACTGTATGTTCACAAAATTTTGTCAATAGTCCCTTCGAGTTCAGAAGTATAAGGGTACAACAGAATCAGTCTAACTATTGATGTACCACACCAATAACTGTGTTCCGACTTAGTCTGAGTCTGTGTGTTTGAGCTGTGTAAATTTTGATTTAGCTTTGAAACAATAGTCCATGAGTGGTGCATAAGAATGTTAATTTTGGTTCTGAATTGCCTAGATGCGCTAACACTAAGTCTTAGATACCCACCAAATCTGATCCAGCATGGGATGGAAACTCCTTTTCAAAAGGATAACCCAAAAAGCAGAATTCCTTAAAACTGAAGCCATTGGTTAAGGACTATATGTCTATTAAATTCACCACCGGTATTCGACTATGAATCAATCGATATCACGAAAAGTAACCCGGTTCGGATACTGTTGTCTCCTTCCAGCGTGTGAACATTGATCTTCAAGTTCGCAACGCACATTCTTGTAGCACTTATCGCTGATTGGCTATGCGTCTTGGACACAGCCTCAGCGAACGTCGCGCGTAAGTGGTAAGCTTGAAAGGGGTGAAGAAAGGTACTGTTTGGCTAGGGGGTGTGCGTTCGCATCAAATATCCCAGAAACCCAGCCAGTACATAAGCGTCTATTGGTTGAAATCTAACGCGCCATTGTCCACCGCTTAATATGATTGGCTCGTGTTTGTTCGCCCCGATTGTGTGCACACGGGAAAAATTCGCGGGTCAGTTGTACATGAAGGAGAAGCAGATGGTTGGTTTGTAGTACCGTTATCCCATTCATCGTGATCCGTGCAACGCTGTTTGCAACACTGGGAGGTGACTTCCACAATGAGCGACTCATTGTTGGTAACTTCGGGAGGCAAAAGACGTGGAAGGAAACCAGGCTTGAACAGTACAGTAGCCCAAAGAAGTGCGGCGAATGCTCGCGAACGCTCTAGAATGCGGGTACTGTCTGGTGCGTTTGTGGAACTAAAAGGTGCCCTGCCTTGGGTACCAAAAGATACAAAGTTGTCCAAACTAGATACGCTCAAACTTGCAGCTGGTTACATAGCCTATCTTCGTCGAATTCTGGACACCGCTTCTGATTCAGATGACAGTCCTCAAGAGGATGGGATGACTTGCTCCAACTCACCTGAAAAATCCTTGGGCTTGTTCAGTCTGACAACACATACAGAACAATCCTTGAAAAGCTGTCTGGAAACAAGCCGACTACAGCATTTTCGAACAGCTCATGATCGGTCGACCAACGAATTGGAGTTTTATCCGGGAAGAGCCACTTGTGAACTAGGCCCATCTTTGTGTCAGGAAATACGACCATTCCTGGGTATTCCTTCGGACTGCATATACTCTGAAGACATCTTCAGCAACGAGAACAAGACAAGCAGAAACAAGGATATCGTTCCGGAGTCTAAGTTTGGATCGACACCCCCACAAGACCATTGTTTGTCTACAGTTCACTCAAAGAACTCCTGGCAAACCTACCACTGTAGTAACAAGGTGAGTAAAGCTGTATAACGCATGAAACACTAATCGTGAATTCTCACTCATTTTTGCTATGCACCACTTTTGTTTGAGGGAGCGATCAGCGGATGTAAGGAGGCGAAAGTATGAAGGTGGAGAAGTTGGGTCCATGAGGGATGGTAGAGATATGTTTACTCACATTGGTAGTCATATTTTACCCATCCACGGTCCCCTTACGTTTATCAACTTATCACTGAAGTTACCACGGATACACCATATAGATAGCCGTTATCGCGTGGAGTTTGTACACATACCCGGGTGACCTGAGACGTTTACGTGTTTTCAGGCTTTGTCATCGACACTAGTGGTCTTAAGCTGTGCTGCCACCCATGTAGTTAGTACAGCTTTTGTTAGGCAGATTTGAGTGCAAAAGTCGCTTGCAGGAAATAGGCCTTAATTAGTCCACTGAGATTTCAATGTGACTTTTTAAAATGAAAGCTATTCATCCGTAGCTAACCAGATCCGTGGTGCGTTGACAAAATATTATCATTGAAAACAACAGTGGGTTATGACTACTGTTACAAAAGTTGCTGCATGAATTTGGTTTCAGTAAAAAAAACTCAAATTCCGTATCCAGTATCACCAGCCAGCAATTTTCCAGTGTGTTCACCATGGTTTTTCCAATTATCCGCACCGAAAAATGAGTTTATCAACTAAGGAGTCTCGGATTTTTCTTCGGGTTGATATTCACCCACTAAACCACGGTTTATTATACAATATAATATATAAAGCAGTATGCATATAATATTATACAGTTGTCACTATATAGGCATCAACTCAGGAGAAAGAATCTTGGGCTTCTTATACTGAGAGTCCTCCATCCTTGAAGGGATCACACATTAGGAATAGTCTAGTTCTGTTGAGGCCTTTGTTGACAGGTATGCATACTGAGTACTACATTGTTTTATAAACTGGTTCAAATGGTAAGCTTTCCATGTTTTCGCATTGCACATACAATAAGTAGCTATTACGCCATGCTTGGGGAGCTAAAAAGGCAATTAAAAGAAATATCTGAGGACCAGCTCCGTGAGATGTGTGCCTTATGTCACCTGCCCGAAGTTTAGAGGTCAGTGTAGCTGTCTACATATAACTGTCTGTGTAGCAGAGGAATCAGGACATACAAAAAATTAAATATGCCGTTGGCTTGAGCTTGTTTCGAAAGCACTCAAAATACACAGATCACGCCTGCATTAGCTTACAATGGACTTACAAACAGGAAGACTGGGACAGAGAACGATCATGAAACTCTCATGCACCGCCATAGGTATTTTCTAAATAGTGAATTGTTACACTGTTGGTGCCAGAGTGAATGCTGATTAACTATAAGCATCCGTACATTGCCCGTTAAAATGGTGTCTGAATATGTATCTCCGGCAGGCGAAACAGTTTTCGGTGTGATTCATCGATGGAGTGTATTTTGAAGAGAAAACATTCTAAAGCACACGGGGGAGGGGTGACTTGATTCTACTTCTCTTGCATCACACAGAAAAACCATACTCTTCCATCCTCGAGACCAAACAGTTCTACAAAGCTACAGGTTTGCCCACAGTGGACGGTGCTCACCGATTGCTTACCAGGATTAGGTATTCGTCCTTTTTCGTTGAGACAGGCTATTTCTTTTTGCCCTGTTGTTTTTTAACAATTGCCTTAAGATATATCAATAGCAATTAAAAAGTGGCTCGTTGTGAATCTCGGATGTTCGGGAGAGGGTTCAAAATTTGACCGGAAACTCTAACCGTTACACGCTCTTCAGGACAAGTAGATTCCGATCAAGACCTTTCAAGATGCCCCACTCCCCTCATCGATTCTTATTAGGAATTTTAATGAGACATGTTAAAATGAAATCTAAAACTAGCGAAATACACGCGTTTGCAAACTAATTTGGTTTTTCGAGAGACTTACATGGAAACCAGCTGAATCATTCGCTTATGATGTTTTTAAGCAACTGAATGCGCTGCACCAGGCCGCCTCATGTTACGGTTGGTACGATTCTGGAGATATCGCGATACCTGTATAGAAGTAGTGTATTACGTCTATACATGAAATCTAAGACTCTTTGAAATAAAGAGTGTATATATACAGGATGTTTTCTGGTTTGGTAATTTTGAGCATGCATTGTATGCAGCATATGTCTCATGCGCATGTTTGTTCCAGTTAGTCTCAAGTGTAGTTCTGATGGGATTGTTTCTCGTGCATTTTTGCTGCTTCTCTACCTTCACTACACAGCCGCGATAATCGCTATAAATTTTGACTTGACACGACAGAGTCGTCAATTAAACCACAACTGTGAAATTAAGGATCACTTAAACCCCGTTGTCACGACTTGTTCGCCAAGTGGTTTGCACGCGTTTTGATGAGGCACTGAGGAGAAATCACATTAACGTAGCCGAGTTCAGTCCAAGGACGAGCACAAAGTTTGTTGCAGGGTTTCATTTCTGTTCACATTTCATCCTGCGCTTCATATTCGACAAACGTTACAAGTTCGGTAAGGTAACACAGTAAACTTCCTGAAATCCAGGTACTGTCGCTATTGGACTTCAGAGGGACATCCGCTCTCACGAGGAGGATATTAACATCCAAGCTCAGTGAGCTGACTCCATCAGTAGATAGGTGGTAAGTTACCATGCCTCGGGGCTTTCTTGTGGTCTCATCTGGTCTGATGAAACGTGTGCTACAGGATTTCCATCTTAAGCTGGAGTTCTGCGAAATGCGTATGCTAAAACACTACTGACTTTGACTAAAAGCTCTTCCGCTGTCTTTTCTTCACCTCAATCCTTGACAGTTGGGCTGTTGAACTGATCCTTATTGGTCAGGCAAAAAAGTATCCAGCACCTTTACGCAGAAAGCTATATATACCATACATATATATATGTATATATATATATAATATGCATACACCCTCAAGTGGAACCCTGTTGCGCCAGTTGTGCTGTTCGCCACAGCTACCAAGAAATTGCAGCATTTAGATTGATGCGATATATGCTTATGCGCCACATGGTACACCTGAAGAAAACTTGCGTTGAAACCCCTGTCGACTATTCGAAATGAGCTCGATTTGATAATAATCAAAACCTTTCTAAGTGAATAGATCTAAGAGAGTAGATCATACTGCTATCCGACTGCTCGTGGTCGAACGTTTACGTCTCTAAACTACTAGCCGTGAGGTCAAGGGTTCAGGACTCTCCAGGGTCTTGTGAGGTGCGCACTGCTGATGATTCCCAAACAGCTGTATGTCTCAGCTTTTCAGCATTGATTGGCTTCACTGACAGGATGGTATCTCAGCAGAAAATGAACGAATCCCAAACTAAGTTGAACTATACAATGCCCTAGAATGTCCAATAATAACCTTCAGGCTGGCTTCAGCCGACCAGCTGAATTAGCAGAAAGAGCTACAGTACGCAGTTACTCGCATTTACATACCAACTAGGTTTTCACGGAGACCCAGGTAAATCCCAGCTGAAAGTGCGATATCTTGAATATCGTACTAGCCGAAACACGATGGGGTCTGGTACAGCACACTCACCTGCAGAACAGCATAAACGATATATCCAGCTCGAGCAAAATAAACTGGCACGCAAATGAGTGCATTTGTCAAATTTCCCATAATTTGGGTTCAAGCAGAACATAAGGTTGACAAATTCGGGGACTGTGCCTGCCTGGTGATCCCTAAGAAGGGCGAAAACTTTCGTGGGCTGTCGAAGAGTTTTCAGCAACTTTGTGAACAGTTTCCATCATGCAAACTGCAGTAGGCACCCGTTGGAGAGCAGATTCACTGGATCGACCGAAATTATCCTTTCTAAAGAGGAGTTCTCCTAAAGAAGATTCAACCACTTTGAGCGTGTGTACGTGTGAAACGGTAGTTATTGTATTCCAGTTTTTTTCTTCTGAATAATGTGTCCATTTCTAAACTTTATCAAACTTGTTCCATATGGGACTAATATGGGACTAATTTACTAGTCATACGGTTGATCAGCCTCTATCGCCAAGGCAAATTAAATGGAATTATGTGCATACATTGAACAACTGATTGTTGCCGCGAAGCTAAACTCCGGCTAGTCACTCCATTTCATCGTTACTGTCGATTTTCTCAGACCCATCACCTTCATCGCAACTTCACCTGATGAATGTACAAAATGCGACACTTCAGAGGTCTCGCCACATTGTATAGGTGAGACCAAAAGACCCTCCTCGTTTGGCACTCCACTAATCGGTTGCATCGTTCAGTATCGTCGTATCAGTTACTCAGAGATCGCAGCTTCTAGGGGTGAACAAGGTTCATTCAATATTGGCAATCACACGACTCGAAATCGAAGTGTTATCAACAGGTCCTAGGCGAAAATCACCGTCAGTTCTCACTACGTTAGTGAAGTCAGGTACAACCAGGTCAGAGTTGGCCGTCTTATTTTGCTGAGTGGAACCGTTCGGAGGCTCTGTACGTTATATTTATCTATTTAGTTGAACAATGTCGTCCATCCAGACGATATTGGTCAAGTTGTTATTGTGGGGTAATGGGGGGCTTTTCAATAGAGACTTCGTCCTTTAGGTAAAGCACTGCAAGCCGAAAACAGAGAAGCAGTTTACGGTTGTTTCATCTTTACTAGTCATACGGTTGATCAGCCTCTAGCGGTCGAACGGTTTAATACACGACTAGCCGAGAGGTTGCGAGTCTGGATCTCCCTTGAGATTTTTTAGATGCACATTGCTGATGATTCTCAGTGAGGATGAAACACCTGTATAATGTTTGTCGGCCTATTAACTTAGATTGGTTTCCAGGCAACTGAATGTGCTGCACCAGGCCGCCTCATGTTCCAGTTGATACGGTATTCGAGATTTCGCGATACATGTACATACGTAATGCACTACTCATAAGGTTGCTGGAAATTCTTCGACAGCTCACGACCGGTTTCGCCCTTCTTGGGGCTCATCAGGTAGGCGCAGTCCCCGAGTTTCCGTCAACCTTATGTTATACTCGAACCCAGATTGGTCGTGGGCTGTCGAAGAACTTTCAGCAACCTTGTGAGTAGTGCAGTGCGTATGCACACGTATCGCGATATCTCAAATATCGTAGCAACTGGAACATGAGGCGGCCTGGTGCAACACATTCAGTCGCCTGGAAACATCAAAAACGGGAGATTCAGCTGGGTTCCAGGTAAGTCTCTCGCAAAACCAAATTTGTTTGCATATGAGTGTATTTATCAAAATCAGTCCGCTTTGGGTTCAAGTAGAACATAGGGTTGACGGATACTCGGGGACTGCTCCTACCTGATGAGCCCCAAGAAGGGCGAAACCGGTCGTGGGCTTTCGAAGAAGTTTCAGCAACCTTATGAGTAGTGCATTACATTTCCCTCACAAGACGAAATCCCAACTGAAAATTCCAAAATCTACTCACACTACCAACGCTCTATAAGTAGCTTAGAAGGAAGAATAATTCAGCAACGATCATGTTTGGCCAACAAAACCGGTGCGCTGAGACTACTTTGTTTTTTTACCAGAGTGCTCTCGCTGAAGAGGAATCAGTGAAAAAACACTAGGACAGAAGGAAAGCATCACCTTTAGGAAGCACTGTTTACGGAGGCACTCTATCCATGTTCTGTACGCATCTCATGAGCATAAATGTCGACTCTGGTGTTAGACGAGAGATTAGGAGCCAGGCCGTTTGGAAACGTGACGCAGGAGAGGGGAGTCAGTTAAAACCATGCCAACTCGTCCGTGAAGAGAAGGAAAAAGGCCTTTTGGTGACACATTGTTAAGGTGTGCACCTATTTATCATTGGACAGAAAAAACTGTTACACTCTGAAAATGCCATTCAGATGTACACGAAAAAGGGATAACCAAGCAATCAAACAATTCCCCATTAGAAAGAGGGCTAACGGGATCAGCGTGGTTTTTTTCGGTCGCGCACCGATTGTACATAAGCACCAGTGTGTCTAGGACGCTCATCTTCATCAGTTTTTTAATGTCACTGACTTCCTGTGTGATCTTTACTCAGTTTTACTATTTATGCTTGAGTTATCAAAATGCCTGATAACTGAGTGACAGACTTCCATACTTGTTAACTGATATTTTTACTTACTCCTAACTGACAAAACGTACTCTCACTGGTACCAGTCGTTTCACCTAATCGACCTCAAAACATGCCCAAATGCCTCATCCTGCTTAAGTGTACACACTTTGGCCTCTCAAACGGTAGATGGGAATTGATGAAAAAACGAAGTCTATCTGATCTATCCTCTGATGTCAGCCGTTCAAAGCTTACTATGAACTACTACACCGATGGTTTGGCAACACGTACATATGAACAGAACTCAGCAAAACCATGTACGCTTAAAGTTGTTGTGTAAATCAATACTCAGTTTGCGACATCGATTATACCGCTTTTTTTATGGGTGCAGATGGTTGGCGCAACACGACAGTGCTGGCATTCTCTTTACTTGGCGTTTTTTGTAGGGTGAGACCTGTGACCTGACGCGATGTCTGTCTATTCACCCGGCTGAACAGGATGACTGCTTTGATGTTCGTAAATCGCCTATGCAGGTTAGGTACAGAAGATTACAAACCACCGTTCGCGCCGTTTGCATGGGGAAACTCTCCGTCAACCGCTCTCACATGTGGGATGGTTTCTACATGGAAGAGGGTGCATTGTACTCATTCAGTAAACCTTATACTAATCGAATGCTAAATTCAGACTACTGCAAAAATGCACTTCCACTTAGAGGAATACACTATAGATCGATTAGAAATTGTACATGAAAGTGATCGATTTGTTTTTCTAGCATCCTATGACACACGCAATCTCGGAATTGAGTGCGACCTTTGAAAAGAACATCGCGAAACTTTGAGACAACAGACTACTTTCCATTCACATTTTGTGATATGCAGCACGCAGATGTTCCGATGTCCCATTCTTGAGTGCTGGAAAATGATCATAGGTCGGTGTGGTTAACTCTGTTCGGGTCAGGTAAACGGCAAAATCGCGCTCTGTTAACTTCACCTCGTTCGGGTGGCTGAAAATAGTCTGCAAAATCAGTCATATATTTGGCAGTTTCAACAGTTGACTCCGGAAATGCACCAATTGGTGGTTCCATCCTAAAAAGTTCGTTTTCCGCGAAAACCCCGCTACCCGAAAGATGCAGGTCCCTGCTGTTGATGTTCCACCCAGGGATTGTAGTGTATCGAAAGCAGTTAGGTGTCAATATTCAGATGCGATTGACTACCTGTTCCGGGAAAACCTATCTGTAGCTTCTTTATCATACATCAACCGAAAAAAATTAATTCCATGTTTGTTTTTCTTCCAATTTCAGGACAACAAGGCCTTCACTATCTCTGCATCGGAAAGTCCCGATTATTCGGCTGACAGATCTGAACATGCAGTTTCCCATTTTCACCCACTCATGCGAGAACACATGACCTCTTCTTACGGCTCAGAAGCAGCTGTGCTCAACACAGAACTTTCCCGTCTCCTTTCACCAACAATCAAGACACTTTGGAGTACAAACCGTCTAGATGACATGTGTCCTGATGTCTCTCATCTTTCTCAAAGGAAGTACACGACAGATTTTTTGAATTCCTCTCAGTCGGTTTATCCGATACGTGATATCAATGCGGACAGATTGTTCACAGCTGTGGGAGCTAAGTATCCGGAAGCTTACTTTACGAAAGTTTGACCACAGCAGCACAGGAGCAGACAGACGTTTTTGCCAACTAAATCAAGGACACAGCTAAAGAACAGATGCCGCAATTATCAAAATCCTCGGATCATCCTTCAATTGTACATAATGAACCATCGGAAAAGATCATTCCTCCCCACTACTGGTTCTAAACTTCTTTTGAGAACAATGGCAGTGGCATACCAGCTTCTTTACCCTTTAACAACAAAGTCTGAGCTGCACTAAATTTAATGTAGAAAGATTGCAAAGTTAAGCACTTTGCCGGGAAACTCAGGACGTTATGCGGCAAACCCTGCCCGAAACTGATCTGCTACGGTGTTGAACTTAGAAATTGTCCTTGATGGTTAGGAGATTTACATTATTTCAAATTGCAACAAAAATCCTGTTGATAAAACTCCATCTTAGTGATTTTCCTCTGCTCATTGCATAGTGAAACGCAGCATCATGCCTCCCTTGGCAGAAGAGAAGACCTAATCCAACGCATACTACTAACAGTTACTAAAGCGATGAACAGGCTGCAAGTTGCCTTGTGCCTAGATTAAGATCATACTACTCTACAGAAAGTCATTTTTACCAATCACTCATTTGTGCGGTGAAGGTTCGTAAACGTTCGTAAACCTCCTAGCCGTACTCCAACCCCTTCAAAATTTCTTCGGATGCGTGCCACCACTGCTTAGGAAATGAAACAGCAACACACTGATCCTCGGCTTTTAAGCGAGACTAAGCCCACGGGATGAGTGCTCCCTTCAATACAGTTATGCCGCTTGATCCGAATCACGTGTGACCTGTTGTTAAACAAAGTAAAATGACTATTCAACATGAAAACAAGATCAGTCTCTTAGTTAAGCTCAATATACACGGTAACTGAGTGACAGTTCAACAGAAAGCGAGCTTATGACGTCTGTCCACTTTACTGCATCTTTGGTGGGAGTTCAAAAGGCAATTGAGCGGAGTATGAAGTGTGGTGCATCAAGGTAAGCAACAAATCAAAAGGATTGAAAAGTTCTGATCAGCAGCGAATTTAAAAGGCTATCAGAACGCGCACAGAAGCCAAACTGTCAGGATAAAAGGGAAATCTCGGAAAACCTCTGGCAGCTTTATGCACACTGTACTTGAAATCAGGTCCTCTATAATGCGAAAAAGAACTAAAGCTTTATTCAACAAGCTAACACAAACCTTCCTGGATAACAAACAATGGTTAGGTTTTGTGAGTCCGATTTAAGCGCAGTTATCAGGGCTACTCAAAAGTAACGTATTGCTACTTGAGCTTACTGCTGTTCGAATGTGGTGAGCACGGTGATCACCAGAACTTTGGCATTTATATGACCGTTGTTATCACAAACAACAGATGTCTCAGTCACAAGTGGACCCGATGCATGGTGGCACAGATGGAGTTGTGGTGATACAATGTGAAAAATCCAGACAGTTTACCCAGAGGAAATTTATTAAACATTCGCAAGGTAAACACTTTGGGCTTGGAGCGAAAAACAAGATGAACGGGAAGATACAAGTACAAATGAACACAGGTTTCGCAAGAAATGACAAATCCGAGGTCAAAGATGAACGGTGAGGTATGAAGTTTTATTCGATGCGGAAGTCACTGATCAGTTTTGGGTTGTGCAGACCATTGGTGTGAATTATGAGACACGTAACCTTTCTTAAAGCAACCGATAGCTAGGGTAAAACTGACCAAGAACAGCGGGGTTTGATTCCTCATGAGTAGCAGGTCCACTGAATCGGCTATCAGCACTGATCAAATAGCTCATGCACGGATAGTCCGTTCTGCGATCCCTATCACACGCTTTTACATCAGAAATCCTATAGCTGGTGCGAAGTTCGGGTCCCACCAGTCATTCAATGAAGTCATCGGTTTTAACCTTCCGACAGATCTCATCCACTCATTCAGTTACAATTTAAAGCCGGTTTTGAAAAGCTTTCTTATACCAGATGCCTCAACCTCCCGACCACTCATAGGTGCAACATAGCATAATCGAAATCAGCTGCACCGTCCTTTGCAAGCATACCGTACGGTCCACCACAATCTTTAATGATGTGACGATGTGCGTATTTCATCCCCACAGAAGGTGGGGTTTTCACTAACGAACGGCGTAACCCCAGCCGGAATCTTACTAATGAAATTCGCTTTGGACAGCAGGGTTCTTCAGACTTCTTACACCTATTCCACTTTTTTTTTGAAATTTTACCAACCAGAACTCGCCTAACGTTCCCTCATAAAGGCAAACCATTTCACACCAGAAAGCACCAAAATTGTTAGAAAAGAGCTCCAAGCCTCATAAACGATATGAGTTCTGAAAACTAGGAATAGGATAGCAACATACTTTTACTACAGTTCAGTTAGTCCTACAGGTAATTTTCCGGAATGCTCTTAGTCGGTGCGCAAAGTTATGTAGAAACAATGAGCTTAAGGTTCCTCTACCATACTTTTGATGGCTTAGGGCCAAATAAAGATCCCCACTGCTAGTTATGACCGAACGGTTTCTCTGGTTTGTCAGTATATTAAACGCTGTGCCGAACCTAGATCCCACTTATCAGGTTAGTGAAATGGCAACGTTAATAGCTGCATTGCATTCTGACACAAGTTCTGGAGCCTTGTCAAAGGTGTCCTTATCCTTCCTCATTGAAATATATGACTGAGTAGTTCAGGCAGCGCTTCTCAAGGATGTCCGCACCGGTGCTGAGAGAAGGAAACAGATTCACCACTTCACTCTGGGCGAGATTACACACCATGGAATCGTGTGCACATATCGTACTTCAAAAATTTTTACAGGCCCTTTGATATTTTCGATGTCTTCCGGGAGTAGTCCTTTAAACTGGCGAGATCGGTGGCATTACTGTATAATCGTGTTTTGCCGGAGTAGTTCGATTAGCCGACTTAGGCGGTGGGAACTTGTGTGCACTTGATCAGAGTTATATATGCATATGCAGATATCCCTTTTCAATTTCTTTAAAAAGTAACAGAGACCAAGATCTTTTTTCCTCAAACCACTGTAGAACCCTGTTGAGGTTTAACTATACCCGAATCATGAAACAGTGAAAATCTTAGACTACTAGCTAGGAGGTTGAGGGTTCGAATCTCTGGGCATTTGTGTGGTGCGCAGTGCTGATGATTCCCAGCAAGGATGAAGCAGATATACAGTGTACAGACAGACTTCAATTACAAGAGGAAATCTCGAATGAAAGATAAGCAAGCCTGAAAGTACATGGGGTTTGAGATCCACCTCTCTATACACCAATTATAATCACGAAAACGTGTAAAGTGCTGAAAGAGAACACGTGCACGGAGCTCTGAAGTATGTATAAATCAAATGTATTTACAGGCGGACAGGGCTTCAGTGGTTTCATCTAACAACCGTTCAGGGAACTTTTCGATCAGAACAGACTGCACAGGATCCGGTTTATCAACTGAAACCTCCTCAGAATATTTGGGAGTTTTTTCTTTTTGCAAGCTGAACTGAGCTGTAGCTCGGAATACGGGAAGATGCTCATTTAATAGTTGCAAGCTCTTCTCAACCATGGCTTTCTCCTTTTTCCGGAAATTCTTTGATTTGTGTTTCGTATGAGCACCTTTAGACCGTTTCTTAGAACGAGACATTAGATTACTTCTTCCCTAGGGTGTAACCTGGAAGAAAGGAAATGAAAGTGTCAGCAGCTCGTACAAACGAGCGTTTAAAAATTAGGTAAAACGATGGTAAACACATGCGTGCCGCTTTGGAAACGAAACTGCTAGCTATCGTTAATAAAGAGCAAATTTAAAGGCATTCACCAAGGCGAACAGCGGCAAACCGTGCGTTATACTGAGCTACAGCTGGCCTTAAGCGGATACAATGACACGTCTCCAATCCAAGAACCGTAAGTCAGCGCATCACGGAACGGTTGTGGGACGCATTAGCATTCGTTATCAAGGACAGGTGAAAAGAAAGATCGTACAAGGATATAGGCCTCTAGATAAAGGGGTTATTAGTAGGATGGAACAGTGAATGAAGCACGTCGTTTGAAGTAGGACGCAGCAGTAGGACCAACAGCACCCAATACAACAAACTGTACCCGGATATTCTGGATAAGAGGAAACAACATTGTTATATTTTGTAAGATTTGTAATCACACAGAGGTTGGACAGGTGACGCACAACCACAATGCATAGCTTGAAGCTAACAACTCTCATGTCGTGTTGCCAATTGAACGCCTGTATCCTCTATGAACTTTTCGAAGACAAAGGTTATGAATGGAAAACAGCTATTTACTCGGTTGGATAAGTGCAACCATCTTCGATAGCAATGCCTGCACATCCTGCCGGGGGTTGTATAGCAACAAAGCATCAATGATAAACACCGATGTTATTCTGCTGATGATGACCATCTTGTACAACAAGCTCTATCTGCTGCTGTGATGAGTACCACTTACTACCAAATGCTCAAGCAGGGATCGAGCAAGCACCGTTCAGATGTGCTGAAGCAATCCAACACTTGCTATGTGATGAAGTGATAGAATGTCTGAAAAAGTTTGAGGTCCCAGCATCAGCGTGCTAGTCTCACAGCCATGAAGTAGGAGTATGTTCACAGTTGCATTGCAACAATGAAATCCGCTTCTGGCGACAAACAAACACTGAACGTTGATAATACGTGTATAGACTTTATGTTCAAGATCACGGTTTAAGCAGCTGTCAAAATAAGTTTGGCGGTCGACAAATCAAAGCTAGCAGTTCTGAAGCTCCAAATGAATGCTAGGAATCTGAACTTCCCGCGGTAAGAGTGTGCACTTTAAAAGCGGAAAAATCCTTCCTGAACAAAGGGCCACTCCAGATATTCCATTCAGATGCATGACCATAAAACGATAAAATGGTTCTTGTCCAAGTTCTTAGAAAGTTAGTTCGGTAACTAGACTCTTGGCTCCTTGGATTGTGCGCTACCTGATGATTTTGACCACAAAATTTAACAAAAAGAAGGATAGAATGAGAATAGTAACACCAAAAAGCAAGGAGTGTTTATAAATTGCAGGCCACTCGCCTACAACTTCGTACGTGTTGGATTGAGAATCTATCCGCGGAGTGATCAGCTAATGTGAAGTCAGGATAAGAGGTGATTCTCGGTGGACGGTACGTATAGAATTGTCAAACATTTGACGTAATGTGGGTACGTGATGTTTCATCCCCTGATTGGTCTAAAGCCTAGTTTATCCCATCGAACTTGCGCCCCACGTACTGAGGTTCAGCATCGCAGTATGATTATAGCCAATAGCCGTCACCTGTATATCCTTAAAGTGGGGGCAGTTGCTGCTTTTATGAATGGAATTCCTTAGAGAACCGTTTTGTTCTCTAATTAATTTAAGCCAACCGGTCAGGTTTAAACAAAAACCAATCATCGTTTGTAACACGGGTAAAGTAGCTTTGCAGCTCGATCGAGTTTTAAGACACGCTAGTACTGCAGGAATTAAAAGGGGGCCTAAACCTACGGCCGACAGCTCGATTTAAGCAGGTGAGATGAAGGAGACGAACAGAGGTACCTGACCAACTGAGCTGCCCCTGGAATATTTAAGCCTTGGGACTGCGAAGCTAATTCTTATTGTGCAACTCATTTCGAGGGGTATTTGGTTACGGAATGACACAGTTTCGACATATTCCAAACTGTCGCCGTGTCCTCCATTTCCAGATCTCTGATTCACCAAGTTTCCCTATCTATAAGCAGGTGAGGTGATGTATAACACGTCCTGGATGGACCATGCTCGGTGTCATCATCATCATCGACAGCATGACATCGGTGTTGAACACCGATGCTTCGCTGCCGTACAACCATGATTTATTTGAAAGCCTTATTGTGAAGAAAAAGAATAAAGATGGATGGGGAGGGGACGTATTGCTGCCTCACTACAATCATTCCGAGTGCCTACACCTCCAAACACTCATTCGGCAATCTGGATAGAAACTGACAACAAGATCGCCACTGACATCGGTTAACAGCCATATCTTGCAGCGTCTCCGACCCGGCGCAGTGAGGATCACGCGGTCTCCATCGTGGAAGACGAGTAGCACCGACAGCACCCAAGCGTTTCGTGATTTCTTTCATAATCTTCTGCCAGGTCAAGGGTTGGCCACCTCTCTGCTTACGCCACTCTGAATTGGGCACGGAAAATGGCACTCTCTTCGGCAAACGATGATTAGGCATGCGCAACACATGTCCCAACCAACGCAGCTTCTGGTGCTGGACACATTCTTCAATGGAAGTACCCGTTGCACAACCCAAAACTCGCTTTCTAACTGCCTCGTTACGGATTCGCCGACACCATCCCACACGAGCTATGGTTCTGAGACAACGATTGTCGAACACCTGAAGACGTCCGTTCCGCTGCTCGAACAGGCCAAGTCTCACAGCCATACAACAAAACAGCCCGCACTGTAGCTTGATACACACGTCCCTTGAGATTCAGGGACACACCACTTTGACGCCATAGGTGTCTCAAATTAGCAAACGCGACCCGAGCCTTGCAGATTCGTGCATTTACCTCATCTGTCACACTACAATCAGAACTAATACAACTTCCAAGATATGTAAAACGCTCCACAACTTCCAGTGCCTCTCCCTGGATTGTAAGTGGCGTGTTCAGTGACTGCATGTCCAGGAGCATGACCTTACACTTTTTGGGTGCAAAGTTCATACCAAAGGACGGGATGACTTTGGTCAGTTCAGCTAAAAACACCTGCGCCTTCTCCTCCTCTTCAAAGATAAGAACGATGTCATCTGCATATTCCAGATCGACAAGGTTTTCGTCAGAGGCTATTTGAACACCGGGGTTTTGGAGACCTTCCAGCGTTCGTCTCATTATTTCATCGATCACGAAGTTAAACAGGAATGGGGAGAGTGGGCATCCCTGACGGACGCCACTTTGTGTACGGAAGCTTTTGGAGAGCTCGCCGTATACTCACACGTCCGGAAGTCTTGGAATACAAAGAGCTTATTATGTTCACGAACTTCCGGGGCATTCCTTGGTGGGCAAGCGTGCCAAGTAGAACAGACCGGTCAACCGAGTCAAATGCGCCTTGGAAATCCAGGAATACTAGAATTGTGGGTCGCTTATACGTATGGCGTTGTTCTAGCACCTGACGAAGTGTGAAGATTTGGTCAACGCAACCCCTACGAGGCCGGAATCCCGCTTGCTGCTCTCGAGACAGTGTCTCACGAGCCACCGTAAGGCGACGAAGCACAAGTGACGCCAACAGTCTCGTTACGACCGGGGTCAAGCTGATGTCCCTGTGGTTGCCACACTCACTTCCCTCTTTTTGAAAATGGGCATTATCACCGACTCTCCCCAGTTGTCTGGGACCAGATTCCTTTTCCCAGATGCAGGCAAACAGATCAGACAGGCGTTGACTGAGGATTTCACCCCCATCTTTGAACAATGCGGGTGGGAGGTTATCCGGACCAGAGGCTCGGTGGCGCTTGAGAGAACATATGCAGTCATAAACCTCCGAGACCGTAGGTGGTTCCACGTTCACCGTCCAGGGTTCTACGTCACCTGTGGGTTCCAGATGGGCGCCAGCTGGTGGCCATGACAATTGTTGTTCGAAGTATTCGTCCCATCGGTCGAGACGTTCTTCTTTATTCGAGATGGTCAATGCTCGGTGTCCGGAGGGATACGTGGCAGTGCATCAATAATGACCTATTGGCTGACATCCAATGCTTATAGGATATGTATTTGGAAACCCGGTATTGAGATGTCTGCCATCCTGCCTTGTGTGAAACTGTCTTCTCCTGGCGATTCGTGTTTTAGGATTTTGCGGTACGTGGTTGACTGACTGGCCGATAATACACACGTGTCGGTCTATTCTACGGTCATCTAAACTAAATAAACCACCTTCCGTTACTTCCGAGTTAGAATTCCATACTCGCGCATACCAAGCGAACCTGGTATAGATCGCATGTACCCCAACACAACGTCTTCGCAGGTCTTTGTCCTGCTTATACGAGTGTTGTTTGGTCTAACGAACCAAAATAAACAATATGTTCATCGGTACACTACAAGAATATATTATAGTTGGCTTCTGGGACCACTGCATTGACTGTTGAATTGCTTCTTTGCAGTAAATGGGACTAATAATGATTCCCATAAGATGAACCCTGTTTTGGGCATCTGTCTTTCCACGATCGGCGAGCCCATACGCAGCCTAGTCACACTATATCTAATACACAGTAAAGTCTAACGAACTCGTGTCCAGATATCATGACCAAAAAACCCCAGACTATTGTACAGCAATTTTATTTTCTTCCCGCAGTGCAAAATGAAGGCGATTCCCTGAGATAAGTGATAGCTCCACCGCTAGGATTGACGGAACACCGTGAGTCGGGGAAATTGGTTTTGAATAGCCCGACTTTTGGAGTAAGGGTTGTTCGATAATAGCAGTGCGTTCGACAGGTTGATGATTTTCAGAACTGATTGCAAGATTCCGACAACCATAGAAGCTGTGTGCTGAAATAAACAGCAGTTTACTTGGGGAAGAGAACCTGACCGAACCTCCTTAGATGTCACTGGAAGAGATTTGTCGGTTCTTACCCCTAACCTGGCGGCTATATTCCAAGAAATCAAGAACATCCTGCAGCGACGAAAGGTTTCCGAGACCCCAGAAAATGGACGTTTTTCGGGTGAGAAAGCTCTTCACTACTTTACTTGACGCAACTGAGCTCATTTATTTGCAACAAGGTGGGATCATCAAACCTATAGAATTTTTGCGACGGGCCAGAGTGCCGTACCAAAACTTAGACCCAACACTCCGGTTTGTATGTTCAACTTAAAGACGGCAGCTAACGCGAATACACTAACAAAACCTTCGCCTTAACAACACGGAGGTAATTACCCACCAGAAGGTACTAGTACGTACTTATTGAGTTGGAGCTGACACATGAACTTACCATCGAGACTCAACGTATGCAGAAAGTCAATGGTCATAGGAGAATATTTATGTGAAATATGGGGGTCTACTCTTATCCAGCTATGTTCCGGGGAAGGATCAGCTACTAGTACTGGAAGTCTAAAAAACTTTGACTACCAGAACGACCACGAATGGACTTGAAGAGGTTTTAAAAGAGATACCAGATTGATCGAAAGCGTGTGGGATGTGACTCCAAAGTAACCTTGGAGTTCACTCGGACTACTTGAGTACCCGAATTGGGTTAGAAGGCCTGTCGCCTCTAAGAGCTGAGCATGCACAAAAATGAGGCTAATCGTAATAATCATAATCGTTCATCTGTAACATCCTTTCGGTGCTTATCTACCATGCCATCCGAATGAAGCACGAGGGCTGAAACACTGTCCAAGGCTAGACAGGAGTAGTCGAGACGAGGCTGGGTTCGAACCACGGACCTTCCGGTCAGTAAGTTCGCGTCTTAACCACTGAGCTACCTCGAGCTCTAAAAATGAGAATCACAACTCGTGAATCAAAACTAGCACAAATCATTTCTGGGTACTTTCTTCGTGAAGGTGATGAACCTCATCACGGTGCGACGGTTTGCGTACGTCACCGAACAAATGAGCTTTAGTGGAGGATGCCCATGCAGAACGCAGAGTCCATTAGGCTGACAAATAGAGAGAGGCATGACCAACAGTCTTCTGGCCATCCGGACTGGAGGTTGAAACAAGTGTTGTAATCTGTCCTTGATACCTTGAACTCCTGTGGTAGTCTTATGCCGATCACCTCTGTTTTCAGGTCAGGCTTTTGAGCTAAGGGCTTCGGTTATTTTCTGTCTAGGGTTGGAAGCCTTGTCTAGGCTTGAGTAACCTGGCAGTATCCTAGCCCTCGTGCTTCCTTCTGGTGGTATGGTAGCTAGGCACCGAAAGGGTACTACAACTGAAGGACTTTTTTTATTTGGGAGCCCTGTCCTAACCACAGCTTACATCATCATTACCATCAGCAGCAGCAGCAGCAGCTGCTGCTACAAGAACCGCGTACTTGTCGTGCAGTGGCTATAGCTGCCACAGTTTTGTTCACCGATGATTTGGGGAAGTGGGGTAGGTGGTTGCGCAATGGGGGCGGCAGCTGATATAATTGGGGTGTAAATACAAGGTTGTCGGTGGACTTTTAAGCTGGGAGATTGGGAATGGAGTTATGCAATGAAGGCAATAGCTAGGGTGCACGAGCGCCATTGAGAGCCATGTCTGACAGTGTTCCGTCTCGGGGTCCCCATCCAGGGAGGACAGCAACAGCCAATCCAGCTGAGTTTGCTAGTAATGGCTTGCATACTTCGCTGTCAAGTCATTGTTTGGCCCCTCCTGGCTCGTTTCCACCCTTCGCATGGTCGTGCGACAAGAACCCTTTGGGAAAGCCGGTCCACTGGCATACGGAGCAAGTGGCCAAGCCAACGCAATTTATGGAGTGTGATCAGTTAATCTGTCGTGGGTGAGTTATTTCTTCCGAAACTCACTTCAGCACTACTGATCCGGTGTTCCCACCAAACTCGAGCAATGCTCCGAAGAAATCGACGGTCAAACATTGAAAGTCTTTTGGCGTCCTCGGCAGGCAGCGGCCAGGTTTCTGACCCCTATGACAATACGAAGCGCACCGCAGCATTGTAAACTCGGTCCTTGACGGATAGGCTGGTGGCCTACGCCACAGGTGAGGCAGGTTCATAAAAGCTGCTATGGCCTTCACAATCCGGATGGAAATATTATCTTTCGCGAGGCCACCCGGGTAGACAAACCTGTCTACTACCTCAATCGGCTCGTGCGCAAGCATGTGGTTAGGGTTTGAACCCACCCAATCTTGCAGTAGCACTTTACACTTTGTAGGTGTGAAGCGCATGCTAAACCGTGAGGCAGAATTATCCAGATTATTTAGTACTGTTTGCGTTACCACGGCGTCAGACTCCAAGAAGAGCTATGCCGTCTACGTACTCAATATCTGTGGGCGAACGCCCCGGGAGCACTTCAACCCCACAGGCCTTAGAGGCTGATGGTGAGTTTTCCAAGATCATATCAATGAAAAAGTTGAAGAGGAGTGGCGAAAGAGAACAGCTTTAACTGACTCCACTTGATGTGGTGAACTCAGAAGAGAGCTTCCCGTAGACCTTCACACGACCGCGGGAGTTGGCGTACAGCGCCCTAAGGAGGGTCAAGAATTTATGGGGGACACATTCGCTCCATGGACACTGCCATAGTGCCTGATGGTCCAGAGAGTCAAAGGCAGCTTTCAAGTCAAGGAGGACAATCATTATTGGTTGCTGGAAGCAGTTCCGCTGTCCCATAATCTGTCGGAGGGTAAAAATGTGACCGATTCATCCTCTTGCAGAACAGAAGCCAGCTTGGTTTTCGCGGATCTGTCTCTCTCTGTGTTCATGCAACGAGCGAAGAATAAGACTAGAGAGCACCTTCTATGCCACAGTTACCAGGCTGATGCCAGGGTGGTTTCCACACAGCGTCCGCGTGCCCTTTTTGAAGATAGGAATAACTGTCAACACGTCCCATTCTGCAGACACTCTCTCTTCGCTTCATACTGCACCAATAATCTTTGTTAGATGGGTCACCAGGGATTCTCTGCCTTCTTTGAAGAGGACTGGATGCAGATCGTCCGGCCCTGGTGCCATCTCACGTTTCAGTATGGACATCTCGTACCTTATTTCTTCTTCAGACAGGCGGTTGGGTTTAAATTACATTCGCCCCTATGCACCGTCTCCGGAGGCTGTTTTGCAGCAGGTCGGCTTCGCATTGTTTGGTCTATCTTTCCAGTCGAAGTTTTACCAAATGAATTAATGAGCTATCTTTTGCACTTATGGTTTCACCGATCATCTCTTTTTTAGGGCCAGTCGATCATATCAGTTGATATAGGCCATGGCTATTCCGGCAGCAAAAACCTCCATCTCCTGAGTTTTCGATGTCCACAAGATCCCTCGGTCTTTCGTTAGGGTTTTCACTATTCGGCGCTTGATGGATATGCATTGCCGTACTCGTTACCTTCTGGCACGGATTTCCTCACATCAATCGGGACTAGCGATCTCGACGACATCCAGTAGCCTTTTGGTTGAATCGCAGAAGCCGGGCGGACAGGACTGAACGCCGCTAGCATAGCTCCTTTCGCATTTTGCCACGCTTCATCTACATTGTCACTACCAGTACAGTATTGGTTTACTCTGGAGAGTTGTTGGGCTAGCTCATGTCGATATTGCTGAGTTATGGTAGTTCTTCGAACACGGTGGATTGGTATGCTTCTTGCTGATCTTTGAGGGCCAGGTGGGAAACGAACTGTCAGGCGCGTTCACACCATGGAGTAATCGGAATCAATTTGTGTGCCCCAGAATGAATGGCAGTCTTGAATTGTAGCTCTCCACCGATGGCTGATGGCCACGTGATCCAGCTGGGTCCACGGTTGATTTGCAGTTGGTGATCGACAGGTTACGCGATGCGAACGTTTATGCTGGAAGTTCATACTGGCCAGAAACAGCTCATGATCACCACACAACTGGAGAAGTCTGTGTGCCTGTGCGACGAGCATCAACTCCGAATCGACTGCCCAAATGTGATTCCAAGGAGCTCAGACAACTGACTTGGGCATTCATATCGCCCGCAAGTATCACAATGTCAGTGCTTCTTGCTTGTCGAATAAGCCTGGATAC
The DNA here is from genome assembly GCA_003604175.2 of Clonorchis sinensis. Taxonomy (NCBI): domain Eukaryota; kingdom Metazoa; phylum Platyhelminthes; class Trematoda; order Opisthorchiida; family Opisthorchiidae; genus Clonorchis; species Clonorchis sinensis. Next base: position 35,868,618 of record CM030370.1, read on the forward strand.
CTCTCGATAGAAAGCACCCTTCCCAGCATCAGAACTGCAGTCCGTTGGGGCATAAGCCGACAGTACAAACAGGCATCGCTTTTATGTCGGGAGGCATTGATCTTGAATAGACTGGATAACCGGACGACGCAAAAACGGCAGTTTGCTGGGATGCAATCCAGCAAAGTGCGTTCAGCTCTGGGGTTCAGTGCAACTCCCACACCATATATTCCACAAGTCATCGTTTCTGCATCACCGGACATACAAAGAGAGAAATGTGAAAGAGCTGAGTTATTCGTTGGCATTTTGATATGTATATGCGTGTTTCGGAAAAACAACACATCAATTTTAAGGGAGCATAAGGTCTCAGTGAGCATTACGTTTTTCAATTTGACATAGAGTATGGACGTTGAAGGCTCCTATGTAGAAAGGACCTCGTGGATCTAGATAGGTGTTATTTTGTTTATTTTTAATAGACAGTGAGGAGCATAAGTCCTATCTGTAAGATAACTGACAGTGACCCAACAACGTCTGCTTGTGTGGTGGGAAGGGTTAGGAGATTGGTGGAGATAGAACCACGCGGGCGAATGATACTTCCCGGTTGCCCAGGCCGAGGAAGGGGGTTTGGTTGAGGTACTCCACCTTGAGCATTTAACTAAAACGTTTGATTCACAAGGGAGTGGTAGGATGTATGGTTTTGCTCAGGGACCCTACCCCTGACTCAAAAGTCTGATCCGCTAGGCAGTGGATAGTAGGGTTTTCTTTTGGGACCCACTCCGGAGCTGATGACTCAATAGTCTGACCAGCTCGGCTGGAGGGGGTTGGCCTAACCCGATGACGCAGGAAGTAGGGCATTACTGTCTCACTCCTGATGCGGTTGCGCGCAGCAGTTGCCTTTTGAGCGGCAACGGAGTCTGGTTTTAAAAGTATTTCGGTCGTAGTGACTAATGCATGGGCGGCCACGGTCAAACGTTGGGCAACCGGAGTGTGTGGTTTTTAGGGCCAACCTTCCTAACTCGTCCTTCATCGAGGAAAGGCAGTATCGCTGCTTCTATTATTATGGACATGCTGGTCATCTGGGGTTAACATCTTACTGACTTCACACTCCTATCTCAGAGAACGGAACGACTTTACCCCCAGACCGCCTCGTAGCACGATTACTTGTAGTACGAGGTCTCTCTGCTCATATCGTGATTGCTTTCCTTTGGCCTTGCTGACATGCTTGTAAAACGAAATTCCAGCTAGCGTACCCCCGGGGGACCATTGCAGCACTCAAGCCCGACCACCACGTCAAAGTGGCAGCTTTAGGTCGGGATCACGGCCCACGCGCATTCATGAATCACACATTGGAAAGTATCTTGAGGCCACATCAGCGGAGCGACATAGAAATCAGGGCGGATAAGCCATCATCAACGACACATTAGTGTTTAACACTGATGCTCCGTTGCCTTATAACCATAGTTAAATGGAAAGCCTTATTGTGAACAAAAGAATAAAAGCGGACGAAGAATAGATTTATCGCCAGACTACCAAGAACATTCCGAACGCTCCTTCAGACAACCTGGATAGAAACTGATAAGGACGCGACTGACATAAATGAACAGCTATGTCTTGGGGCGAGATAGCTCAGCGGTTAGAGCGCGAGCGTACTGAACGGAAGGTCCGTGGTTCGAACCCTGCCTCTGCCTCTCGACTTCCCCTGTCTAGGCTTGGGCAACCTGGCAGTATCCCAGCCCTCGTGCTTCCTTCGGGTGGCATTGCAGCTAGGCACCGAAAGGGTGTTACAGCTGAACGATTTTTTTATGTCTTGCAGCGTCTCTACGAGGCACGGCGACCCCATCCAGGAAGGCGAGTTGCACCGACAATACCGGCTATTCATAGTATTTTTCATGTCCCTCAGCCCGCTTGAAGGCAATCGCCATTCTACATGCGCCAATCTGAATTGGACATGGAAGACAACACTCTTTTCCGTAACCGATGGTTCAGAATGCGCAGCACATGATAAATCCGACTTTTGTTGATGGACACACCCTTCGACTAAAGTTCTCGTTGCACAACGGAACGCCCTTTTTCTAATTGCCTCGTTGAAGATTCATCGGAACCATAGGTATCTCAAATTAGCAAACGCGACCCGAGCGTCACAGATTCGTGCACTGTTTTCATCTGTCACATTACAACACAAACGAACAACCTGCAAGATAAGTAAGACGCTCCACAACCCCGAGTGCATATCCTGGGATTGTAAGTGGCGTGGTCAGCGACAGCATGTACAGGAGCGTGACTTTACACTGCGTGGATGAAAAGTGCATGACAAAGAACGGGATGACTTTGGTGAGTTCATGAAAAAGCACCTACGCCTTCTATCCGAAGACGAGAACGATGTCATCTGTATATTTCTGACCCTCAATATATTCGTCAGCAGCTATCTAAATAACAGGGTTTTGAGGAACTCCTAACGTTCGTCTCAGTAGCTCGTCCACCAGGAAATTAAATACAAAAAAAGAATGGGAATCCGTGACAGATACCACTCTGTGTAGGGAAGCTTCTGAAGAGCTCTCAGTATACTCCCAAACACCCTGAAGTCTAAGAGTAAAGAGAATTTGGTAGATTCACAGACTTCCGGGGAATTCCTTGGGCAATCGAGTTAAGGCGAACAGACTGGTCAACTGATTCGAATGCGGCTCGGAGATCCAAGAGCACCGAAACGGAGTCATTTACACGCAACTCGTTTTTCTGCTGCCTGACAGAGCGTGAAAATTTAGTCAATGCAGCCCCTACCAGGCCGCGACGGCACTGGATGCTTTTGGGTCAATGCCTGACGGGCCACCACCACCACGAAGGGCAAATGATGCCGTTTCGTTACGAGTAGATCAAGCTTATCCCCCCGTATGATTACCGCAGTCACTAAGGGCCCCTCTTTTGAAAATGAGCATTATCGCCGGTTTTCCGCACTGCTTTGAACACCCCCTTGTCCTAGATGCAGGAAAGCAGATGAGATAAGCGCTGAGGGCTTCAAACTTCACCCTTTAAAAGTGCGGGTGGGAGGCTATCCGGATCAGGTGCTCGATGGCGGTTGAGAGAACATACGCAGTCACAGACCTCCGAGGCTGTAGGTGGTCCCAGGTTCACTGTACAGGTTTATATTTCATTTCCAGGACCCAACTGATTGGTAGCAGATGGTCGCATCTAGGAAGCGCCCGGACCCCGACGCACACCAGTACGTTATTGTCAACCGGTATTCGGCGGACTCTGGACTATGATTGGTTGTTGGGTCCACACTCTCGGCCAATCGGAGGTCGGCTTCACAGATTTCAAGGATCGGCACTCAGGATCGAAGCTTTTGCCCATGTTTCCCGGATCGGGTTTGTTCTTGTCGGTCGGCGGCTTTTGCTCACCTGAAAGGTACAAGTGAAAAAGAGTGCAGCACTGCTTTTCATGTTTGCAGCGCGAGAGAGTAAGCTTGCTAACGCGAGGACTCATAAAAAGGGTCAAAAGTTCATTGAACTGGGTACCAGATGCAGCATAAGCAACCGTTGAGGGAAGTTTAGTCCACACACCAACTATCTGAAATGAGAAAATGTTGCACAATAAAAGCTTGTGCTCTGAGCCTGAAAATCTTTTTGCCATGGTCCCACCGTCTGTCGGTTGGGTCGACAGTGAAAAACCTGTTGGCAAACCTTATTCAAGCAGGACATAGGAAGGTAATGAGTCTTCTCAGACGTGATGATGCCCCAGGGGAAAGAGGATAAGCACCGCGAGACGTTACCCATAACAAACGGATTTAAGGCTGGTAACCATTTTCGTACAGGCTCGTTTGACACGCTCAATGGGAGTTAAGTCTTTCTCGCGTCCTGAGTAGCCGACTTGGTTGGCATATTCAAGAAGCGGTATGACGTGGACCCGATAGAGTATCTGGAAGTCTACGCGAGTGATACAGGGGAAGTTGGGCTGAATCATCCATAAAACGAAGAATGCCTTTTGACACGATTTTTATGGCTCATTCAGAAGGACACGTTTGAAAAGCGCCCGGCAGTTAGATCCTTTTTGTATCTATCCTGGTGATGTCTTCTGTCAAATCTCACCATACACGATGAAGGCATTTGCTGAGTCTCCCCCGAATGGTCTATAGAACTTCTTTTGTCATTCGGAGGAAGGTACCAGTCTAGCGAACACTGTTTTGCAGCATTTACATCCAGTTGCAGGGTACTGGCGTTGGAACCCTGGGATTTCAAGTCGTCCGTAAAAAGTAGAAATGGACTTGAAAGAACATCATGAAAGTCTTTGACGTAGATCAGAAACGGAATCAGTCCCAAAACGCAGCCTTGAGGAACTACAACGGAGATGGGTGAAGGAGGACGGTGGAGAAGGATTGCTAATTACGTGGCGTAACTGTTTATGTTTCCCTATTCCTTAGACTAATTCATTATTCTTCCGGTGACTGCTTAAGTTTCAATACTGAGTTAATATATTTTACACAAAGTCGGTTCTTTATTAACTGTTTTTATGACTCGACTTATTCAAGATCCTTTCTGGGTTTGTTGTTGAACATTTTGTCCTACTTTGAACTTCACAACATCTTGCCGCCTAATATGTCCGGTAGCATGTTGCACTTTTTGTGCCATCCTGTGTTGCCACCTGTCCAAGGTTCAATCAAGCCATAAGCGTTCCTTTAATTCCGCTCAGTATTTACTGTTAATTTATTATGGAACCACGGTCTGCCTATCTATACTCTCTACTCACGTCTAATTCGATATACTGTTTATCTCCCATTTGCGACTGCCGAACAGACGCAGGTGAAGTTCGTAGAATTCGGTTTCGCTGCAATTATTACCGGCCGTACACTACACACACTACCTGTCAGATAGGACACCTAAATCGTGCGTTTAGGCTAACTGACCAATCCATTGCTTCGAGCTCACGGTCTCAGCACAGGATGGTACAAGGAATTTTCCTGAATTCCACTTAGGGTATCTGCCGCTGTAGTCACGAATCAGTACTTTCTAGTCATCGCTGAAGAAGAGCGCCGCAACGATGCCGGTTGATGTGGTTCTTCGTTATTTTATCGCCATAGCTTACTTGCCTTTTCCGTAACCGCATAGTGTCGTGCGGCGCCCGAAGCTTATGTGGTAGCCGTGTCTCTGTTGGTGATACTCTCTCAGGTGGATAGGGGTTTTGTGTCACTCGATATGTCAGCAGGAGCCTTTACAAAATCCCTTCTACTTGTCCCTCTCCTTTATACTTCGTAAATGCACGCCTTAGTGCCAACGAAGCGTTCCGTCTGGCCGCGTGACTGTGAATGAAACAATGGCGTGTGTCATATCATGCTCCTGACAAAACTCTGAAAACGCCGGTGATTTGAACTGACTTCGTCTACCGGAATCAATATACTCTGGCGTTCCAAAGTGGATGCGCAATCTTCGGAGTTCCAGCACTGTAGTGGCCGTTATCGACTGTTCACCGGAGGAATTTGTGGTTACCTGCTGTGAGCGTTAACCATGACCAAAAGGTGATGGCCAACAACCAGACCTGTATACTCAGTGAGAAGACGAGACCAGAGTTCGGTCGGCTGCGGCCACAACCGAAGTTTTCACGAGGAACTTGGATGCCTCATCAAACGACAGGCAAGATTTGGCTACTTTCTCAATCTGGGAGTCCATCAGAGGCCAGTAGATATAACTTCGTGCAACGGCCTTCATCTTCTTTGTTCCCGTGTGCCCATTTTGAAACTGATTCAGTGGGGCTGGTTGACTCCTTTAGAATGACAGCACGTTCTAAAATTGAAATGTATCCGTCGACTACTGATAATAAGTCACGTTTATTAAAGTAAGACCCTATTTCCTATTTTAGGCACTTACGCGGCCAATGAGTGCTATAATGCCTAAAGAACTGCTGCAGCACAGCATATAAGTCAGTACCCCGGCCTATCACGTTAGCAGTTATCGCGGGAACGAAAACTGCCTCCGATACTACGCGGTTCGCCTCCGGTTCAAGGGTGATTAGTGACCTCTGGTTCCGGTCCGTTTTATTCATCACTTTTACTATGTTATATCCTCCAGCACGAGGTATTAACTAAACTTTCACTGCACAACACCAAAAATCAACGCAGCCTCTATTCAGCTTCCACATTTGTGGCACCCGACCCATGCATCTGGTCATCTGAAATCTAAGCTCATTTTGCGCCTCGCGAAATCACCAAAGAGCATACTGTATACACTATATATATGCACAACGGAGACCCTACGTCATGATTCTTTGGTAAGCTAAAAACTGCCGCCCGTTCCAACTAGTCCAACAGCTAGCCTCCCTGCTAGCTACCTCGTCTCACCCAGATCCAGCTGCCACGGAACTGCGTATCCCTTCTCCGATCGCCGTACCCTTGACGACTTTACGGGCTGTCCATAAACCGAAGCATGTCAGTGCAATGATGGCATGGCACTGTCATACCCAGTGTGATGGCACTCCCGCAACTATTCTCTCCAAAATCTCGACCTCAACCCCTCGCCCAATCGAGCCTGTAGTCGCAACTTCGAGCAAATTTTTCAACCGGCCCCGTCTCTGGGACGAGTTCTCTCGTGCCCGATGAATTTTTCGCTCAAATTTGGCTAGCCTGATTTTCTGCCACAATTTCGGCTTCCCTCTTCCACAAGTTCAAATCCGTATACGATGTTTGGTTCGCCCTATGCATTACCACCACGTCCCCATCCAACCTATCTGCTGCAACTGACTTCCATACAACAGTGAGTTTGCCTAATTTCAGATTAAGCCACATTTTTGAGACAAAACTCGCCATGTGCTCCCTATTCGAATTATTCTACCTCCATCTCCACTTTTGCTCGTTGTGACTGCGACCACTTACCCAACCGCCCAAGGTCACTCATGGCCAGCAATGGTTTTCAGTTTTAGTTCATGCCATGTTCATGTCTTTTAACTAGTCGGACCTCGTGCCCGTTGTTCCCTGCAAGTTGGGATAGCAACCCACTATTATTTCGGATATTTCGCGCTGTTTATGATATCGTTCTCTTTTCGCGCAATCCGCACTACCCGCAAATCCCCCAGTCATGCTTCATTCTGACTGTAAATGTATGATCATGCCAAACGGTATGTCACCCACAACTTGGGAATAAACATTATTATTATTATTATTACCGTCATCTTAAAGTACCGGTTTAAGTGACATTTTGATAAACTGAGAACATCTAGACGTGCACTCAGTTACGCACCGCTATCACTAAACGCCGCAGTTTATCAGAACATAAACGACTGGAACAACTTCTACTCGGTAATTTCTCAATGAACATACCCCTTTTCCATATCACAACCTCACGCGGAACAGCAAAATTGCTGAAGACTTGTTTAAACATCTTTTTCGGAAACGCTTACCCACCCACTTGCACACGATTCTTGTTTCCACTTCAACGAGTGTTCCGCTCGTTGGACCTGCCAACATAAAATAAAGATAATAATAGTTCAACAACGCCTTCTTGGCTTTTCTTCCGTAAACGCACCAGCTTTTGTATCTACTACTCAAGCTTGTCTCGACTAATTAACTCTTGACAACTACTAATCTCCCCGTATACTTTCGAATCCATGTTCGCCTTCACGTTCCTGTTCATCCTCCAGGGAACACCTTCACTGCAAATACCGTAGCGCTTTTGAACATTGTGCACGCAAGCGCTTGAAACTATGTTTATTCGGAAACAACCACGCATCCTCCCACTCATCGTCGGAAAACACACGGGTAGAACTAGAGGGGGCGAGTAAAGTACAATGCTCTACTCTGACAATTTTCGAGAAGATTTTCTGGCCTCAGCTATCTTATTGAGATAAAGAAGCCGACATCAGCATTATTTCCTTAACTGCCGCCCACTACATTTCCAAAACTTCTACCTTTATTCTAACCATCACCAATAGTATTCTATAAAGGCTTGCGGATGGTCTGTTCTACGAGTTAATCTTCGGTTGCACCGTGAGTTCACATAAACATTCGGTGAACCAGAACGTCCCTCGTACACCCAGTTGGCCACGCTGATTGCAAGCGACTCGGATGTCCACACAAGCACGAAAGAAAGGCGACTGCAGCTAAACAAGCCACATACGACTCGCCAAGTCAGAAAACTGCTGGCTGGTTTCAAGACACAGCCCTTTGGGGAAACCAGGCTCATGGGAGCGTCACCAAAACGATTACTCGGTGTTGCCACCCAGCGCTAAAGGCCTCACAGAGACAACTTTCTGATCAAACCGCGCCAAAATGCCCACGAAACCAAACAGACACAAGGTTGCCCCTTGAACAACAGCAAAGCTGGTCATCCAAAAGGCGTTACTAGAAGGGCTACAAGCAACAGGTATCGAAATTTTTGCCCACAGGGAAAAAACTTCGACAGAGGCAAAAGACCCGCGCAAACCGGGCTTCCATGGGGCGAGAAAAAACCTGCAAACGAAAAGCAGCCCTCGGGACCACCAAGCGGAGAAGCAGACAAGTATGCCTCAGAAGCCCCTTTGGAGCCCTCGACTCAAACCCGGCGTGCAGCTGTTAACTCTGCTAACGTCTGGTTGCACAACTTTCGACCCCTCTCCTTTAGAGGCAGCAGAGACAATTTAGAAATGCTAGTCCACAATCTGCCTCATTTTTTAAAACAAACCTTGCGATATTAAACAGTCAGTTTTTCTTGAACAGCCGTCCATTTTCGCACTCACAGAGACCTGGCTTACACTTGATGTCTCTGACGCAGAGATCTCTATAGATGGCTACTCTGTTTTTCGAGCTGACTCAAGACGAGGGAGGGCTGGTGGGGATGCTTCGTACTTACATGCGGCCCTACCAATCCCGATTGTCCTGGTTGATAGCACTCTTGCCACTTTTTGCGATGCACTGTGGATTCAAGTCCCGCTGCGCGAGTCCGAATCTCTCCTTCTCGGTGTGGTCTACCGTAGTTCCTCGAATCCTCCGAAAGATAACAAATTCCTTATAGAAACCTTGAGCAACTCTCCTACAGCTCCACTTTACTCATCTCCTGCTGGTAAGTGAGTTCAAGGCTCCAAAGTCCTCCTGAATGGAGCTAAAGCGCGTCGGATCAAGTGGACCTTTTGCAGCGGCGCTGACCGTTCAACAGAGCACTTGGACTCAACACGTCATTGTACTCACCAGATACCGCGCGGGCCAACAACCGTCCCTCCTGGATTGGGTCATCACCTACGAAAGACATTTCGTTGATGGGGTGATAATTAACTCTCCACTTGGACATAGCGACCACTGTGTGCTGACCCTTGATTTCATCTGCTATTGGGCCAGAAGTCCCGAACACCAAACATGGATTCGGAACTTCTACTGTGCAGACGTTTCAGGGATGTGCATCAATCTTGGACAAGTTAAACCAGAAGAAGCCTCAGTCCCAAAAAACCAGCACGCAGTCGGATGAGCCGCAAGCTACCCAAAATGGTCCGGCGTCTTTTGGAAAAGAGATCTTGACTATTTTTCAAAAAGTTGACTACAGGAGACACAGATGATGAGCTGGCATTTCGCAAAATGCGGAAGCGCTGTAAATCAGAAACCCGCCAATGGAACATACGAAAACAAGCCACCATTCTGGACCTCGCCCGGAAAAACAGTAGTGTGCTGTTCAACTACATGAGACATTGCCGCAGAAATAAGTCATCCGCGTTCTCCTTGAGGGCAGGAACGGGGAAACCTCGAGTGGTCCAATATTGGTATCAGCTCCACAGAGAATACTATGCAGGTCTATACTCAGCCTCAGCGTCCTCATCACGTCCGCGCTTGTCAAGGCGCAGCCACGCACGGCCTCTAACCGACTTGGTATTCAGGGTGAAGGACATTATTCAACTCCTGCACATGATTAACCCATTCTGCACATTGGGGTCCGACGAGGTCCACCCAAGGATCCTGAAGGAAACGTCGTATACACTGGCAACTCATTTCTATCTGGTGTTTCGTCAGTTGCTTGACGAAGGCCACCGTCCCTCTGTTTGGAAGGAAGCGAATGCTACACCAATCTACAAAGCTGGTGACGGATTATCGCCTGGCAGCTACAGGCCTATAAGCCTCGCTAGCGTGCCATGCAAGATGATGGAACGCATTCTGAAGTGAGCCATCCTAGATTACCTTACTTCCAACAACTTGATATCTCCAGTTCAACACGAATTCCTCCCAAACCGTTCCTGCGTGACGAACATGCTTGTATTTATGGACAGCTTAACCTAAGCCAACTACGAGGGACTAACATCAGATGCCATATTTTTCGACTTCTCAAAAGCATTTGATCGAGTCCCACACGTCCCGCTGCTCCACAATCTCGGGTCTTACGGGATTCAAGGGAAAACCTCACACCGGATCAAGGCTTTCTTACCAGACAAATCATTCCGAGTGAAAGTAGGCTCGACCTGCTTTTCTGCGGCGCCAGTCTCCATTGGAGTTCCTCAGGGCTCCGTTTTGGGACCTTTGCTGTTTCCGATATACGTCAACAACCTTCCAGATTTTCTTGCAAGTCCATGTCTACTTTTTGCGGACGACTGGAAATCCTGGAGTTCTAATGTCGATGCCCTCCAGTCGGATGTAGACGCTGCAACGTGGTTGTCGTTGGACTGGCACCTTTCTCTGAATGACGAAAAGTGCGTCCACATGGCTTTCGAAGGAGACACAGCGAACAACTTAGTCGTTCATGATGAGAATGGACCAGAAAACGGCACGAGGATAGATGACGAAAAAAATTTAGGTATCTGGCTCTCTTCAGACATGTCCTCGCTGTACCATGAGAACTCGGCCCAAAAGGCATTCGCCGTCTTAGTATGATTCGGCGCACCTTCTCCCATATTACTCGCACGGACTTCCAAATACTCTATGGGGCCCATGTCAGACTGCTCCTTGAATATGCCAACCCGATTGTCTACTCAGGACGCACGAAAGACGTAATCCTCATTGAGCGTGTCCAGCGAGCTTTTACGAAAATGGTTGCCGGCCTCAAGTCCATGGACTACGAAACGCGTCTCATGGTGCTTGACCTCTTTCCCTTGGAGTATCATCGCCTCCGAGGGGACTTATTTCTTACTTACGCCTTGCTTGAACAAGGCTTAGCAAACAGGTTTTTCACCGTTGACCCAGCAAACACACGACGGGGACATGGTAAGAAGATTTTTAAGCTCAGAACGCACAGCTTCATTTTTCGGGTAGTTGCTGCGTGGTACAAACTTCCTCAGACGATTGTCCACGCTACTTCTGCAACCCAGTTCAAAACACTATTGGATACTTATTTATGCGAGTCCTGGCGCTGGCAAGCATACTGCCCCACGCTGAGAACTTAAAGAGCAGTGCTACACGCTTTTTACTTGTACCTTCCAGGTGAACGATAACCGTTGAACGACAAGAAGAAAACCGGCCCGGGAATCTTGGGCGAAAACCTCGATCCTGTGTAGCAATCCATTAATTCTGTGAAAAATCACCCTTTCATTGGCAACGGTTTTCCTGCACATTTTACCATTTCGGTAGACCTGACACAAAATTCAGTTCTCCATTAGTGGACGATCAATCACTTTACCGTCAATTTACATAGTAATGGTTTATAGAACAGACGATTCGGCTTATGGCAAAATGTTTAATCAATTTCTGGATTTAACCAAACTGAATTGTCATCAGTCAACCGCAGGCATTTCGTATTTCATTATACTCATTCTCACGGATCCGTTTCCACACACTCACGTCGTTTGGCCCCAGACTGGTTGTTGCTGTCCAAAGACGAATTTCAGCATATGCTTGAACCATGTGTGATCAAAACTGCTCAAAGCACATAAACTTTATTCTTCCATGTGGTTTATTAAAGTAAAAGTTATCAGAGTGGGGTTTTTTAGGTGACTACTCAGCATCCAACAACGTTATCATAAGTGATGGTTAAACTACTCCAAACCTACATGAATTATCTTCGTCCTTGCACGGGTGCACTGTTTTTTAATAGTGAATTTCTCCGCCCATTCGATCATATCCCGATACACTTTTACGACGTTCACAAAACTGCTATTACCACATTTGGGTCATTCGCCTTTTGGCCTTCGCAATGCAATACGAACAATTCAACGCTTTATAGACCAGGCTCTGCATGAGCAGCCTTTAGTCTCAGGGTTTTTGGATGTTATCTTGTTTGAAGGCCTCACATGCGCACAGAAGTGAAAACATTTACGCATTTTATTCTATCGCTTAAACGAACATTGTTTTGTCATTATTACCAAAACGTGTATTTCTGCCTCATTCTCAATACCTTTTCTTGGACATACGACCGGCTCAGCCGGCATTTCTTCAGGTATCGATAAGCTTGCCAGCATTCGTAATTCCTCGTAGAGCTGATAAACAAGTTAAACGTTTTTTAAGGAGGATTAAATTTGATCGCCTTTGTACTCCCAGCAGATACCGCAAACACACAAGTCACGTGACAAAACTCCGTCCCGCTTTCATTCTTCACCGAAAGAAAGCTGGTTGCTGCCTGGTACACGTAGGAGCTATTCTCTGGGTGAGAAACACCTCAAAACTCCATACAAATAGGAAAACACCACACAGTGAACTCACACGGCATGAAACTTCGGGAATGCAGAACAGCTATAGCAGATCGTCCATGGACAATCCAGGAAGAACTTGTAGCAGAAAAACCTGCAGAGAAAACACTGTACCTGAGTCCAGACGAAATTAGAGAATCATCGTTATTCGCGCTCAGACCGATAAGTCATCTTTCATTTAGACGTTTCATTTATTTATTAAAGTGCCATAAATATTGTTATCATCACTCTAGGAACGTACTCTGTGAGTACAATTCACCTGCTAAGTAAGCCAATTTCCTAAGAACTACAGCAGTAACAAGGCATTGGTAGTGCGTGTTTAACAATGATATTGGTACATATTTGTTTCTCCAGTGTGCTGAGTTTTTGCTGCAATACTCGAATATTACATTCGCCATGAAACTTGGAAATATCACTTTTGAACATGTCATTCTACCGCTTAAAGGACAGAATAGCATTATCATTAACAGGTCGAATATGAACTCCGTGACTGAGGTCCCGACGGCATCAGCTGAAGAAAAAGAAAACTCACTGGTAATGGCTGTTTGCGTGCGGATACGCAGTCTCTACGTCAATACTCCACTGAGCTTCAGTGTCGCGTTTCCAGGTTGTGTTATGGCTTTTGCAATAATTTTCGGAGCTGACTAATCTTGATAGACATCTTGAGTTCCCGTTCGCCAGCTGTAATAAGGATGAAGTGTCAGCTAAGTTGTTGGCCTGAAACTTCCAAGCTGGCGTCTTCTTTAAAAGGCCAACTAAAGGTGCATAGTGTGCAATAAACCCCCAAAACTATTTCAAAAACACATTTAAGCACCTTGTATATAAACTGTACTCGGCAACATCATAATGAAAACCCTGGCGTCCTCTGGATTCGGCATTGGCAACTGGCATTCGGCAGATATTGGATCACGGTTGGCTGTTGGATCCACACATTTGGTTAAGAGGAGAGCGTTTTGATGTCGCACCAGCAAGTTGCCATATTTGTTGACCGATCGCATGCGGGATAGGCTTCCTGGCCTTACAACGCCTGACTGAGAGCGGTAAAGCGGTATCGGCGCGGAGTTCTTTCGGCTGAGAATGCGGATTCGTCACCATTTTCATGGAACCGGTCTCCACAAATGTTGCACTGACTAACCCGGTGTGAAGGATGCTGGGCGTGTTGCAGTGCGTCGACGAGGCACATTAACCGTCGCACCTCTGTGAGGTCTGGTCTCCTCATGACGGCCGTGGACGAAACCCAGCTTGAGTCCCACTCCATCAACCGGTGCGGAGTAATGTCAAAGACTACCTTAAGTGTCACGGCTGTCTGGATGATCTCATGATCGTCCTCACATGATATTCTTCCGCCTTTTCTGAAAATCAGGGCCACAATTGCGGTGCTATATTTCACCGGTGCTGTTCCCGTTGTAATTATCTCGCAGCAGGGCCATCGGGAGGCACTTTAGCACTTCATAACTGTCTTTAAAGATCGCGGTTATAGTATCACCTGGGAGGGTTGCCTTGTTACGTTGGACAAACTTTATTTTACGCTGAATTTATGAGTCACTGTTACACTCTGACTGTTTGGGTGCTTACAGACACTGTGTTGGAGTAAATCAGCCACAGTGCGGTTCGACACGTTCAGGCCATCATAAAAAATAACGATTATGGTAATAGGCTTCCGTCCCGTCTTTTTTACAAATTGTTTAGCTGACAGTCGTTTTTCTATCGGTTTATTGGTAGAAGCAGCCGCAGTTGGGCTTGGTTGTTGCCTGCAGCTAAAGCCTCTTCCATTCCTTGAGCCCTTGCAATCCAGCAACTTTTTATGTCATTCTTCAGGCTTTTGATTATCTAGCGTTTGGGAGGTCTTTGCACGCCATCGTAGTCCCGAATGTTCGCGTGCTTTTTCCACAGTAACACAACACGCTTATCTAAATGGTTTCGAGCATCTGTTTTAGTTACTAGAAGGCTTTGTTTGGTCCATGAGTTGAGAAAACATACCACATTCTAATGTGCAATGCATTACAAGCGGTTGCTTAGACAAGGCTGACCTTAGCTACAATGTGTTGGGTGCCGTAAAGTCGTTCACTGGGTACTGCAGACAGCATTGCAACAAGTAGGCCTGTTCGAAACTTTTTGCTTTGCCAACTGTGCGCAGCCTGCTGGTGGACAGAGAGGCAAGCGAAATCAGAAAGTTTAAGATTTTGAAAGAATCTGGAGAGATTGGACACAAACTTGACCGCAAAGCAGCAACTACAATGACTTCTAAAGTTAGTCAAATATAATCTCGGAACTCCTTTATATAATAAAATTCAGCATCTGGATTGCTGAGCGGAGTATGTTCAATGGCTGTTTGAATGGCACCCAGCCTCTTTGCTTGATCTTTCATTCGATCCACTCATTTTGAGCCCTAGTCTGCTAGTTTGGATTCACCCAGCTGGCGAAGTACAGAAAATCGTTCTTTCCAGAAGTTCTGTCCAGCTGATGGAGCACATGAGCTTTCACCAGAGGCGAGGGAGCTAAAGAGGATCTTTGTGAGCTACTTTGACTAAGGTTTTTATACTGTTACAAACAAGAACGTTTCCAAGAAATCGCGACTATTCGTTGTTTTTACGCATGTTCAAATTGGTATCCCAACCGAATGTTCCGACCGTAAACGTATAAGTCTCATGAATGCTCCAGCACTCTTATTAGCTTTTCTCATATTTTGGTGTACACCTCTGGCATGTCAGAAGCAGATCTGATAGCATAAACCAGGATTTATATCCGGTGGAATATTCACCGGCTGTCTTTACAAAGCGCTTGAGTGATGCCGCGTGTGCTACCAACGAACATTTGCAGTTTTCCTGGACTTCAAAGAGAGTTTCAGTTCTGAGAGCTGATTACCACTCCTAAACATTCTAAGAGGGATGCTCTTGATCACTTTTCTTGCCCTGTATTCCCGTACCGCCGGTAAGGTTAAGATTGGGGTGTGCAATAAACCGTTTGCATCCTGATCACTGAGGAGCATAAAAGAGTTATCTAATCACCTCTTTTGTTCAATATTCTCACCAGCATTATCGCGAGATGCGTGCTCCAAACACAACAAAATCGTTATCATCATCAGAAGCAGCGACAGCCGCTTTAAAAACCGCGTAAACTGCGATGGTTATAGCTGCCACAGTTTCGAGGAGGTTGGGGTATGCAGCGATTTATTGGTGGTGGCGACCAGTAAAATTGGTGTGCCAATGCTGGAGAATAGGTGGGAGATCTGGAGGAAGAGCTATGTATAGAAGGAAACAGGCTGGGTGCATGGCCATTGAGCGCGCGACAGGGTCTTCTGTCATTGCCTCTAACCATCGATGTTCCCGTTTTGGGCCCCTTTCCAGGGAGGCGGCAATGACTTGTGCTTGGTTTGCTGGCGATGAATATTGTTCTTACTTTCAAGGTCATTGCTTGACGCGCTCTGGCCGATTTTCACTCTTTGCGCACTTCTGAAAAAGGTGCTCTTCAAGAAATTGTTCAAGCTGCTGACGGAGCGCATAACAAAGCGAATGGAAGGTGATAAACTCATCTATCGTGGGTGATTAATCTCTTTCGAAAACCATCCAGCGTTTCCCTAATACTAATCCACTGCCTTCTTAAGAGCCGGGCGATGTTCCGGGGGCATTATAAACCAAACAAAGAAATGCTCCAACGTCCAAGGCGTAAAGCGTCATGGTTTCTGACCGCACTGCAGCGTTGTAAATTTGACTACTGACAGATAAGGTGACATAATGCCCACATCACAAGGGACGCAGGCTTACAAAAGCCACGTTGGTCTTCCCAACCCGGATGGAAATATCACCTCTGGATGTACCACTGCCATATTTTTCACTTACTGGACCGCTAACAATAGTTTTTTGGCCTGCCGACTGCACTAAGTAGTGATGGGCATGGCTGTTTTTGGTATTGAGGGCGGTCGATTCCCCATGCAAATCAGCGGTGAACAGTGGTAATTTTCTTTTGTGTTCTGACTACTCATGAGTAACGTGATTTACACCAGTCTATTGTGAAGCCGTTTTTGCTTCCTTGCTTCCCGCTTCCCGCGGTTTCGCCCATAAGCTCCGCTAACCGTTCTGCAACTGATGTCAATATTTTGTTGCTCGTCCGTCATTGTTTACAATTTCGTCTCAATTCTACCAGTTTTCAAGCGTCCGATCTGACAGAAAAACGGATCGGCTGGAGATCGAACCCAGATCTCCTCTGATGTTGGGCAAACTTATTGCCTACTATGCCGACTTTACACCCAGAAGGGTCTATTTTTACCTATTACCTATCTATTACCTATTACCTATATACAACACCTGTCAGATAGCCTGTGCAGAGATTTATTTTAAAGGGATCCAGGCGCGCAATCCGATTTGTCACGTGCTGCAAACTGCTACATCGCGCGATAAAAAAATAAGAGTTGCTTACCTCCCAAACATAATGATTATTTTCTGCACCGTTATCTCTCTATATGGCTAATGCACACTGACTGATTGCCCGTATCTGTACGTTTGAAAATCGTTCGGTGCTCACTTGTTGTTGCTTGCAGAAATATCAGCTTGCTTCGTTGACCATTTTCTGCTCCTGCTGATTTCGCTGATATTGATTGTAGTTTTGCCTAATTCACGACGCTTTTTAACCCGTTTTTCTATAGAACCGGTTCCTAAAGGTTATCAACACATCATCTTTCGTCCTTATCTGCCTGTTCTTATTGCCTACTGCACCATGAGAATTGGAGCCAAAAGGCATTCGGCTTTCTACGGATGATTCGGCGCACCTTCTCCCGCATTACTCGCATGGACTTCCAAATACTCCATGGGGCCTACGTCAGGCCGCTTCTTGAATGTGCCAACCAAGTCGTCTACACAGGACTCACGAATAACGTAACCCTCATCGAGCGTGTCCAGCGAGCTTCTACGAAAATGGTTGCCGGCCTAAAATTCGTGGACTATGAAAAGCATCTCGCGTTGATTGACCCGTCTCCCCCCGGAGTATCGCCGCCCCTGATGAGGCCTATTTCTTGCTTATACCCTGTTTGAACAAGGTCCGACCAACAGGTTTTTCACCGTTGATCCAGCATACACACGGCGAGGACACGGTGAAAAGATTTTCAGGCTCAGAAAGCACACTTTCATTGGGCACAATGTTTTCTCATTCAGGGTGGTTGGTGCGTGGAATAACCTTTCTACGAAGGTTGTTCACGCTCCATCTACAACCCGGTTCAAAGCACTATTAGGCAATTTTTATGCGAATCCTTGCGCTGACGAGCTTACTGCACCGCAATGAGAACTTAAAGAGCAGTGCCACGCAATTTCTTTGTGCATTTCAGGATATCGACAGCCGCTAGAAGACATAAACAACGCCGGCCAGGGAAATGTGGGTGAAAGCCCAAATCTTGTTTATCAGTCCGTGAATCTGTGCAGTTGGTGGCCACCAACTGCAAATGCGATGCGAACGTTTAGGATGAAATTCGTACTGCCAGAAACAGTTCATGCTTAGTACACAAATGTAGGACTAACTCTGTGTTGTCTGCGCAACGAGCTCCGACATTGCATCAACAGTCCAAATATGATTTCAGGGAGCCACGACGGCCGACTTGGGCAGTGATATCGCTCACAAGAATGACAATATCACTTCCTGCTCAACGAACGCGCTCGGATAACTCCTAAAGAAAAGCGTCCTTCGCAGCGTCAGAACTGCACTCCCCTTCATCATATGACAGTACAGCAACAGAAGCTATTTTTGGTCGAACAGCACTGAGCTTAATTGAGCTGGACAACCGGACGGCGGAGAGACAACTGTTTACTGGAATGCAAACCGGCAAGGGGTGTCCCACTAGGGGAACAATTGCAAATCCCGCGCCGTGAATTTCTTCAGGCAGAACAAATCAGTAGATCCGGTTGTTGAACCATAGTATCTATTTCGCAGATCAGGGGGGGTTGTATTGGCTTCTACCTATCTCTACCAGTGAGGTCAGCGCCACAAGTTCGCTTTGGTCAGTGCAACCGCAAGGAGTGTCCTTGTGTCATGGAAGTCGCACGTAGGAAGACAGAAAAACCATGAACTACGTCGGACACATTCAATAAACTTCTCCGGTAGAAGTATCCACGTTGCCGAACTCTGATCTATATTCATGCGCTGAATTCGTGGAATGTAGGGGCTTACCATTGAAAAAACACCAATCCGGACGCCTTTGGCAACACATATTCTCTGCATACAGGTCCTATGGGGCCATAGTGTGTGCGCTATACTTTAGCACTTTCTAACTTAACATGGTACAGTTCGACCGGTAATTGAGTTTCGAGTTTTATTCAAAACCACTGTATTGTTGAGTGCCTGCCACGAATAGTGGAAATTCAAACGCCATCGTTCACGCCTACCTCTGCGCAGAAAGCGCAGTGAGAACAAAAGATTCCTCCAAATACTGCCGTCTATGTACGGAACCACCCATCTTCCACGCAAAATTGCTAACCATTCGTAGACGGAACGACAAACTAATTCACCATGGAAGCGATGGAAATACTCCCATTTCAAACCGGTGTTGTGGTTTGAAGACAGCTAGTACCACTCTGGCGGAATATTCAGTGCTTCCAGGACTCTTGACATTTTTAGGTCATCTGCACGCAGCGGCACATAGTTTCAAGGTGGCTTTTTCCTCTCATGATTGGTATAGTTTTTGGTCTGTTTCAGGACTTGGGGCGAACAGCGAGCACAAAGGATGAGCGGGAATGCGTCTGTTACTGGCAGGAGCTGCTCTTTGGTAGCGAAAGGTATCCAGAAAAAAATATTGCTAGTGACGGAGCCTAAGGGTTGGGGCTCCTTCTGCACCGGGATAATGTTATCGAATGCATGGGTTTTCCGTAAGCATTTGGGTCACTCTGAACCAAAAGACAGAAAACTCATCAAAAGAGTTTAGACGTGCCAGCGACGCAGGTTTGGTCAATTTCAGTGGTTGGGTGTGCCGGATTAGGGTCTTGGGTGAACCAATGGCTCTTGGGAGAATTTCGGTTCCGCTCTGTTTCTTGCAGGATATGATGGCCAGCGCCGGTCTTCGATGGACCGCCAGCAGTAATCGTAGGCTAGGTGGCACCGCTCACCGGAGGGTTGTCATATGTCTCGGTGCAAGGGACGTCGAAGCAAGCTAATGGATTCAGGGTGTGAAGTCTTTGACAGGGGGAAGAGGGGAGGTCTCTGACGTCGTCGCGGCTATGAGGCTTTCTTGATATTCCCTGAAGAGTAGAATAATGGACTTCGGTCGACGGTACTCAGGAATTGTTTCATTTCCAAAGACCTTTGGCGGCGAAGAGCATGTCATAGGATTTTTCACAGCAGATAGAGCGCCGAAAAAGATTGAGGGAGTTGCTGTGTCCATATGGTCAAATTCTGTGGTATCATGTATCTTGATTACGAGGACAAGGTTCAGCAGGAACGGACCATGCCCGTTGTGCGTTGCGACGGCAATATATTGATGCCATCCGCTGTAACTGTCTGTCGTAAAAGGACAAGGTCGAACCCCCCATCAGAGCATGATGCGTTGAAGTCGCCGAGATTGAAATGTTGTGCTCAGTCAAAAAATGTGGACGGGGTGGAGGGTGTGAAAAAAAACGAATTTCTCTTTTACGGAAGCGGAGATTGCTGGGCAAGTCTTGATGTGGTGGATCACGTCAGCGCACACCCGGCCTAAACCATAAGGCGTTAAAAAGTGAGAGTGAAGAGGGTCGCGTTCTGTGATTAATAACAGTGAATCCTGAACCAGCGCGCGTACTCGCTCGATCTGCTTGCTGGGCAACTAGAAGCGACTCATCACGCAGCAAGTGGGACAATTTTTTGACCCCATTCATTCGTATTAGACCCATCTTTTGCAAATGAAAGCAACGTACAGCTTTTTATCTTTATTGAGAACAAACACCAGTGCGCACCTCACGAAACTCCAGAGAGTTTCGACTGGGAGGCAGTGATGACAGTGATGCACGCCTTTTGGAGGCGTTGTTACAAAAGCTAGCGCAGTTTGCGCGAGCGGCTTTTAGGCTTGTCTTCGTTGCCTTCCTGTCCTACCGGCTCAATGTGAAAGGAGGATGGTGCGATGTGGTTGGGTGAGGGTTGAATGTGAGCTAGCGAATAGTTGGGATGGATTTAAATATCCAACTGTGTCGTGAGCAGCTTGGGCGTTGGTGTGTTGACGGTTAGATGGAGAATCAGATAGCGCATTTGTGGGGGGAAAAGTAGACACGTGACGTTGATAATGCAATCGGAGGGTGGTTAGGGTTTCGACAGAGGGCGGATAGTTGGGTGCCAGGAATGTCGGCAAATTAAGGGACGGAGGTTTTTGAACTGGAAAAACAGGTCGGACCTTGATATAAATAAGTGCTAGAGGATGAAGAATCACGTAAAGACCTGGGGCGACCTCTCACAGGGCTGGGATGGATGAGAGTTCAAATATTCAGTTACTCGGTTTCCAATTTGGGGGGTTGGCATTCCGATTCGTTTTGCTGACTAATAGCGCCCGGTGCACTGGTGACTACTGGATCATCCAGTCTTATGCTCTGTCGAGAGACGATGTGGTTTGACAGCGGGTGTGGTCACTTATATCAAGAACCAGCCGACTACTGATGCGCGTGAGACCGAGTGTTTCGGGTTATTCGTGGGGCGTTCTTCTTGCGTGGGTGTGTGATTAAACGATCCTGTAAAGTCGAAGAGAATGAAACCGGACGTTGTGTTTTGAGACAAGGAGATAAGAAATAATCGCATGCGGATAAAATATAATATCACAGCTTTGTACCTTGCAGCCCTGAACTTTGATTTATTGGTTTACGGGAGTCAGGGAGCCTGCTTTGATGATGTGCGGAGCCAAGCAAACAACATTTGTCTCTTCAGTGGGGTGAGCTTGATAAATTTAGGTGACGTTTGAATACTTCCAGAAAGTAAGCTTGCCTTGGTTATCTTTGGAAGGGGTCGGGTTGCCACTAGTAAAAAACATGAGTTGATCACACCCAATTTATGACCGTTTGTAGTAACCGGAGGACACCACATGACGAGAATTTCCGAGTACACATCGGCACGGTCTATGGCAGTCTCTTTGAAGAGATACAGTGGTTGTTCCCGCACCTATGGAATAGTTTTAGGGGGTGCTGCTGCTGCACGTCTGCTTTCCAATGTGGGAACTTGGTGAGTTGGGTTGTCGGTGCCGTTTTTTGAACGGCCTGAAGGGTCGCAGAAAACAGACCAACAGGAAATTCCCAGTTTCACTTGTCAGTCTGAGATTTTTGAAAAAAAAATGGCGCTAGTAAAGAAGCGCATTTGGGGTGGTTTGATGGGTTTGGAGTGAGCTTGGTGTTGAATGGAGAAACCTGGGGAAGTGTGATATGATAAGCGGAAATAGGAATGGGCAGCACTGGCATGTACTATGCAACCGGAGCCACTGATTTGTTCTGCCTGAGTAAAGCTCTGGTGATGGGAGAAATCACAGTAAATTTTATGGCATCAGATAAAGCAGCTATCACAATGTGCGCTCTAAGCCACGTCAAAAAAGGTGGAATAAATCAACTTTCACACTCAGAAGTTTCTCAGGGACATCACTACATTAGAATGGAAGCGCGCTAGGTAGTAAACGTTGATCGAAATTGTCCAGAAACCAGTGAGGCCTTGATTACGGGCTCATACGTGAATTTGGGGTATATGGATGAAGCCAACAGACGGGTCAAATCGAAGTAGGCGAAAAACTAGCAGCGATTTCCTAAAACAATAAAAAACGGATCAACTTCAAAAGTACCGCCCTCAAGGTGGCTACGCAAAGTTGTAGCTTGAGAATCTATCAACTCTTCCAAAACCATATCACATGCAGAAGATAAAGAATTAATTTGAACGGACTAATTTTTGTGGTGTCAATTTATTTGTTTATTTCGCCCAGTGAGGCCGGTGTGCGCCACTTCGATCCTTTTGCGTGGAGGATGAAGGCGTCGGGTGATGTAGGTTTTTTGAGACTCCCATTAATGGTTTAGCTTCGTCTATACTCTGTTGTCGGGCGGAAACTACCGACCGACAAGGAACCAAAAACAGTTCCCTACCGTATGCGCATCTTTGCTCCAAACTCAGTTGTTGCCAAATCAAGGTTTTGGTACTTCATCCGTCAGCTGAAGAAGATGAAGAAAGGCAACGGCGAAATCTTGGCTTGTGAACGCGTGAGTTAATGTTGAGACCCACTTAATATCACTGGAACACTAACCTCATTGACGGTTCCAGTCTGTTGCCAATTTTCTCGTCCGTCATATTACTTGCAGTAGATTCGCTCGTAGATTGCCCGAATGTTCAAGGCTCTGTACATATTCCGAAAGCCTAAACCGAAACTTACACATCACGGAGCCAAAAGAGTTTGAGGAAATCGCCTCCGAAACGGTTTCGCCTCTTGTGCAGTTGTGCTTATTAGCAAATAGGTTTCCTGGGATCGTCCATCTTCTGATCCATAGTTTTTAAGTTGTCCGGCAGTAGTCGAGTCCAGATGTAGGTTATTGGTGAGTGTTTGCTTTTCAGTACATTTGATCTACGTATAAAGCTGAAACATGGATTACATCGAGCACCATCATCCTGAAAGGTGACCGAAATTGATGAGTAGCCCGAGGGGAAGTGTGCATGAAAGCTCATGTTTTTTGGACTCTTCGCTTTAGAAGCAAAGCTGGGTATTATTTTGCCTGCCGTAAGCTCTCTTCTCATTGTGTCGAACTTGGACTGAGTGAATAACCCACCGGCGTTAGCGACTGAATCCCATGCAACCCTCGTGATGCTGAAAACCCCTCGTGATCTAACCGTTGTGCTTGTAAGGCCATCTACATACGTAGTGTTATGTATACCTGGGCTTGTGTTCATGCGGTCCATACGGAATGACAGCCATCTGAGATCATCGGTTAAAATTTCAGCCGTTTTCTGCAAGACCTATCATTAGAGGTTAAGTTGCCTCGTCCTGAAAACATTGGTTATCCGAAGTTATGGTTGCAAGACCCCGTGCCTTGTTAATTCTCCTCAGGATGT
The DNA here is from genome assembly GCA_003604175.2 of Clonorchis sinensis. Lineage (NCBI taxonomy): Eukaryota > Metazoa > Platyhelminthes > Trematoda > Opisthorchiida > Opisthorchiidae > Clonorchis > Clonorchis sinensis. The sequence goes on from CM030370.1 coordinate 35,892,159, forward strand.
CCAGGATATCTTAGAATATTCCGCCAGAGTGGTACTAGCTGTCTTCAAACCACAACACCGGTTTGAAATGGGAGTATTTCCATCGCTTCCATGGTGAATTAGTTTGTCGTTCCGTCTACGAATGGTTAGCAATTTTGCGTGGAAGATGGGTGGTTCCGTACATAGACGGCAGTATTTGGAGGAATCTTTTGTTCTCACTGCGCTTTCTGCGCAGAGGTAGGCGTGAACGATGGCGTTTGAATTTCCACTATTCGTGGCAGGCACTCAACAATACAGTGGTTTTGAATAAAACTCGAAACTCAATTACCGGTCGAACTGTACCATGTTAAGTTAGAAAGTGCTAAAGTATAGCGCACACACTATGGCCCCATAGGACCTGTATGCAGAGAATATGTGTTGCCAAAGGCGTCCGGATTGGTGTTTTTTCAATGGTAAGCCCCTACATTCCACGAATTCAGCGCATGATTATCAGCTCAGACCTTGTGGCGCTGACCTCACTGGCAGAGATAGGCAGAAGCCAATGCAACCCCCTCTGATGTTAAATAAAAATAATGGTTCGGCTGTAGCACTGTTTCGGTGCCACTCGAAGGAAGCATGAGGGTCGAGGCAGTGCCAGGTTGCCAGGGGCGCTCTGCTGTGTTAGCGGGCTATGAAGTTACTGAACTAAACCGAAGCTCTCACTGTCATCCGCGTGAGTACCACTGCCGAAGCCCGTAGCCTGAGATACGGTCATTTGCCCTATATATTAGTGAATGCTGTGGTGGTCTGGGGCTCTCGAAATGCCTTTGACCGTCTCGTTTTTTGGTCGTGAAGACTACCTGAAAGCAGTGTCACCGTTTGTGCATCTCCGTAACCCATTAAACTATCCTGAGGAGCGACTGTGACACTCACAACCTCATGCCAGGCTGGTCAGTGGGTACTGGCCTGACGAGCAAACTCCCGGTCCTCCATTTTGGGGGCTGGAGCATGTGGCAACTTTCTCCTTAGAAATTTAAGTACCACTGCCTTGTGGTTGGGTAGTCTTCCTGTCCAGACCTGAGCGCTCTGGCATTATCCCGTCCTATGGACAATCACGCATTGCACACTTATAAATGGCGTACCAGTCGGTCGTTGCGTCGTGTTATCAACCTTGCTGCGCACCGCAGAACAGGTAAGCAGAAATATGTTAGTGCTTACGCCTCCCTTTCACATATTTGTTCGTCACCTTCACCCGTTGGTAGTAAGATTCTCGCAGACCCATTCTTAAAGACTGGTAGATCCGTTCGCCGCCCATTTTGTTAGCTGTTGTAGCTACGCCCAACGCGGCTCCCGAGGCCGCACAACTCATTCAGACCAGTGCTTAGTCCATTCGGCAACCTCGTACACGACTTGATTTCTGTTGACGTATGGTGTCTTTAAAGCAAGAATTCCAAACCCGAACTGGGTCACTGAACCGACTTCCTGATCGATTTCTGGCTCCCTGTTGCCAATAATGAGGATCCAGAACCCTCTGGCATATTCTGCGCGGGGTTGTTATTGTATTTTGAATCATCGAATAGAAGGATCTCTAGTTGAGCGGTCCTCCGTTGATGTTCGCTTCCTTGCAGATCGTAACGCTTCTTGTAAGCGCGCCCCAGCAGCTCTAATGCTCTCAAACTAGCTATTCGACGCCTTGTTGCGGCGGACTAAGAGTTGTGAATGAGAGCAGTAGATTGCTGAGGTTCAGCTGGGTGATCGTCCGGAACTAGGATCAAAAGGCAGTTATGTGCTGTCCGTAGACTGTGTAGCAGTACCTTCCGAAACATCAAAGCCGCCTGGCCACGTGGTAGGTTTGCCAACCTCCAATAAAGATAGACCACATCGGGTTAGGTATAGACGGTGTGGGTCAGTTACTGATTGTCGGTCGTCCTGCAACACCTACATCAATTCGGATCATTCACTTATGCGTTGCTGCTTCCCGTTGCGCTTCTCGGGGGCGCGCAAGGTATGCACACCTTCAGACCAGTGAGAAACTCTCGGCCCCTGGCGTGAAACGAGTCTATCAGAGCCACCCACCAATGTATCCTTCGGACAACAGGGCTTCTGTTTTTGGATCCTACTGGAGGTTCTGTAAACCTGCAAGGTGCTGGACGCTCCGCCTGGAGAATGGGGCGACTAATCAGATAGAAGCACTTGATCTCGAGCAGCACTAAAATTATTGAAAGGTCAGATGCCTTCCTGCTATTCGAAATTACCATAATACTCGGCGAACAATCAAAGTGAAACAGAGCATCTGCGCGGATCGAGAGGCTTGTTGGGTCTACTGGGCCGAAGGAATGAAGGAAACGAGAAACTCGAAATGTTTATAATGTTCCAGCTTATATGCGCAACAGCCCCAGTGGTCTCCCTTGAGCGAAACAGTCAGACAACGCGGCTTGCTTACCTCCAAAGATCGCTTGAATCGTTGGGATGAAAAATCCAACCGGTCACCTACAGTTGCTCAGTCGGATTCTCGATCCTCAACACCGCCTTGGACAGTGAGCTTGGAACCTTCGACGGTTTCGGAAATGACCGAGTGCCTTTTGTCATAGGCCTTTGTCTCATTTCTCTTACATTATGGGTCTAATCAGGCAAATCAGCTTGATTTTATGGGGGAAGGGGAGCGAAGCATCATTGTTCTTTCCTGGTGTTGCTGTTATTGATGACGATTAAGACGAGCCTGATATAGGTAGACAACTCCTGGTTTGGGTTGCCAGATTGCCCGTTCATCTTGATTGCGACATATCGAGCTTAGTGTTGCATTTTCCTGTCTAGGTGTGGGCGCCCTGGCAGTATCCCAGCCCTCGTACAACCATGACATAATGCTTGTACGGCAGTGACGCATCAGTGTCAACACTGATGTTGCTGTCTTTGATGATGATGATGTGTTGCATTTTGTTAACATAAGCTGTTTTAAGAAACCTTTGTTCATTTAGTTTAATATCAGATGCATTCCGCGTGTACGTAGCCCAAACGTATGCACACATGGTTCCACCGATACCTCTCGTTTGGGTTGCCGGCTAGTTACTATTACTAGGCAACCCGTTCTGCATGCTTGACGATGTGGATCACATGGATCGTGTTCAAGCATAAAACGCGCATATCCCTTGGCCATTGCACTTCCGAGAAGTGAAACCGAGCAATGTTTCCAGCAGTCAGCTGAACCACACATAAAACCAAAAAAGTCATCGTTCAAATGGGGGGGGGGGCTATCAGCAAATGCGGTACTATGAATACAGTACTAAAATTATACAAACCTCCACGTGGGATTATGCCGGTTTCTATACACCAGTTTAGGAACGGCCAATTCCACATGGGATCCTACACAACTGGGTTCACATTGACTCAAGGCAAGATGACGAAACCCACGTGGTTGGTCTAAACTAGACGTGCGATAGTAAGGTCAAAGAGCGGTTTACGTTCAGGTCAAAACAAGGAAGGCGATATAGGCGTAAAATGAAAAAGAAAAGAGAAATCGGGTTCTGCTCAATAGAAGAGAGAACCAACCCCCTAAAGCCAGCATGGTTTTCCCTGATCTGTCAACTCAGTTCACCGCATGCGAGAAATGAGGTAAACGGGAATGGTACAGTTGCTCTTGCCACAAACGCCTCTCGCAATCCGGAGCACGCACCCAGGGTCGGTGAGCAACTAGTTGTCTTCAACTCCTTCCAACAGGCGGATGCGACGTATATCGCGCCCAACCTTGCCAGGTGCAGTCCCTACTAGCACTTCCCGAATATAGCCATCACTTACGATCTTGGTCTCCGCTGTGATACCTTTTCCCGAATGTGCTTTACTTGGATTTTCGCTGCTGAATAGTACAGTCCTGGTTTCGCATCCACGTGTGTCAACAGTGAAAGTGGAATGTACTTCAACTATCGACGCCAAAAGTCATTGGCCAGTACTTGCCCCTGTCCCCAACATCGGGTATATCTGTCGCATATATTGGTTGCATCACCTAATAAGCCAAGCTGCTCTCGCAATAATAAGTGACTTGAGGTCAGCACTTCTAAGGAGTCTGGATCATCGTAGACAAGTGCAAGTGGACAGTTTTTTAAAATGCGCTCCACGTCAGTGAGAAGAGTAGACAAAGGTTCGTAAGCCACCACTTGGTCTGCATCCCGACTGCTCCTGACTAGGCTTAAGCAACTTGCAGCAACCCGACCCTCGTGCTTCCTTAAGGGGGGGCATGGCATTAAATGGATGCTACATTTGATAGAATTATTACTGTGGGATGTCTGCGGGGTTGAAAAAACACTATTTTGCAGCCTTCCTCCGATATATATCAGTCTCAAGAAGAATAAGAGAATGTTTAGAGAACGAGTTGGCCGACTTCGAATTTTGGGCCTCATCGGGTCGTGATCCACCGGGAGAAGTTGGCTTTGATAGACTAGTACAGAGTCAACGTCTTGCGCAAACTCCAATATGAAATGTCGACGTCCACTTGCAGATGCTCGCTTGCCGAAGAAATGGAAGATGCAAAGAATGCAGGAAACATCCGCAAACTGTTCCACTTGATTCATCCGACTGTTCCTCGGAAACCTCTTGTCAGCAAAATAAACAGGGGCCAAAATCGCTCCCTGATATGCATCAGAGCACAACGTTTTGACCGCTGGGCACAGTACTTCGAACAGCAATTCAGCTGACCACCTGCTACATCCAATCCAGGATCCTGCTCTTCAGTAGATATGTGGGTCGTGAATATGAAGCCACTTTCAGTCTCAAAAGTGTCCGAGTGTATTTCTCTGCTCAAGCGTTATTGGGCTGCTTGTCCTGACGACCTTCCACAAGCTCTTTTCAAGAATGGCGTTGAACTTCTCAGCCAATGGCCTATCTAGCCTATTCGGATCTATCTGGGTGAAAGACCGTCCCAGACAACTGGGATAATAATCGTTCAGCTGTAACACCCTTTCGGCACCTAGCTGCCATGCCACCCAAAGGAAGCACGAGGGCTGGAATACTGCCAAGTTGCCCAAACATAGACAAGCGAAGTCGAAAGGCAGAGATCGGGTTCGAACTACGGACCTTCCATCAAAGAATCCGCCCTCTAACCACTGAGCCAACTGGGGTGAATCGATAGCAGTGCCCGTTTTCAAAAAATTTACTCGCAGTGAATGTGGCAACCGCAGAGGTGTTGTGACAGGGTTTCTGGCGTCACTGATTTTTCGCCGTCTTACGGTTGCACTCGAATCCTTGACTCGTAACTATCAAGCAGGATTTCGGCCGCATAGAGTCTGCGTTGACCAGATCTTCACACTCCGTCAGGTGTTATAGAGGGACGCCACGTGTACAGGCGACCCACAATCTTAGTATTCCTTTACTTCAAGGGTACGTTCGATTCTGTCGATCGGTCAGTGTTGTTGACTAAACTTGCTCAACAAGGTATGCCCCAGAAGTTTGTGAACATAATTCGATCCCTATATTCATATACTTCTGGGCGGGTGAGAGTATGGTGAGCGCTCCAAAAGCCTTCCTAAAGAAAGTGGTGTTTGACAAGGACGTCCACTCCATTCTTGTCCATCTTCATCGTTGATGATTTAATGAGGCGAACGCTGGAAGGTCTTAAAAACCCCGGTGTTCAAATTGTTGTTGGTGAGTGTTTTGTCGGTCTGGAGTACGCAGATGAAGCACCAGCCCTGTGGAATAGACTGACCATCATCTTTTAGCATGCGTCTTGCACCTTCAAAGTGCAAAGTCATGTTTCAGAACGTGCAGTCTCCGGACATATCCCTTAAAATTCAAGAATCACTGGAGATTGTAGAAAACTTTACATACCTCGGTAGTTGTATTAGCTTTGATGAAAGTGTGTCTGATGAAGTCAGTGCAAGAATCTCAAGGGCTCGAATCAAGTTTGCTAATTTGCGTCACTTGTGGCGTCAAAAAGGCATCTCACTAGATCTTAAGGGTCGTGTGTACCTGGCTACAGTAAGGGCTGTGTTGTATGGGTGCGAGACATGACCTCTTCGGACAGATGTGAGGCGTCTCCAGGTTTTCGACCACCGATGCCTCAGAAGCGTGGCTGGTTTTGGATGGCGTCAGCGTGTTAGTAACGAGGTGATTAGAAAACGGATATTTGGCTGTGCTGCAGGTACTTCAATTGGGGAAATCATCCAGCACCACCGACTACGATGGCTCGGTCATGTGCTAGCATGCCGAAACACCGCCTACCGAGACGAGTGTTGTTCTCCGTGCCTCCTTCAGAATGACGCAAACCGCGAGGTGGACAGCGCATGACTTGGCAAAAGGCGTGAAAGAGATCACGAAGAGTTTGTGTGTTGTTGGTGTTGTACGCCTTCCAGGATGGGGTCCCCGTGACCCCGCCTGTGCTTGACTGGAGACGTTGCAAGTAATGGCGGCTAAATCGATGTCAGTGGCGTTCGTGCTGTCAGTTTCTTCCCAGATTGTCTGATTGAGCTGTAGGCACCTCAGAATGCTTGACATAGTCCAGCACTAGGTCCTCTTCCTCGCCCACTCTTTTTCTCTTCTTTTCACTCCAGGGCTCTAAGTATAATTAGACGAACCTTACGGTTATTTGGCAGTGAAGCGTCAGTGTCAACACTGACGTTGCTGTTTCTGGTGACGATGCCAATGATGACATTTCATGGTGCCTTAGAACCACGAGATGAACACGCCTGGGCATCTTATCAAAAGAGGACTGTATAACAGTTCAGTAGTTTTAAGTCCCCTACTGACTAATTACTCTTTCAGTTATATGAACAATTAGCGATACCGAAGTATATCCATCACATTCAGTGAAGTTCCTCAGCATCCACAAACACCGATTACCTACTGTTCACAATAGTATTATTCACACTGCTCCGGCGCAAGTTACCGTCCGGTGTGTACTGCCGAATAAAGGGCATCGACAGCTGTGCCCTGGCACATGTTTTGTGGTTGTCGCACAGCACGAACATCTTTCTGATCTGGTACATCGTTCAGCTGTAACCCTTTCGGTGCCTAGCTGCCATGCCACCCGAAGAAAGCACGAGGGCTGAGATACTGCCAGATTTCCCAAGGCTAGACAGATTCGTGCTCTAACCAGAACAAGAACATTCACAGAGTAGTGTTCCAGTCCATCTTTCGACTCGGCTTGATTTATCCCCATGACATGATGGTCTTGATTGATTGGGCTTAATTACCGGACGATAATGGTAATGCAATGGCTTAGAAGATCCGTTGTCGCAAGAGCCCTACTCTGTCGTAGCAGCTTGGCAGTAGGGTAATCCGGCCTATCCGGTCCCCGAGGATAGAAGAAACTGGTCCTTGAGTTGCCGTGCCAATCTTTCGGGCTATAGTAAGGATGACCCTTCTCCCCTATTTTGATCTTGGTCCAAGACGACCGAACGACTGGCGGATTGGCCTGCCTGGCCTAGGATACAAGTTGACTGACGGGTGGCCCTCTAATATCATTAACGGCTGCACATTTACCGGCCCGACGCAAGCTGTTACGTTGGGCTAAATACTGTGCATAAAAAGATGCAGTTGTGTCGTATCGGCACATTGCGACAGGAAGCTTGGTTAGTTGTGCCTTTTTCGCCTGCAGTTTTGGTTGTTACGTTTTCAGCCGAAAATGTTACTTTTGTACCCTCTCTTAGGGCAATTCTCGCAATGGGCTCTGGTTGAAACGCAAATACGGTGACGCGTTTTTCTAACGGACGGATAATTGCAATCTCGTTCCTGTATTTCTCAGTGCAGTTGTCGCCACTTTCGGTCATCCGGTGCTCATATTCCGGACTGCTTTTTACCGTTACTCTGTTATAAAGGCAGATGTGGTTCTTTCCCAATTACAGGTTCATTTTCGACTGCACACTTACCGGTCTGACGCAAGCTGTTGCTTTGGGCTAAATACCGTGCATACAGAGATGCAGGTGTCGTAATTGTTGAATCGACACGTTGCCACATACACCTTAGTAGTATTCTCTTGTCACAACCACTTTGTACTTGAACTTGTGATTCCGTACTATTTTTTTTAATCTTGGCCTGGATAATGAACGAAATCGGGGTTTTCACATTTGTTTCGTCTTCTCAGATACACCCACGGAAGCCTTTGATGGTGAAGAACTATGGGATTTGGTTACGTTATAACAGCCGATCTGGTACGCACAATATGTACAAGGAGTACCGCGACCTAACGGAGGAAGGTGCTGTCACACAGATGTATCGGGAGATGGCGGCTCGTCATAGTGCCCGTGCGGAGTCAATTCAGATAATTGACATCAAGGCCATCCCCGCGTCCAAGTGCAAGCGAGCGTACATCACGCAGTTCCACGATAACAAGCTGAAATTCCCACTACCGCACCGAATCACAAAGTCTCTGCATCACCCACGGTTCACAACCAGGAGGCCTATCACCGCATTTTAGGCCCTGTGTTTAATGAATAAAAGGATTTTTTGGTGGTCTGGTTTTTGTTTCTTGAGCGAAGCCACTGGTTTTCTATTATGGGCGCACCGACTCCCGTTTCTGTCATTCCCATATGTCTGCTGAGACGTTCTTTTAAAATAGCTTCTCACCAAGTCCTGTCATCGCGATATTTCCGCCGATCATTCATTCGGAATCACTCCAATTCCTGTTTTCCGTTAGTCTTCAAAAATTTCAGCTGACATTCTTCCACGTGGGGGAAAATTTCGGCTTAGAGGTGTGACGTAATTGTACTAAACTGTCTCACTTATTGTAACCTGTACACTTCAAAGCAGGCCACAGGCGTGTCGCGGTTCACGTGCTTTCGGACGTTATTATAAACCCAGGAGCTAGTGGGTGCATAGATGATGCGAACTTCCTAGAGTACGCATCGACTGATGATGAATTTGAGTCCCACTTTTGTGAATACTAACACAAGCTTATCAGTTGCAGTTCGGTTCACATAGCTTTGTTACATTTTGTTTTCTGAGTGGACGAAGCTGTGCGTCAGTTGACCATTTCGTGCTGAGTTACTGTGGACCTCAGAAGCAAAATTTTACATTCTGTCGCACATCACTTCAAACTTTTTATGGGGAGTTAATAACTAAATGCTTCCTTCCGAAACGACCTTCGGCGGAGCGTCTCATCAACTTGGGTTTTTTTCTCGCGAGATGCAATAGCGGTGTTGCTTGGCTTTTATACTGAAGTGATGGAGTTATCTTCCCGCCAGCTGTTTTAAACAGCTTTGTAATAGTTCGGTCTGTCAGTGGTGGAATCGCCACCCTCATCCAGACAACTGCGAACGCGCCACAACCAAAGGTGTAAGAAACTAACCACGAGAATATGCCCTGAGATGACAGGCGAAGCAACCCAGTGGTGCTTAATAAGCTTCGATTTACTTGTGTATTGCTCCATTCTGTTACTTTCACCTGTTGCAGCTGTGAGGATTCAATGGTCGTTGCTCTGCACGTAGCCCAGACGAAACTAGATCCATTTCCGTCAAAATATGGCGGGATCAATAGCATAATGCGTTCACGTTCTGTCCTTTTGTTTTGGACGGTGAGCCCAATTTGGGAAACTGTGATGCATCTCCTCCAGTTCTGGGTAGTTCATTTTGTCGAGCGTCCGCCGAAATTCTCTCAACGAGGGTTTTGTCAGTGATTAATGACGAACCTGGATCAGTCCCGAAACCCGGTGGTATGGCATTAGCTCCATCGTTTTCGCACTTGGCGGAATCAGTGAGTAGGGCACCTAACTGGTCAGGCAATCTCACCAGTACATGCATACCCCTTTTCTATTTCCTCAATTCTAGCAGTTGAAGCAACGTACATTAGGCATGTGCTCGGTTACTAAGTGATTGAGCTGAGCTTCTTTGGCAGGACTGCTTATGAATTTGGGTGTCGCCTCCAAATTCCTATCAGGCTTATTTCATACTCAAACGAAGTTTTCCAGTGCTCGTCGTGTTTCTTGTTCGGGTACCCCACCTTAAGTGGTGCACACCAGACTTTCCCTGTGAGGTTCTCGTCCTTATATTGCTGTTCGGACAGAGGAAAAATGTGGAGCCAGTTCGCCAACCATGGTTACGTCGGGAAAATCCCAGGGATTTTTGTCGCATGGGGCGATTGATCGAATCCAGCGATAGTTTGCGCATTGTTTAAAGCTCGGCAGTTGAGTGCGGTCCCCAGAATTTAGCTAGCCTCTAGTGGCCACCTACATGTGGGTAAAGCGCTCAACTTCAACATCTGACAGTGTAGGTCTGGTTTGTATCGGTCGCATCTTTTATATGGTTTTCACTATGAAGGGTGACCCCAGCATTCTAGCCATCGAGAGTTGGGACTAATTTGGGCCCTCGGCGTCCGTGGGAGGGCTTTAACGGATTATTTTTAGGTCCGGTTATTTGAAGGATGAGTAAGAAATGGTTTGTGGTTAATTCGGGCAAGCTGAGAGTTTCTCCTTGGATATGCCGTTTTAGGGTGGATGGTATTGAATACTTTTTCATGCTCAGGGAATCAACAAACACTCCTAGTAATCTTTCTAATGAAACTCGTCTGAACCATTTTATCTTTTCATTCCCAACGAAATCCGCATATTGGTTCAGGTTGATGGAGGAATAGTGCGAATTTAGTTGATTCACTGTAGCATACAATTGACACGTCTAGGTGCACATACCATTTGCATCCATGGGAGTTTGGGTGATCAAAAATGGTGCTCCTAGATGACTGAGGATCTTTTCAAGAAGACCATCGAGACTGATGAAAGGCATAGGAATGAAACTGCAATTATTCTGAAGGCTGCAGGCAAGTGCAGTTGCAAACAAACTGATGAATAACAAATAGTTATCTGGCTGACAAAGAAACAGCAAGTGGTCTGAAGTTTTGCAAATTGCATGTAGCTACTATCACGAGGTCTGCTATTATGAGTACGACTGGATCTGGATGAAGAATGCTCTAAAATACATGTGATGTGGTGTGTTTGCGTGTCCGGGTATCACGATCCATAGTTCGACTTTTGGTTATTAGCACTGCTGGATTAGCCGATCAGCTAACTCGTTTGCGACCGGTAGAAATTCGCTCGACCAAGCTGCGTGCCAAATTTCGACACTGTCTGATTCGGCAGTGGGATCATCGAGTAGAAAACTCTGGTGAATACGGGAAACCACGTTTTCATCTGAAATACAAGGAAAAATTGAGTTCATTGGGTTGAATTCGTAAATACTTCCTGTTTTTGGCAGCATTGTGACAAAAATTGAGGGATCTGGTAGAACGGAGTGACATGCCCCTCGTGGTGTGTGCGATTTGTTTCGCTTCCCAGGTGACAATTGCGCTTACGCACTGTCGAGGTTTATGGGGCTAACAGAAGTTACTATGGCCATACAGCTCCGATACGCTCCTGTAATTAGTAAAATGCATCTGAAGGAACACACTCGGAAGTCAGGCGGCTCACACAGTTAAGTTATTGATCAGCCTGCCTGACCAGACGATAGGCTATAGCGGCAGAGAAAGTAGAATTGGATGACTACCTAGGCGAATTTCTGTTTCACTTTACCAAGCTTTATTCCGATCAAAGATACGAATGGTGTGGTATTCAATGGTGTTCTCAGAAAATTAGTGTAATCTGTCAAGTTTAAAGGGGGCTCTACACAAATTAGGTTGGACTTGCGAACGTTGTCATTGGTAATGGCACCTCAAAATCGTTAAGTCATCCTCTTGGGGTTCTATTTACGAACCTAGTTAGTGCTGCGGGAAACTGAAGACTAAAGGCTTTTAGGAATTGTCCTTTTAACGGTACTCCATTCCTGATTAGGTGCCTTAACACTACCTATCCATTTAGCTGGATGCTTTCAGCAAGGGGCAGTTAGTACTTACCAGTGAACTCCGTTAGGAGGTGATAGAGCTCCTGCATCGTCCCAATGTCAATCAATTCAGAGATAGATTGGGTCGGGGATTCCGTATAGTTCCACAGGGTTTTGCAAGCCAAGCCCGCTAATTGCCAGTCATGACCCGCAAAGTCCCGAAGGGCAGCAACCAGCCTGAATAAACCAGAACAGTAAAGCCTGAATACTGGCAGGAAGTGCATGTAAAACGATATCATACCCTCAACAATCTAATCTTAATCCTGTTGCTAACTGCGCACAAAACTTGGTTCGCCGGACCAGAAATTTTTTTCAGCCTGACTACCACCGAAATCAACATACGGACATCGTAACCTGCCATGCGTTACGTAAGTTAACTGACGATCAGGTGGATAAAAATATTGCTTTATATTGAGCTCATTTGACCCGTGTTCTGTTGCGTCACGAGATCGACCCATAATTTTGAGAAATTGAAGTCGAGCTTTCCGCAAATTGTGACAGCTCAGACTCTCGACTAATAATGACAACAGTCGGAAACTGGCGGCTAGTCGAAGAATGTGCACGTTGAAACAACTCAACATTAGTGGACCAAAACCGTCTCATGGAAATTGTCAAGTGATCGTTAAAAATACTGGAAGGACTGAAGTTGCAACACAACGAGGTAAGAAGACTAAATGCAATAAGCCCAGTCGGCTGGTAAAAAATGACGCACCTTCAGAGAAGCTCTCAATGTAAGTTGTTCATTCTTCAATGTAAACTCAGGCTGTTTGGAGGTCTACGCTTGCTTCTGCACCTACTCGAATATGCTAGGCTCATCCGGAACTCTTGCTCGGGTTATTCTCTAGGGTACAACAAGAATAGCTTAACACTTAGAATTTGATAACCAGACTAAATTTATTCTGTGATGTGAATTCTCAAGTACTGAAAGATACTATTCAGACCGTTCTGCTGTAGATCTGCCCGTAAATGGGTCATGTGACGCACTCATGTTCGTCCATGTTCTGGACCCAGCCTGAATGAGCATTTTGAGCCTTCACATCTAACTACTGCCTAATCCCAATAGGTTTAAAAACAAATGGATTGTTTTATGAAGTGAAAAATGTTAGAAAATGTTCCTCCAAGATTCCGCTGACAAGATCAAAACTCAGTATGACAGCGTACCTCGGTGTTACATCACAAGTCGCGTAGCTGAGTTCAGCCTGTTTTCAGGAATCGTAAGACAAAGATCCTCACAAGGGAGTTTGCATGTGATGCATGCATTGCAAGTACTATAAGCTTTATACCATTGTTCGGAATTTCATCTCTCTTCCGGATCAGCGGACGCGCCCCTTGCTATATTAACTGTGTATTGGTTACAATCGCGCGCGCGTACACGGATAGCACATTGTGACCCGATGAAGAGTCGTTTCTTTTGCATCTTTCACTTACGTAGTTGTGGTTGAGCTGATCAGTACAGCATTCACTTATTTGGTTCGAGCCGACACACGAGACATGTTCGATTGCCAAACTTCAGACAACTCTTGTATAAATGTAGTTCAAACATGCTGATACCTTTGGGAAGGCAGTTGTGAACGGGTGGTCAAGCGTTCAACTTCACCTCAAATTTCAAATAACTAGTGTACAGGTTTCGATGGTCTAGTGTTTGTGCTTGTGTTTCTTCCTTCTATGGTGTACCTTAGCCGGAGAGTCAAACCTGGACGCAAGAGCCATCCAATCGGTAGTGATTCCAACAGAATCTTTTCAACTGTTTGGTTAATCACCGGCATCTTATATTCATCTTTTTTCATCCCGGCACATTTGACATTACCGCCGGTGTATTCATAGACGGTGCCTAAGATAAACGGTCTTACACTTCACTGGTCTTTTTGAAGACTCGAAGGTTCAGACAAAAAGTGAACGGTCCACGTGAAAAGAATGAGTGAGGTAACCAACACAAAAGAATTGAGGGTATCTGCTCACCTTGCTATTCCGCCAAGTTGTCGGAAACTGGAACGCTGATCTATGTCGGCCATCATATTAATCAACACACCCAAAGTACTGTATACCAGTTCAGGTTGTGCCGAATCCAAATTCCCAATGAGAAGCTGCAAAATAGCATCACGGGCGTCCATTTCTCTGACGTGTGTTTCATTCTTAGACTTAAGCAGCACTGAACCGCCAGACTCTACGAGCCAAAGTCGTAGGCTTGGTTGTCGGGTCAAGTTGCCGAGGATGCGAATACAGCCTAATAAAACCTCTGGATGTGTGTCGGGATTCGCGAGCGCGCGTAGTAACACTGGAAAGATAAGATATAAAGCACAATGAACATACCACTGGAGCAGTTCACAGTGTGGGAGACCAAGCCCTTCCATATAGGAAAACGTACTGCTTGTCAGATTAAGATCTAACCTATAGTCAAGATATGAATGCATATTGAATGTGTGGTGACCGGAGAAAAGGCGATAGGACGGGGGCCTCAGCTTGCAAACGGAGGCGGACAAAAAATCAGGTTACACGAGATATTCTTACCTTCTGCGATATCGAACTGTCTTGCAACCAGTTCGGGTTCACTATCTGCATTGATGTAGTAGGTGATATTGTTCAGCCCTGCCAAACAATTGAGAAGCGATTCCGTCGGACCACGAGAGAATTCGTTCACTAAACAATGGAGAATACGGCTTTATTCAGAATCAGAATGTACGAACTCTTAGAAAATACAACTGTCCCGGTCAAAAAGAGAAGAGATTCGGCCTAATGTAATAATGAAAGCCCCAAACTCTCAGTCGTGCACCGAAAATAAAATGGACGGAATTAACGCAGTATGAGAAAACAGCTACATGAAGATCAACTTGAAAGCGACTCTATTAGAATTTCATGTCGTTTTCATCCATAATATAGGCACACACTGCCCATTCCATCGATCATGCTCAAATTAACATGACTGTTCGAGAGAATGTTGAAGGCTAAATTTACAGCTTGTCATATAAAACCTCATCAAGTTATACTGAATAACTGACTTTCAGCGTGGAAAATCCATTCATTAAGGTTGACTGAAACAAAATTCAAACGTCCCTTATGTGATTAGTTATAGCCACACTCAGCTGCGAGCGGTTAGACAGCAATTAGATTCCTCGCTAACCATAACAATGCATCAGGGTCGCAATTTTTGTCAAGACTATCGTCTATGTTATACTTAGAGAGACTAGAGAATTAGCGATCTGTCTGGATTTACTTGACAAGCTGTGATCTCAGTGGACTGCTGGCCCCAGGTGTATCCAGCGTGAGCTGAGGAAGTAGCAGCAACGTGCTTGACTTGAACATCAGATGACGGGAATCCTGATCCTGACTTAATAATAGCAAAGTTCGAACTCGACCACCTCCCCCTCCGCTTTTTGGTGTGGACTTACAGGAACAATTGTACATAAGTTGTCGAAGAAATGCTCGCGAGAGAGTTATGTGAACGCAAATCCAACCAATCCCACAAACACTTGTGAATGAATTTTTCATTTTTGTGCGGCTGGCCCAGCTAAGAGTGTGACTTAACTTTGTCCGGGTTACTTTGTTCAGCAAACCGCAGAAGCTTGAAAAATGGATTTGAACGGCCTTTCGTCCAAAAACACAGAGACTATCTGAATAAGTGTGAACACAGACATCCTCTGAGACCTTTCAAAACTGAATAAAGATCAGTCTTTTACAAGAAGACCTGAATGTCAAGCACTTTGTTACAGACTGCCTCCGCTTACATTAGGGGCGAATACGAGGCTTCTGCCGCTCCTTGTTTATGTTCAGGCAACCAAACTTGATGGTAAGCAATTAATCAGAAAACTTACAATAACCAGTAAGCATTTAAGTTACTCCCGCAAGTGCCGAGAAATCTGGACCTTATCGCGCATGAATCATGCCATTATCTGCACTACTGATCAAGGATAAGTCGCAAGTATATTCTATGCTTGGCATAGTCTTCCGTCGCGGAATGTTTTTTTATTTTTCGCTTGATAAATTAGTCACCATCAACAGACAAGTTTCACCTGTATCCTTCCTCTCTCAAAAGACATGGAATTGCAGCTGTTAAGACTGGTAAATAATTTGAAACCGGTCGACTCCCCGGTAAATGTCAACTCAGTTTTTAAAAATACACAGTGAGAATCCCTTCAACTAGTTTGTTGGTGATGTACCAGAGATCGTAGTGCACTTACCAATAATAGTCAAAAAAAGATTCAGACAATCCGAACCGGTAACTGCCAGCCTCCCAACGGCATCGCCAATCGCAGCATTGGCCAGTATCCGCACAAGCTTGTCCAACACATCCGAGTTCTTGTCATCTGTACCCGCTTGTACGTTCGTATGTCGCTGATTTGGAGCTTTTGATTCTAAATGTTTTGTGACGAAAGTGAAAAAATATTCAGACAGAAAAATCTGCGACTGTCAACGACCAGCCGTTCGGAAATTCAAGAGCAGAGATGAACCCCAAACTTCCATTACGCATTTGGAATTCTACTTTAAAAAGTGCCGGTCACTAAGCGCCAGTTGGTAGTTAAACTTGATCTGCGTATCACTCAGGCTAATTGTATAGATTAAACACCCGTCCTGTAGTAATTGACTCATCGTTAATTACAACCGAAAGTGAGCAGATGGACTTTCTGGATCCGAAATCCTTTCACATTCAAAAAATCAGCTCAAGTCATACGGTTTCCCATAATGCTGCATTCACAATAATACCACTAGGGATAGCGAATTGAAAAAAATAAAGGGTGATCTTCGTAAGCGCGAAACTTGTGAAAAAAGACGGAGGCATAGGCAGAATGGCTGTAGTACAATGTAAAGCGTCCCGATCAAGTAACTCATGGCGTGTCACGTTCAGTAAATCCATGGTACTTGGTGTGTACAACAGTTTGTTGTTGCATTTAATCAAATATGGAACGATCTAATGCGAGGTAGCACTAGCCCATTGGATCTCATATTGAGCTGGAATGCTGACTGAAAATCAAATTAGCGTTTTGTTTCATCGACTGGTAACATGTCTTTTGCGGGAGGAAAAACTGGTGTTGAGTTTCGGTCGTACATTATCATATGAACGTATTTGAATAAATGCTATTTCGCTTATGTGTCAAGACCTTTATTAGTTTCACCAACATAAGTTTATCCGCATCTGCAGACGGCTGATGGATGTAACTGGATTGGGATTGCCTGTTACCACCAGAAGCAGGACCTAAACATGCGGACCATAAATATCATTGACTGTTTGCCAAGTCTGCACCGCCTATCTGTTGTCCTTAGCCAGATAGCGAGGTGTGCTTACTGCTTAGCAGACTAGTGCAGTCTCTCATCATGAGTCGTATGCGCGAGTACGCTCGTGGCCACTGGATGTACGGATAGAGACTATAAATATAAACCCCCAAGGGAAAGCGAGAGTTTGTGCGCACCGAGGCTGTAAATCCCTTGGGTGACATCGAGACACCTTTATTTCAATCCTAAACCATTTTAAAAACCGTATTGATACGTCTTGGTTCCACCGACATTTTATTACAAATGGCAGGGACACGTGTTGTATTATCTAAAGGCACTTTACCTTGCAAGTTTTCTGGTCGTAAACACCATAATTTCCTGGGTTTTTTTTCGGCATATACTGACAATTTTAATATTGGCAATGTTGTGGAATATAGATAGTTCGGGTGCGCTGATTGGTTGTTGTTCCGTTCGCCTAGCTTGGCAGTGGGATTGCAGACGTTTCATCACCAATCGAGGTGACATCGTCAGTGCACTGACGTTCCATTTACATAAGTTTCATGTGAAATTTCTTACAATAACTTTTTATAAATCAATGTGTAGATGTGCCGTGAATGGTTGTACTGGGGAGCGGGGTAGGATTTACATTGCCTCTGAAGTCTATGAAAAGACTGAGAGCGCTCTTGCTCGAGTTCCGTAATGTTGAGGAAAATTCACACTGTTCAGCTTGAGGCTTAATTACATCCGGGTGAGATCAAGTGGCTTTAGTGAGAGACTTAATTACCGCTTCAGCGACAGACAATAATTGATATATTATTTGCGGTTACTCGCTGTCCAGGCATGCAGATAAAATTGATTTCAACGGCCATAGAAGAATCGAATTTCTGTTTGTTCTAGCGTTAACCACACATTAAAGTTTGCGATATTCAAGAAATAAGATTTAAGGAAAGTTCGAAATTACGTTCATATGATACGACCTGAAAAGGAGTTAAATGATAGAGGACCGAACTAACCTGTTTTATTTTGTTAATGTTTCAAAGCGCCTTATGTGAAATTACTTCCCATCGAAACTAATTGTTTGAAAACTATTGTGTTCAAAGAACCAACTACAACAGTCGAACAGCTCACACTTACCGATCCAAGCATTCATTTTTGTATTGATAGAATTTGTACTGATAAGAACTGTTGGCTGGTTCAAGTCAAGCGATTTTGCGTACCGATAACACAGGTTACAAAAGTCCTTTAGGCTGTCACTGTCCGGGAACAGTGCCTCGCGCGCACTTTCCAGACGTGCCGTGAGGTTGCCCAGTAGGTAGGCCAGACGAACAACGAACTCCTTGAAAATATAGAAGAGTAGTAACACCCCCGTAATAAGTAGTCAACTAACAATAAACAGCGAGAAAATGTTCCACATAAATTTTCTTCATTTAAGTGTACTGCATTGGGGATTTTCCGTACTTGATTTTTTAGCCAAACATGCAGTTCAAATCAATTAAACTTCATAATACGGAAAAAATCTCCTCACCTGAAAACATTCCTAAAAATCTATCAACTATTAGAGTTTCAAAACCCGTTAAAGTATTTTCCAGTTTAACTGTTTTACTAAGCTTGCCAATTTTGTTACGAACATAACATCGTTAGCGCGTAGTGGTGTAAAGTCAGATCGGTTTCTCGGTATCGACTCTGCCCTGTCTAAACAATCACTTTTCTCTGGTCAGTTCCATTCAGCTGATGTAAAACAATGTCACACGATGCTCTTGCACTTCGTGCTTCCACGCCTGTCGTCTTGGTCTAGAAGCACGTCTTCCACGTTCTCCTGAATACTGGATCTTCCACCGATATAATGGATCATAGGAACGTTAGAACAACGCCCTTTGAGGGTCAAAAGAAGTGGCTTGTAAGCGCTTATCGGACGTAATTCAGCGAAAACTGAGCTATGGGACAGGCTTTTCGTTAAAAATAGATAACTAATAGCAACGTACCTCATTATCTGGGAACCAGTTGAACATATTTTTGAGGGCTAAACAGAACGTCCTGATTCTGTCGTTCGTTTTGCTAACCAAAGTGTGGAGTTTCGTTGAGATCTTATCGTTGAGTTCCAGACTGTCTTCTAGTGCCAAGGATTCGTGTGAAGCCTGACAAGAAGCTTCCCTGTCGAGTCTCTGGCATGCGTCAGCATACTCAGTCAAACGAGCCAATAGCCTTATCCAATTGAAGTAGACCAAATAGGAGGCTGTCTGGTGCGTTGAAGTCCAGTGCTGATTGGCAGGGTCCAAAGTATTTCGATAGATGATGCAATCTATCACGTGATCCATCACTCCATTGGGACAGTAGAGTTTACAACGTGCACCGGATTGGGTAGACAGATTACAAAATATTTCAGAAATCTGTGATTTTTTTCAAAAAAAGGAGGGACGATAGGTGAATAAAAGGTGGATACGTTTGCTAATGTAGGTTACTTATTCCTATATATTTAGAATTTCATCAAACAGCTATCGCCACATCCTGTTAGCCAACCACTATCTTCCGAATGCCAAATCAGAAAAAGGAGTGCAAGGTGTAAACCATTCTTCAAATAAACATCCAACCTCAGAGGCAGACACAGCATCTTCTGTCAGATTGCTGCCCGTTGACAAAAGATCGATTTCGAAGAGACTTCACCTTATCATGGTTCGATGGCTTGAGAATACCACTTGCCGGGCTGTCTTATTCGCTGCGAGGAGAGGGTGGATTAAGGAAAACATGCCACAGCTAACGCCGGACGAGTGACAGCTGTGACCTAGTATTTTAAAAGTCACTAAAGCATTGAGCACTAAACTGGAATATCTCTTGACGATGCAGCTCTATGTAGACCGCTATCAGAAAGGACTAGATGGCACTACAGATGTCCTCCTATAGATGAACCTCGTAATTAGTGACTACCCCTTGGAAGCGGCCAGTGATCACAACTCTACCAGAGGAGACCGCCATCGAGAACAGACCAGTGCCGGTTTGTACTAAGCGATATTTTATTCGGAGGCACACAACTATGTAAGAGAGTGAGTCATCACTCAGTTGAAAGGTTAGGGGTTTTACCCGCACTATCTTTCTGAATTTAGTCATTCTTCTACAGTCTTTTGACTCGAACGAACCTCTTCTAACAAGCAACCATATTTTACAGGTTGATGATGGTAAAAATTGACGACAAAATACTTTTACGCGCTTTACGTCTCGGAGCACGATATATGGGTTACATTCCTTGCGAACGTACCATTAACCATGCCAGTTGGCCATAGTGGAGTTGTTGGCCCATTTGTGCACGGTGTATGTGTGCAGATAGCTTAGTCTGCAGTACGGTGCAACCCACTACGAAATGTTACCATGGTGTGACGGTTTGTGCACCTCCATGTCCCAGTGAGCTAGCTGAGAGTTCCCGTGAGACATATGTAGTCTCTTACACCGGGATGTCAACGGTTAGAACGGTTGGAACGCCCGTGACGACTTGTTCCTTAAACAAATGTAATGCACTAGTATTTCACACCGGACACCTTATTTCTTGCCAAGCCTTACAGTCACACTTTTGAACTGAAGGCTTTGGTTGACAGCCCTAGTCATCCTCCTGTCTAGTTTTCGGTTTCCCAATCCGCGTGCAACCACGATTCCAACAGAAGTAATCTCACGCTACATCGGCTATGGTATATTTTAATCAGGTAAATCACTTTACTTGATGCGTACAGTTCGGTGTGTAAGCGATAACAGGCCAACGCTGATGCATTCCTTCTTTCTCTTTCATATACTTTTTCCTCCCCTCCACTCAACCTATTACTAACCCTCTCCATGTAGGCCCACCATTTAGGACTGACGACCTTGCATAAGTTTTGGTCACAACACCCGCACGTCAGTCGGCCTGGTGCAGCACATTCACTTGAAGAAGAGCATTGTAAACGAGAGATTCAATCGGATTCAGTTGAATCTCCTGTTAAAACCAAATTAGATACAAATGAGTATAGTTCGCGAGTTACGCACTATTTAGGTTTAAGTAGAACGTAGCATCGAGGAAACTCAAGGAGTGCACTTACCTGGTTAACCCAAAGAAGGGTGAAACCGGTTAATGACTGTCGAACAGTTATTAGCAGGTTTATGAGTGATGTGTTTCATCTAGGCAGTGTTTACCTGCTCTCATTCAACCTCTTCCTACGTACGCAAGTAGATCAATTTTAAAAGTGTATCCAGCTATTAAGTACTATGAACCCTAACACTATTGTGGTCATTCATAAGTAATAAATTTTATATTATTTCAGGCCGCTAACTTTCCCTTTGTGTATACTTGCATGGACGTCTATTCCCTGTAATTATATTCAAGTTGGTTTTGTTGTCACGTTCACATTGCCACAGAAAGGTGGTCATTGAGAGCAGGTCAAATGAACTTATCTTCTTTAAGGACGGCTCCATTTGAGTGAGATTAAAAGAGTTGTGGGTCATCTAGTATGAGATGCGCTTATGAATTCTGTCAAGATCTTGGTACTTCCAGGTGGTGGAAATGTTCGGAAAACCAGCAATAAATAATTCTGTACTTTTATACTCTGACCTTCGTATCCAACGCCCCATATGCCCCCACAAAAACAAGACCATCTTTACAATGACGAAAATGAAGTTAGTTCATAAATACTATGGACTGTGGAAAACCAAAATATTTGAGCTCGACTGAGTGCCAGGAATTGTAGCATGACCAGACCAGACTACATGTATGATTAATGCCTGCGGGACATTTCTTTAACTGAGACGTGTACCATGGAAATAACCTGACTTTGGGGCTGAGGTTTGAATTTACGAATCTTCCCTTCGATATATACACGTACATCGCAAGACATTTACCCGGTACATTTAGCAGATGCGCTATGGTTGCAAGTATTTGATTACGAATGTCTGAAAAATGTCTGAAGTTCAGATACCTAGTAAAGAGGCTCACTGATGAGATTTTGACAACATACAACCCAAAGAAAAAGTCTAGAAATTCTACATGAATAGAATTTCTTTCCGTGTACCGATGTAACTGCACTGGCCCCACTCCAGGGCTGTGTCTGGGTAGAAGGGTTGACGAGAATATGATCGAATTTGATCCAAAACATTCGTATCTCCAGCCTAGTCGTGATCTGTCTCATTGGGACCGACAGCAGTTTGATACTTTGCCATCAAAGGCATGGAGTACAAAAATTTGAAATATCTGAAAGAACGAGATCAATTTGCAGAAAATAAATAGCTGCAGGATGGTGTGTGTAGTAAAAACTCCACTTTCAGTCGGTGTTGATATAGAATAATTGAGTTTCTTGATGAAAACACTCATTTGCCTCCCAACCGGGTTTTCACGGAAGACACAACTGGATCTCTCGTTTATAACATTCTTCAAGTGAATCTGCTGCGCAAAGGCCGCCTCATGTTTCAGTTGGTAGGATTTCGAGATATCGCAGTATGTCTTCATAAACGAAACTACTCAAAAGGCTGCCGAAAACTCTTCGACAGTCCACGACCGCTGCACCACATTCAGTTGAAGAATATCATAAAGGAGAGATTCAGCTGAGTCTCTTGTGAAAACCAAACCGATATGCGAATGAATGCATTTTTCAAGATCTGTCCAACTTGGGTTCAAGTAGAACGTAAGGTTAACGGAGACTCGGGGACTATGCCTACCTGCTGAGACCCAAGATGGGCAAAACCGGCGTTGGCTAACAAAGAGTTTTCAGCAACTTTGCGAATGGTTTATCCTATGAAAATGATTAGGCTTATTTATGGGGGATCTATTTTTTGCTGGATTGCACGTGAAAATACGGCATGTGCGGTCTATTCACAATGATTACTTATTCAAGACGGTCTTGTTTTTCTTGTTTATCTCACGAAGCGTCTGGACAAAAGACTTGTAGTTTGTGAACCATACACATTTTGAACTGTCTATCCTGATAACAAAGGGAGGAATTGAAATGGAAGATCAATGATGTCACTGTTTGTAGCATCAGTAACCAAGGTAACCAGTGACCAAAATAAGAGTATATTCTTCTCTGAACTTGAAGCTGATTGGAGATTCACCGTGATGCTACGGGCAACCTAAGCCACAGGAAATCACGGGCGGAAATCACCATATTTTGGAGGGCTCACGACGAATGCCAAAAAAAACGGAAACGAAAAAACGAAGATATTTTCGCCGTCGAAGTTAGCGGTGTCTATCATACATCCTAACCAGAATTACACACGAAAGGCTGCTAGCGAGTTGCTGGGAAAAAGTAGTCACATGAGGTAGCAGTATTGAAACAAATTTTATAATTATACCGTTTTTAAGCTGAAGGCAATCCGATATCCATCAGAATACAATTGAATGCGTACAGAGTGAACTCATGTAAAAATCACAAGTCTGACGTATTGATCAGTTTCGGGGGTGTTAAAAGACAAGTCTTACTGCAGTCTGCTCCAAATAAAGCTATCATAAAGAGAAGAGGTAAATAAACTACCCTAACCACCATTTCCTGCTTAGGATAATCACGCAGAATGTCTTAACTTGTCGGTCGAAGACAGCTTAATTTGGAGACTTGAAAACAGTGGTTGAGTGATACAGCTGAACCAATTTACCATGCTGCTGAGTTAATACGAGGGCTCTTAAGGCCAAATCACCTTACCTTGGATTACTTGTGTACACTCACTTTTATGCTTGTGCATACAGCATTGTGGTCGTACCACAATAGGCATGTCAGGCAGCGTTAGTGAGCACTGCTCGACTGAATTACATGGTGACTGGAACAAGCCAACCACCACTGCAGTCGGTCTGTTGTTTTAAATCGCAATCAAGCACGCAACCTCGACCTTGATCAGAGCTTGATTACTAAAGGTTGCCGAAAGAGACTGCCCTCTTACAATCCTTTTTTAAAGGTGAACCATTGTCGTACAAGTGCTACCGGGGAACTCCACGATTTGTGACAAAACAGCTGTAGTGATCATCTTCAGTTGCTTGCTTTACACATGTCAGCATGCAGATAGGTCAAACAGCTGTGTTTTAAATTTGCTGCTTTTTTCCCCGTGGTTTCCTCGGAAAGCATTAGATGGGATATTCTAACCTTTGATGTAACTACGCACTAACAGTATGGTTATCCTGAAGTATGATAAAAAGTCTTCATAGTAAAGAGTATACGTTTTCTGGAAGGTATTGATAGTTGCAGTCACTGAGATGTTTTATTTATTCATGCACGAAACCGTAAATTTTTCGATTTTTCAGGACAAACCTGTGGCTTTCTGGAAGATTCCTCGTTGGAGTTGCGGCGGTACTATCACATATGCAGCAGCTTTCATTCACTATTATCTTGTCTTGTTCACCACAGACTGCCTGGTACGTCGAAAACTAACTTGAAATATATCAACTACCACCTGGATAGATGTGATTTAAATAGGTTTTCCTAAAGCTTCTCACGAACTCGAACACATTAACTGGGAGGCAGACGGCGTAGGTTAACACCTAGCGGGCAGTAACAATACCCAGTTTCCTTCCACTAAACTTTTCTTTCGTTTTTGGCTGACAATCACTAACCGCCGGCAAAAGTAACAATGTTGCTTCAAAAGAACGAATCTTGACACCCTAGAATAAACCCTAGACAGACTATCGATTGGTTAATCCATGTCGGGTTTTGTATTTTACTACACTTAAGCGCTATCGCTATGACCCTTTGCGGGAGCTCTTTCTCGTATCACTCCCAACAAGTTATGCCCCCAGAGAGCAACAAAGTATTGACTTTGTAGGATAGTGCTTGTTAAGGGGTTTGTTGTACTCTGTAAGTAAGTACGTACAGTGTCATACATTTTTTCCGCTTAATATAGTTGAACGTTTAAGTACACCGAAAACATTTGAGACTCCTAATTCCCTAGCTATCGACGAATGAAACTCCGACAAACTGTAAGCTTGATTTTCGTGACAGCACCTAAGACAATCTAGTTTGTCCCATACTGCTTAGTAGTGATTTATATGATGGGACAGCGGTCAAACACTGGGAATTTTTTAGAAACCTCGGGAGCGTTTTATCTCAGGTGACCACATTTCATTTGCCTTGGATGCACTCCAGGTTGACGAAATAACGAGCCAAGTTTCATGCACAAACATCACAGAAAAACAAGAGGAGCCAGTAGAACAAAACAAAAAGGTGTTAATGGTGGTGATATGGGCGACAGTTAGATTATTCACGTACGCAGCCGGAGAAGGGAAAGCAATTACTCGAGTTCAACCAAGCTATCGATTAGGGGTTTAGCCAGAATCGCATGTAAAATGGAGGACAACTCAGTCTTACAAGTAAAAATCACAGGGATTGCTTAGCCTAAAGTATGGTTGCTGATCAACGGGATGCGCATTTCTCACCAGGTACCTGTAATACACGATGACCGCAGCCCTGTGGCTGTTTCAGTTGATGAGTTGTGAAGTCATCACTGCCGCTCAGAACAGTTTTTTTGGTTTTAAGGACATTCAGCTATCCAGCACTTGTTAGTCGTATGCGTCCGCATTGATACATTGCTCTAGTCGGTGAAAAGTACATTTCGTGCCTTGCTCCAGCCACCTGAATTATTCAGTAAATAACTTTGAATGAATCCTCATTTGCATAGTAATTTTTGAGAGTGGTCGAATTGTTGGAATGAGTCTTTTGTTCATCGTAGTCTACAATCAGTTTTGGGACACGAAGACTGCCTGTGGAGTGAGAGAGACAAACTTCAAGATGTCGGAGAATCCTCCTGGCGCTAGCAGTTTTACAAATAAAAAGGTTTGGGCCGATTGTAGGGGGATGTATAAAGCTCGGGTTCCTGTGAAAAATTCATCAGGAGCTTATATAAGTGGCAAGGACCGCCATAAAGTGTTGTCTAGGCTAGCAGTCAATGTTTTCTCCGATTAGTAAAAGCTTTTCAAAAAGGAAACCCAAATTTTTGGGGCTTGCAGCGGCTTCCAATATTTGCTAGCAGACAATCAAACAGTCGATGGTAAACGACATTCTATGTTAATGAGTACTACTGTACTCCCGTAAGAATTACCACAGTATCATATGACCGTCAAACAAAAACCTTTGTCATCTACCTGAACTAGTACGTGATACAAGCGTTCTCCTAGCTGACCGAATTGTTCGTTCCTTTTCTGGTCACAACTACGCTCGCGGTCAAGGATTTGCAGTCGCTTTTCCACTTGCTGGTGCACCTCTTGAAGTCCAGGAATGAAGCCTGGATGGGAGTTTAGTCTGTCAGATACCACTGGACTGGCAGACAAAAATTTCAAAGTCCCAGTTAAGAACAGTAGAGCATCTGGCGTTGTCTGCAGGTAATCGTCTGCCACTTTGGATAAACTAGTCCAGGAGTCCAGCTCTTCTCCAATATGCAGTGTATTGACCAAAGCATCTAAAAGGGAATCAGATAAACAAAACTGCATTACCCTTTGAGTTCTTAATATGAATTCGTGGTCATTATTAACCTTTAGTGAAGGCATTGATATCATAGAACCATGAAAGATGCATTGACAGATGGAACAAAACAATATGCGGTGGAGAAATTCAACACTGGGATCCACAATTCACCACCAAAGTCGCAAGAGCTTCATCAAACAAGTCATCATCATCATCATCAGTAGTGAATGAGGGAAAGATGATTAGGTCGTAAGCAAAAACCGGCTCTGAATTTTTCCAAAAGTCAGCGACAACTCTACGTAGATATGTTGAAATGGTCGGTATTGAGAAAGCGTCAGCAAATATGTCAATGTGGCTTGTTGTTGGATCTCTGACTATCGATCTAAATGTTGTAAATACATTGATTTCATACTGGAAAATTAATTGATCCAACGGCCCCTAGCTTACAAGAGGAGGCGACGTTCCAGTGCTTTAAGATCAGGGGCTGTAGGCCTCAAGCTTCATAACTTTCTAAATTTGGAAGTGAAAACAAAAATTTCGCATTCACGTAAATCCCGTCAAAGCTTCCTCCTCCCGTCCTGGCGGAATTATTTTGGGTCGTTTGCATTAAAGCGGGAAAGCACTGGGCACGGGTTTTGCTCTCACAATAGCCAGTCAAGAATGCATATTCTTAGAGTTTAAACTGAGTACAACTGATATTTGACGCGAGCCCGCTTCCCATAATCCACCAGCGCAGGTGAGACGTACCTGAATTATCACGTGAGAACAGACGAACATATTCAGCCTCGAGGATGTGATCAGTTTGTCTGACAACGCTTACGACGACCCAGCAGCGATTTTGTGGGTAAAATGACCCGCCTGTCGGAACTTCAAGTCAGGTAGCCCCACGGTGGTTCGAGACCTGCTAGACACTATTTAATTAGTCGTGTTCACCTGCAAAATGTGCAAGCAAGTTTAACGGATCCCGCTCCCACCTACAGATAATCAGTAATCGTCCAGCAGGATGTGAACATGAATTCTACAGATCTAACCTGCAAAATAACAAAAATGTCAGCAAAGAGACGCTGGTGGAAGAGCTACACAACAGAATTTCACTGACCCTCTCCGTTAAAAGTACAGCTTTGAAAACTCTGTTCGGTGAGCCAATAGCAAAGTAGTTAACTCAACTGAATCACATCGGACATCTCCAAAGATATTTTCAAAATTTAGTTACTTACCGACCCTTTAAACATAAAAACTCTTTCGAAGGTTGGAAAAATTATCCCTGGAATAGTAATTTTATGACACTCGCCACTGCCTATCGGTTCTAACTGTTAACCTTTTCAACTCATGCTAAGTGACCCGCAACTCCGGATTCGGTTGTGTAGCCAAGGGCAAAAAGGCATGACTCCAGAATTTCCAAAAGGCTCTATAGGTAATGTTCGCATCGTACGTTATTGCTCTAAGTAAACAAGTTGACCAAACCGTCATACGACTTTCGGACTTACCGAGCGTATTCGGATGCTCCATAAACAATGCGTCATTTGCAGAGTCCTTGGCTATCCCGTACAACAGTTTACACGAGTTGACCAGGTTGGAACCACTCACGCCAAGCTGACAAACAGAAATAATGATGTGTTTAGAATCGGATGTAAAAAAAGGATGTCGCTATCGTGACAATATTGTGACAAGATTTGGAAACCTGTTAGATAAAATGGCTGGCCGAGAGGAAAGTTGTGCTGGGTCAGAGCACCACCAGAACACAACACTAGTTTCATTCTGTCTATATACAGCCTCACATTTTTAAAAACCTGACTTGAACACTCACAATATGTTTAAGCTCTTGTTTTTCACCCATAGACGAAGTATGGTAATCCTGAAATGACTGAGCGGACTTAAGATGGATGCAAATACCCAAAGTACTGTTTTTAAAAAGCTAAAATTTAAACAAACAAACCAGGTCAGTGCAGTTTTTACATACCAGTGAATGATGACTTTCAAAAGTTTAATGATATGTAGTATTTTCTTGGTTGGTTACCATCATCAGTAATTTTCTTAGAGGCGAATTACTCAAGAACGGTGTCCCTAAGTTCAAAACGTATCATTTGAAAGAATTCGGATGAACGTTGTTAACTACCGGACACAATTTGCCCGACAAAGAAGATACCATACTACTTATACCCAGCTACCTTCCCGTTATTGGCCCACCCTCTAATTCGACCACATAACTGTGCGAGGTGGTTAGAATGTAACACTATTCGGCCTTTTATACTTCGTATACTTCTCATACGACCAAATTCATCCGAGTTTTCCGAGGTCATGATATAAAAGAAGTATTGTACCGCATAATTTTACCTATCTTTTCACTTTTGCTAGACACAGTGAATCAACTGAGAAGCAGGCAAGCCAATTTTGCTCACCCAACTTGAAAAGTGCCCCTATATTTAGGCAAAAATAAATATGGTTGTCTTGAGCACTAGGTGATATGGTCAGCATTCACTGTATAGTGACAATAATAAAAAAATTATGGGCAAGAATCTCAAGCCTACTGCTGCAGAGTCAAGTGTAATGTCTTAATGATAAGATGCAACTTGAGATACAGTGAACTTTCAACAGCGTTGCAATATCCCTGATGCATTACTTTTATAGTGATCAGTGCCTCAAATCCGAAGGAGCCAACCATTAGCCAACCTTTTCCTTCCCGACTTATGAGTCGCTGAATTCATTTACTCATCCTTTCGCAAACTGAGCTTGCCTACGTTTTGTTTAAACCATCACTAGCTACCTATAAACGCGTATGAATATTTGTTGAACTGAAAAAAAATCAAATAACAATCGGTAGATTTTCACTGTCAGTTGTATGAAGTGTTCGGGCTCCTATCTAAAGGAGTGCTAGTCCGAGTCATTTTAGGGCATGCTTTCTTCAACTTTATAGTGTCCTGAATCTATGGATGGATCACATATTGAGTGACTATATGGGTAAAGACGTTTTTCAAGTGCAGCGTATCATTTACCAGGCAGACTAAAGTACTTGGTGGCAGCAATTAGTCTGTCTACTCAATAGGACAAACCAATTCTATGCTCACCAGAAATATAATCTTGATGAGAGCAATGTGAAGCTTTGCAGAACGTTTGTCCAACAGTGCAAAGACCGTGTGTAATATCATCGGTCTCCCTGACCAATTCGGTCTCTCGTGAATTCCGCTCTCACAAAGTGTGGCATATAGACGATTTGCTATTTGAATGGCTTCTTCCTCCGTTCGAGTGTATTGTTCCACGTCAGTTACTCTCTGGCAAACCGCTTCAGTTGAATAGTCGTGGATCGTTTCCCTTTCTTTTATCTCAAGCGGATCTTTTGTGTTTTGGGATTCACTAGAAAGAAGTTGGGGGAATTCCGCGAGTCGGGCGATAAGATGGTCCAGTTCGCTCCCGGATGACAAGCCCGAATCACCGCTTGGGGAGCTGTACAACGTAGCATCAGTGGTAATTGCTTTTCGACCCAAGCATCCGCCCGACAACGGCTGTTGTCCAGAAGTTATTATGAAATGCATTAGATGAGTGGAGTCAGTGTAGAACAAGGGAGTAAATTGGAAAACCTCAAATATGGACCTGAGTACACATGGTGCAGACGGTACCTCTGATTTACCAAGCAAATGCTTAACAAGCAAGGGCATGGAGAATTCTGCCCCAAGTTGCATTCGGGTAAATTTCTCCTGAATTCAGTAGTTATTATCAAGTAGTGAGGAAAACGTGTTATCTCTGGTTCAAATAAAACAAAATATTTAAATGATAGCTTGTGTGTGTTCATTTCTCCTGACACAGGAAAGTTGATCACACGTCACCACTTTTTCTCACGTTCTAGTACCTCCTCAGCACCACTGGTCCTTTATATGTGGGTGAGTTTTGTTGAGTGAAGAGAAAAACATTCCAAACAGGTGGTTTTATTATCACATCGCACCAGGCACACCGTGCCACGCATCAGACCTCGCTTTTATTTCTTTTTACAGGATAAAGGAGTGGGAAACCAGCCCTTCTGTTGTTTCAGTAATAAGCTTTCCGAATTCGATGACGTTGTACTGTGAAGGGGTTGCTATAATAAAGTAGTTCTTTTGCTTTAATGGAATTTTACCCACTGCACCTGAGAAAAATACGTGCAAGGATAGGAAGGTACATTTTCCGCACTTTAGCACACCAGAACTGCCGGTGAAGTTGGCCTGTCTATTGGTTTAAGAACAGTAGTCATTAGGCAATGTTCTTGTTTGAATCCTCAGCACAGACTTGATGGCACCCGCATACCAACTTCTGTGATGAAAAATTGATTGCTAGTGTCATGGCTACCAATATCCAATCTACTATTCCATTTTATTCCAATTCATTCGGTGTACGGTCCATACGAATTGTGAACTTGAGACATTTTTGCTAGATTTACATAAAGTTCCGCGAGGAACGGTGTTTGTTATCAATTTAATTTAATTTAAGTGACCTCACCGCTGTTTCAAGTCTTTCAGCCGTCTTAAATGTTTTACGTTTTCTAGATAATGTTAATGTTCGCACTTCATTGAGTATCAAAATACTACAGATTTGGTCTTTATGTAGCGAAGGATGTGACCCGGTGCGAGTAAAAATGATGCAGGGACGAAATTCCTTTGACGTTTTCACAACGCACAAAATATGACCCCATTAGGAAAAAAACTCCGAGCAAGTGGCATTTTTTGGTCTTTTCTCAGTATGATGAATCTAGTCATATTTTAACTGGCAACCATCTACATTTGTCTGTGATTGGGAATTACATCTCTGGATCTCCTAAAATATAGATACACCCCGCCAACGGGGAACCAGAGCCTTACAACCCCAGGTAGCAGAAATAAATATGCAAAAAAGCCAGGAAATATTGTTGTGATGCGTCTGTGGGTGTATTGAGCCCAATACCTTTTGTGGGCGCATCATAATTTCCGAATCTAATGTTGGTTCTGTGATCTTAGCGGACTGGACGCCATTGGATGACCTTAGAGGATCTTGGAGAAAAGCGTCCACTGGACTGTTCGGCCTGGATTGTGGGTTGTTCATCGAAGTAGACAATGACCAACGAGATGAACTGCGCTCTTGATGGTACGTCACTTGCATATCTAGATGAGGTTCTGCCTCAGAGCCAAATTCAGCGCGATCCAATAACTTATGAGGTGTTCGAGCTCTCGAGCCAGAGCGCACATGTGTTGGAGTAGGGGTTCGCTTGAAGTTCGCACTTTCTTCTCGCTTTGTTGACCTGCAATTAGAAAAACAGCTAGATTACAAAACTTTTCGAATCCCGTAAAATCGAGAACTCATATGACCGCGCATTTGGCAAACAGTATGGAACATGCACCTGGTCAGGTTTTCAGAGTAGACAATGGAAAATGCTGTCCGAGTTGTTCGGCTAGAATCGTCTCAATACCCCAGTTAGTTTTTTCTATTTGGTGCGGTTAACTGGAGAAATTAGTGAAGACCCTGAGGAAGTTTCTTTATTGTGCTTACTGATGATGTCCTCTTGACTTGTGGCGAAAAGCTTGCCAGCAAGTTATTGAATGACCGACAGGTAATAAGCGCACCAGAGATACCAATATTCTGAAGATTTCAACCGGCTTCCTGAAAAATTCCGATGCATGTTTTGGATATACGCCATACGCTCAA
Organism: Clonorchis sinensis; assembly: GCA_003604175.2. Lineage (NCBI taxonomy): Eukaryota > Metazoa > Platyhelminthes > Trematoda > Opisthorchiida > Opisthorchiidae > Clonorchis > Clonorchis sinensis. The sequence continues at coordinate 35,924,146 of CM030370.1, forward strand.
GTGAAGTGAAGATGGCCTTTTTAGAGTTGTGGTTAGGAGTCTGAAATCATGGCGAAAAAATCATGTTGCATCAACCCAAACATGAAAGACTTGTTGAACTGTATTTCCAGGATGGGCCATCTATGACTTGCATGTATCATTTGTGAAAGCTCGAAGTTCTTTGAAAACATAAATGGCTTAGAAGGAGGAATAAGTTTTATGAACCTCCGGTTTGAGAAGTCGTCACTCAAGGATTCAGTCCATCGGTGACCACGTGATACGAATTCCGTTACTGAAAGATGGGTACGGGATATACTGTCCATGTGTGAGTTACTCAGACTGATGGTCGGCCCCGTGGCCAAACGGTTTGGTGTTCAACTTCTAGCCAAGAGGTAGCGACTTTAGAATCCCTTGAAGATTCGTGAGATTGTTCCCAATAAGGTGAAAAGACTGTACGGTGCTTCTCAGCCTTTCAGCGTAGGACAAAAATCCGACTGGTTGGGTAATTATCGGGTTCCCCTGGAGGGTCATTAAACGTAAGCAGCAAGTATCCGGTTATCCTATGGTATTCAGATTCCTAACGGCTGTCCCCACACCCTAAATTACGCAGAAACCATTTAAAATTCGTACGAGTTGTACTGAGTTTTTTGTTGTACACTCACTCTGGGAATCAGGCGGTTAAATCCCGTGGAATCGACTGGGTGCGACCCTGTCAGGAAGAGACGCGTAGTAAAAAACTTTTCGCCTCTAGGTTTATGGTCTGAAAATCTTTTCCACGCTGACATTTCGGCGTTTTGCCAAGCAAATGAGTTTAGACATTGCTTTTTCAGCCCATAACTTAGTCATATTTAGTGGTATTTTGTTGAATGACTAGACTTATTGAAACGGATTTGTGGGAAGAGAACTCGGTCATAATCGCTTGCTATCACAAAACCTAAGACATAAGGGACACTAAATTTTTTTTAAATTTAAGCACACCGCGAATTTCTTTCAGAGAAAAAATATTTGGCTGCCGACCTCTTGGAACTGCAGCGAAATGTGGGTAGCTTATTTTCGTTTAATCGATTGTCACTTGGTTAATTGGCCAACTTGGCGAAAAGGTCAAAAATTGACAACTCACTGGCTAAACAGCTGAGCAACCCGATTCGAATGATAGAATTTCCAAAATTGTAGAAAGATTTTATAGATCGAGAAGTCCAGATAGATGTAGCACGAACGAAAAGACACTTCTGAGGGATTCCGAATCACTGACTTCGCATTCACCGGGCAATTACTCTGCCAGCTTAGCTACCGAAGACCCTCACTGTCCTTCACTAATACTGCGCAGTTGATTCGCCATACTTACTAATCAGCCGATATCTCTACATGCCATTAATAGGCCTCTTCTGTGACGACCACTGTAGGTCGGACGCTGATATCGCACATATACTCAACAGTTATACTGTCAGCTGTCGATCTGTTAATCGGAAGCGTAACGATTCAGTTGTGAAGCTTTGGTGCCCGACTTGACGAAGAGCAAGTGTCCTTTGTAGGGTAGGATTATTGCTAAAGATGAGTGACTTACCTGGACAAATTATGCGGATCACTCTTCACAACAGCCGCATTATTTCCCTTCTGAATGTTCTCCGTTGAGCCAAGCATCGATTTTGAAATGTGGTGCGCGAATGTGGGGGAGATTAATCGAGCCTGTGAATGGGACAAAAGCTTTGTTTGTGTTCCCCTCAATTCAAGCTGTAGTTCATTTGGTTGCTGAGACCCACATTGTGGCTGCTTCATACGTGCACTAGAACTTGCTGATGCAATTTTGGATGTTGTGGCCGACTTGGTCATCCCTTTTTGGGTTGGGACAGCTCCATCAAAGGATGTGACTGTGATGAAAAGCAAGAACTCGTAACTATTTGCTCAAAATAAAACACGAGCAAAGGGCTTTCTATTCCTTCATATGGGCCATGCAGAAACAGCTACTAACAAAAACATATGTGCAGTTTCCAGCATAGAATACTAGATTCGGATAGCGCACAAAATCCTTGAGGACAAACTATGGCCTCAATAAAACTGCACGAGTTGTCTAAGGACCATTCAGTAATGGCTTGCATTTTGGATGTACTTATATTTCCATCCAGGACATGTTAAAGGAAGCTGTCGGGAGATGTGCTTTTCACAGAGGACGTATACTGTGAAGAACAAGCTTTGGTTAAAAATGGGCCAAAAAGCCTTATAACATGTAGAGTAAGCGATGAATTACGCAGGAAACTAGAGAACATATAAGTTCTTTTGAAGAGGCAAGAATGACCAAAGAAGACAGTGGATTCACTAATATAAAGCAATACACTGCGCAGTTCTGACCCGCTATTATCAATCAAAAATATCCTACGGTGCCGTAGGTTGAAGATAGATATATGGCCTAGCGAAATTTTGGACAAAAAGCTTTGCCATACTGGTGATTGTGAGCTCTCAGTGTAAGGATCTATGTGATGAACGCCCCAGTAGATAGAACAGTCGTAATTCACTCAACAAAGCGCCTGTGCTTGACTATTCCCAATCTCACCCAGATATAAATAATTTTTTTAACTACAGTCTAACACTGTTGCGTCAAAATTACATACAATAACCCGGTAGAGGCAGGTTCTTTGCTGTTTTTTCGCCCTATTTTCGCTTGGTTCTAACGCCTAGAAGTATGGCATCTGTGACCAACGTATTTCGTTGAACAGGTTAGAAACAATAAACCTAAAGGGAGATTAGGAACGGTATAAGTCCTTGAATAATAATATGAACTTACATTTTTTCAGCGTGGCCTCACGTCTTTTAGGTTTTGATTTTTCATCCGTGGCAGAAGATGGATGATTCCCATCTAGTTCGTTTGATCTTTGAGACCGTTTCCCCTGCTAGGTACAAGGCATGTAAACAGTATTTCACGCAACGATATCAATAATGGGGACTTTGAATTTGGCAGTTAATCATGGGAAACAGTCCTTTGAGTAATTCCACTTTGAAAACTCACAGCGGACCGAAATCCTCCAGATGATGGATGTAACTTTTGTCGTTGTCTTTTAAGACACACTTCAGTACTAAGAAACACTAAGGTGTATCTAGATGTATTGCGATTTCCCGCATTTATTTACCGGAAAAATTAATTCTACTGAAACTTCAAGCAATTATATTACAAGCGAAAGACTGATCCTAGTAGATGTTTTATGGAATACGTAGTTTTATCGATTGAGAGTCCTCAATTTCTATTCTCAAATAAAAGTATTAGCCCAAATCATCAACCCGTTTTAAATGTTCCTGTTTCCTCTGACCGAGGGATCCTATTTCAGGACTAACCAACAATAAGGTTGAACTCAAAACGAATGATGCACAGCTTAAAATCAGCCATCAGCCCGGTGGGGATGAATGATCTTTAATGAGTTTGCTTTATGGTTTGCGTTTGCTTAGTTTTCGTTCAAAAGTCTTGACTATGACCATCTAGTCTGGGCGTGACTGTTCGTTCAACTTATGTCGGTGTGTCAGTAAGAATCGTCTGGGTTAGACGGTCAACATCGAAGATCCATTGATATAAAATCAGGCTGGGTTGTTTGGAAAAAGCCCCTTCGTGGTGGTGGTACCACCATAGAACAAGGGGGAGTGGGAAATGCCACCTCTGCTGTTGTTCAATACCCAAAAATAGGCCGATGGGGAATCTACTGAATTAGGCCGGGCATAAGCATTTACTCATTCCTGGGAGGTTAATTTGTGACATTGATGCAATCAAACCAAAACCAGATAGCTTTCTGGATGTTATCGGCAAATCACCTAATAGTTACAATCTTGACGGTAATGGAAACAAATGAGTACTTCATCTTTTCGAAGACAGGCGAAATAAAGGTCCAAACATTTCAGATTTTGGCGCATCGCAATTCCGCGACTAACATTTGGTCTAAAAAGTCACCATACGACAATATCTGGATGCGCTTTCAGGCCCCCATTAGTATAGATGTTAGTTACTATCTTGATTGTGTGCGACAAATTCGATGCGCTAAGGAGTTAGAATTAATTCACAACAATTCAAACAAGTTAAGGCTCACAAGACTTCGTCTTAAATAAAGGAGAATAAAACTCCGGTAAGTCGTTGTTTAGGCGCAAAAATGCCAAAACTTGGAGTACAACTTAAACGTTTTAATTGACCACGATCACTTAGCCCTCAGAAATTGGGTGGTATCCAGTAAAATCTGAAAAAAAGCCATTTTAGGCCACGAAGGATCTGAAGATAGTGAACTAAACACGAAAGCAGTTTCAGGGATCAGGCACTCAGCTCAAAGTCCTCTTCGCTTAACCCCTCAAAACAATATGAGAATACATGGAACTACAAAAGTGAAAATGAGACGGTGGCGGCCAGTCCGAAACGAAATACAATTGTGGAGTTAACTGACCAATAATGGCCACATATCCGCAATCAGAAGCCTGAGGAAACATACAAAAATGACACTATACAACGTTTCATTAAAACGTCTATCTTGGATTCGTGCATTCGTGGTCGTTTAATTTGACGTGTAGTAATGAAAAAATATCGTGGAACACAGTAATTTAGATTACACTGCGATTCTCAAATTTGGAGTTAGTGTGTCATGTACTATCAATGTTGTCTTCTTGGATTGGGTCGCATATAATGCATAAACAACCTGAACGAATTTTCCAACCCATACGTCTGTAGAGTCATAAATAGGAGTTCACCTGAAATTATTTAACGCCTAACACTTTCACATTTATCCGCAGAATTCCTGTAGGACTAAACGTCAGAAGTCAGGAATGTCTGTTTTTGTCCCTAGTAAAAATACGAATATATTCCATGTACACAGTTAGTGATCAACTCAAAATTATGAAACGCCCACAGGAGCAGTCAGTATAAGAGCCTTAAGACAAGTACTTAAGTTTTAGTGGAATGTATGGCAAAAAAACATGGATCAAAAATTAACACAAATAAATAAGCCTCAGGGATGTGAGATTAAAAAAAATTAAAATTTGGTGAGGCATCTAACTTGTCTATTTGGTATTTTCAAGGGAGAACTACATCGACCTCCGAACCCGATAATATACTACCTGAGTGACTGGCTTCCTGACTAGTAGGTGTACAGAACCTATGGTTATTGTTGTTTTATAGGTGCAAGTTTTCGACTATTGAGGACTTAGGAATAAATAATGAAGTTAAACAAACCTCAGCCTGGTGTAACGATGGACGCTGACTTTTTGTTGCATCAAGAGGATCGAAGTTTTTGGCGCTTAATTTGAAGGCACTGACTGGCCGAGAAGTCACATCGTGATTAGATGACCCAAAGAGAGATCTGGTTTGATCCTTTGGTGTGCAAGGTCGTCGAGTTGAAACGGCTTGCAGCCACTCGCGTGATTCTCTAACGATTTGAGCAGCGGTTGGTTTGTTCTCTGGCAGGTTGTAAAAAGCTCGTGGGTTAGATGAGGAAGAGCGCACCGGTTTGGGAAGCGTTTCCGTTACATTTAGGCGTCGTTTCAAATGGGGTGACGTCATGTCGATTCAAAAAGCCTGTGGTGAGGGAGTAGAGATTCGAAGATTTTGCTAAAATTGGGTCTTTGTACATTTACTAGAGCAGCTATAACAGTTTGGAAAGCTTTCAAATGCTTCAGCATAGCTATGGCTTGAAAAAGAATCAATTTGGCTTTTTTGAAACTACTCCTGGGGGACTTCATATCGTGAAGCTTTCTTTCCTACAGTGCAGAGATGTTCTCACTGGATCGGAAGGGAGGGCACTTGATGAACTCACACTGTAGATCACCAAAGGCTGGACAACGCATCAGAACCGATGTATTGGACGGTTGGCTAGATTACTAATGAAATTTAACGCTCATAGTGACAGCAATGTTCCACCCTTCTTTACTAGTCTTAGTCTTAGTCTTTTCAAATTCTAAGTTGCAATGCAGAAGCCAGAGACGCGCAAAATATTGATGGCGATATCAACGCTTTTCCCTTACCAAGTTTGAATTCCAGAGTATGCGCAGGTTTTTATAGGTGCTGGTCTTTTCATGCTACGGTGTCCTCCACAAGCGATGAGCCTACGCCAGTCTAGAAGACGGGGTGTCCGGCTTGAGTTTTGAATTTTATATGTCAGGTTGCAACTCTTCATCAGTTTCTGGAATTTTAAAACCTTTTGAGTGCCAACGCTTCAAAGAAAACTTTGTGACCACCTCCACATATTCTGCCTTGACCGCAACAAACTAAAGCGCTCCGGAAATTGCACCGCCAAAATGGGTACTCTGTCTTATTTAGGCCATGAAGCTACTGGCTTGTATTGATCATCCGACAGGCTGATTTCGGAGCAGTCTTACCACTAGTCGTGGTAAGTTTTTAAGCCAAATAGTCCTCAAAAAAAACTTCATACTCTTTGAAATATAGCTGTTGCTCATCCTCTTCAAGCACTATTCACCTATTATTTTGAGGTATTTACAGAAAGGCCTTGGACCTTGGAGATCTGGTTGGTACTCTGCTCACTGAACTTGGGAGTAGCAAACCTTGGAAAGTTCATCTATCACCAAGGGTCGGAAGCCACAGTCTGAGACATATCCTGCCCAGAAGAGACAAAACATCACTCGTTGCACTTGTCCGGCACTCGAACAAGTATGGTTCTCACATTCAAGTCATTCGCGGCGCTCTTACTTTCTCATGAATCTGTACCAAACGTAGAAGCAGTGGACTCGATTTTCTACCTTATTAGAGCTCATCAGGAGCGCACATCCTTGGCCTTGTGATGGGTTGAACGATGGACGTCTGATCTGTTCGGCAAACGTATTACCAATACTCAACCAGCGCACACTGGGCGCATTTGAATTATCACGCCTGAACAGGCGAACATCTTCTAGATTGTGCCTATGTCTAAGTTACCAAACAACAGTTGAATGACGTTAGTCCGATAGATTTTCTGTATTTATGAATGAGATTGTTTTTCTGTGTACACTACATGCGGAACGAAGCACTGTATCAGTGAAAAGCCGAACCATTATCATCAAGATTTGCTTGGTATTTCGGAGTTCCCGACTCTGTTCTGGTAGAAATCTTTGGGACATTAAAGTTTTTACGATTTTATGTTACATTATTCTATCTCATGTGAGTACTACCCATCGTTTCAACTCTAAGCCACGGTTAACGTAAGCGGTCAGGCTGGCGTAGACTCAACTGAAATGCGTTCTTCTCAGTGCACATGCCGGATAGAAAAACCTCAACGGTTTGTGCTGAAGAACAACGTGTATTTTGCATATCTCGCATCTCAGTCACAATAGAATACCGCAAGACTGAATGTCCCATTGGATCTGGCTACTATGAAACGGGGCCTTCTACATCCTTTTGAAAAGTTTATATTGGCTCCTTCACAAGAGTTAGATACCTCCTAGCTGAGGAGAACTTTTAGCCAGTCAATTTTGACAATTAAAAGTTGGTTGTTCTTCACAGATGAGCTTCATTGTTCTATTCTGGTTCTACATGTGAGTGAGAGAAAGCAAATACTAGTGGAAGTTGCCTGTTATAGTGTACATAACTTAGTTGCTTCCCACCGTGTTGCCGTGTTGTGTTTCCCGCACAAAGTTAATATAGAATGTGATGAGTTTGCAGAGGTGCGACAGACCTGAGGATTGGTGACTAAACGCCAGCTGTCTGCTTTTAGGTCATTATGCACAACTCACGACGTGAAAAAGCACAACGGAAAATATCACAGTGCACGCATTTTAGCGAGAGTAATTGATAACGTCTTGGAATGGTGGCAGCTCGGACACAGTCATTGGTATTTGACCGGAGGCCGCTCAGCTACCTGCCTAACTTCGCGACTGACCAGCGAACGTCTCCTCACCATTAGGACAGGCGCCATCAGAGCGCTGTTGGGTGGGCACTTCCTCTTTCAATGGTTGCACCTATGCAGCTTGCAAAAAGTATCCTCATGCTTGATGTGACTGGTTGTTAATACGTTGTCTTATTTGTAGTTGGGGCTGTTTGTGATCTGTTTTACTTCGTTGTTTGCATTTCTTGCGTTCGACTGGTCCGTTACATATTACTCTTGATGTTTACTGATTCCCGTTCTCACTGTCCGTTTGTGAATTGTGTCGCTTTTTGGTCTGCTTTTCTGTCACTTAACTGTGTGACTGTTTGCCTCCCATTTTTGACAGTTTTCTGTCTTCGTTCTGACTGGTCCATTCCCAACTGGTGGTTTCCCTTCTTGGATCTGATTGATTGATTCACGCGACTAATCCGTGCAAAGTTTCTATTTCGATTCTCATTTGCTAGTCGTTGTTGAGTTGTGCATTCAGGTCCAGTCAAAATAAAATTTGCATCCGGAAGTTTTTTGTTTTACGTGTATTAGTTTCTTCTTTGATTCATTGTGCGGCACTGTTTGATGGTTCTGGATTTCCTTTGTCCTCGGATGCTGATGGACAGGAATGATCTCAACGCGCCTGTTTTCCACTAATCCACGGAGTACTAGATCTATAAAAACTCACTTTCCTCCTTTTTTCTTGCTTCACATACTACACTGATATCGTTTCATTTTGAAGCGTATCCGTTGCAGTCCTCATGTGCAAAACTCCCTAAAGCGTATGTCTTATAATAGCGTGTTCTGGTGTACACCGGTTATGGTTGGTAGTTTTCTTTATCCCATGCAGTGTTTGTTGTACTTCCTACACTGAGCTTTGTAAATAACATTAGCCTTCTCCATTGTATAAAGGTTCCTCTCTGACTTTAGTGGTGTTCACAGTGCAATTTTAGGTATGTAGGCTAAATATATCAAGCTGTCATAATACCTTTGAGTCAATCTCATAAATATTTTACATGTGTGGTAGTTTAGTTCCCTCACCTCGTCTTTAGGTTTCGAGTTGGCTGAGTAACAGTTCTCAAGAGATCTCTAAATGGAGCTCTTTACGTAGCCATTTTGTTTGAGAATTCTGTCCACGTACTTTGTTAAATGTGTTAGAAATCGTTTAAATAGTATCCCAATGCAACTGTATTTGCAACAGTTTGGATATTTTGCTGTATTGTGTTTGAATTGGATCCGTGCGCATAGCCTTTGTTACTAACTATATTTGTATTGTCTTTTTGGTGCTCAGGGAACAAGAATATCTAATAACGCCTGTTTGTTGTAGTTTTCATCTTCCATCGTGAAATTGGTGCAACCGAAAACGTTATAGTTTGAGTGACCGTGGCAGCTCACTCTTCTTGACGAGGAAGAAGTGTTGTCTAATTAGCGGGTTCAGAAATTTGAACTGATGTATGGAACTAAGTTTGGCCTTTGCGTTGCGGCCCCTGAAATCAACTCTGAAACCACAGAGAACATTGGCGCACCCTTTAGCTGTTGATAGTATTCGCCGCAGCCTTCAGAATATGCGGTTATGCAAAGGCTGAGCTGTACACAAGCGTTTTCATTTCACAGAGGTCTTCTGGGAAGTCCACAGTTATACATCAGATCAGCAATTGCTGTCTCGGTAGAAGAAAGGCCCACAGATGTGAACAGTTAGCTAGGTTCAAACACATCGTTGTTGGTTATGCAATAGCTTTTACCGTCTCTATAGAAAAACAGTTGAAGTATGAATTGTGAACATATCAATGGGTAACACGCAGTTTTTTTGGGAGACTCCAAATTACAATCATTATGTCACCTTTACTATGGAGAGTTACATAATTGGCCAATTTGGTTGGGATGCGGTTATCATTCAAGGTAAGGTTTCTTACCCAGCCTGCCACATTTTTCAACCTTTGGCAAGCTTTTGAGGAAAACAGGAAGTGCTTTTACAATAACCTACTGCTCCCTGAGTTGTGAATACCAATTTGTTTTCCTGGGGCAGCCACTTTGTCAGAGGCTCGCGTTGGTACATGTATTACACATAAACTTCTTTGAAACTGATGTAAAAAGCATTGAGTAGCAAATGAAGAGAAAGTTGTCTATGTTCGTTTTAGAGACAACACCGCCATACTAGCGATTTAGGAGGTTTTGCGATGATTTTTTCTGCCAGGCAATATGGGATGGATATGGAAGGTGGATATACATGAAACTGAACATCACACACAAAATGCGGGCTTTGACTGTTAAGGGTTTTCTGGTGTACAAAACAGTCTACTACCCACGGTGGTATATGGTGTACTGTATACGAATCTTTCACTGTTGTTTGGCTACGGTTTATCGGCGGCGTGCGTGATGCCGCACAGAAGCTTGACCTAATGCGCATAGGTGGATAGTGAGTCCATTGTTTTAGTGAAACCTCCCTGGTGCTTTCAGACTGGCGTTTCACGTGCTGAGACGGAGCGTTTTCATAACACTGAAGAGTTTATCCACGTTAAATCTGGAGTTGGGCTGTTTTGAGTAAAGGAACAAAAATTAACTAGTTCCCCTATTTAAGCGCGGGTCTTGTTCCTACTTTAGTGCGAATAATCTGGAAAAAGCATTCCGATCCGCCACCTTCTTTAAATACAACTGAGGGACTTCATCTTACCCTGCAACCCAACAGCTTTTAACATCAGAAATGCATATTACTATTTCAGAGGCCAATTTGAGGTCTAAGCTCAGCTCACGGCTTGAGTTTGGAGTGTTCAGTGAAAAATTCAGGTTGATTGTTGCCAAAACTATTCTGCCTAGCGATTAAAGAGCTGGTTATTGTTGTTTAATAACGTTTGACATTTTCTCGACATTTAGTTTTTGGGCGTCGAGCTTATGCACAAAGTGAAACAGTTCTCGAGAACGTCTATATTCACTTATTTCCAGAGCCATGTGTTGCTGTAGCCGCAAGCCCACCTGAGCTTATGTTTAACTTCTGGCCAAATTACCCTCAGCGCCCAAAAGGATTCATAGCCTCAAATCAAGGAGTGATAGTGACCACGTACAATCACTGATAAAAAACCTATATAAACAAACATGCTGATTCCGGAAGCGAATATGTTAAGTTACACTAGACATTGCAATGACCAAGCTAAATAGGACCCCAGAGGGGTCGTTTGATGTGTGAAAATTCATCTGGGTTTGGTGAAACGTGTAGAGTATAACAGCGGACTAATAATTGCTTGGTGGTTATGCATTGTTTGACCACTCAGTTACATGATGGCCGTGATGAAAGGAGACTAGTGTAACACGGGCCTGAGGTCAATGCTTCCATGATACCGACGAACTCCCCAGGTAGCTTGGTCAGTCTACGCATAACGTGTGTCACAGTAGCTCAGGAATTCCAATTTTTAGCGGGCTCTGGAAAGGCAGGTGCTGTTGATCAAACAAAGAGAACACCGTTTTCGGTACGGGATCTGAAGTCCGTCTGTGAATCACAACCATACGCAGTTATAATACCAGGAAAGCTAATCCAACAGAGTGACCACGACTACTACATATAGCAAAAATCTCATCCTTGTCTTTTAGAAAACCGATCGTACGAACATGAGGATGCACAAATGGATGGACTCTAACGTCAATAGCTGTGCGGTCTGTAAGCTTGGTTAAAAGTGGATGATGTTCTGTCATCTACCCTTTGAAGGCATATTGTTTGGTGAACTACATCGTTTACATCACTTTGATGTCCGTGGTTTTGTTTGTGGCTGAGCAGACTCAAGAGGTAGAAAAATGAAACCTGGCAGCATTACCAACACCCACATAACGGTAACGTGGAATGTGGACCTTCGGAACACATGCACTCTTTATGTTTACTACTGTGGTTTACTGTTTGCGAGGTTGCAGACGTTTTGGTTGGAGATGTTCAGTGACTTCTATGTACATAGAAACCTAACATTAGCATCACGGTTCACTCACTCGTGGTTTCGGGGAGAATTAATCAGTACAAAGCCTAGATGTACATTCATCACTGTATCATTCATTGGGTATATTAAGTGTTTTTCGTGACATTTGCAAAGAAAAGTTTGGCAGAAAACATAAAAGTTTATTTCCTTAAGCATGTTAAAAAACAGATTACTCCTTGTTGAAAATTCAACTTTTGCTGAGGGTGCTGCTGATGTTACCTCTTTGGAGTCGAAGAAACGTCTAACCCATGGATTGTGAAGCATAAAAAGGAAACAGATTTTACAGCTTTCTTAACGGAAAGACTCAGAATGTACGCTGCTGTTTTTGTGTGCATCTGATACAATAAAAGAGTGTAGGTTTGAGGATCTGTGAAAATCGAACTTTGATCCCCCTGCATCAATAGCATGAGTCTACCAGAACTACAAAGCGAACCATTTTCACTACAAAATGCTGCGTTTTAAACCTAAGTTTGATGCGAGGATGTTTAAAGGAGGTTACTTCGTCATTATGGCCAGTCGGACAGCCTTGTGTTTTGGAAACACAAAACAATGCAAACTCAACTCCAAAGGGCTGTTTTGATGTCGTGTACTGAAAAATTCAATGAAATTTCCAGCATGTTAGGAACATCAGGACTAAACTGGGAGCAAGATTTACGGAAAAGTTTATCCCTTGGTGGGCCGAATATGCAATTTTTCGATTGTGAGACGCTGCGTCCTACAAACATAAACAAAGGGACATACGAAAGCAATAGCTTTCTTTAGCGTTTTAAATCAGGAACGTTTTTCACCGACATTTAGAAGAAATTCAGGGACTGAATGCTTTTATGTCAAATACCCTCTAGTTTTGAGTATTTGATCACACGTATATCAAGCTTTTCATAATTCTTTTGCTTCTGGTAGCATGCAATCAATCATCAGTCGTTTGCTTTTAGCTATTTTGTATCCAGACTAGAATGCAAACTCCTTCAAAGTTGACATTACTGGAAGAGTTGAACATTCTTTACTCGTGAATAGACAGCGCAAAAGATGGTCCGTAACCAACCAGGGCCAGACGTTGTGGTAAGCAAGTTCCTTATATAAGACTGTTTCAGCATCGCAAGCTCCAACATGGTTTTCGATTCTGCACCTCGCCTAAAAGTCCTTCTTATGCTTTCTCTGCTTCAGCCAAATGCACCGCCATCCCGTATTTTGGTGTAAAAGGTACGTAGTGGATACTTATTATTCATAAAATGTTGCACACTTCTCTACGTACTATGCACAATTGTTCAGCTTGCCGCCGTAAGGTTGGCTAGTGGCTAAAGAGTGATTCCTTTAGAGTTGATCTAGTGGGCGTTTTTATCATTAATTTCCAGAATCCGGTTTGAAAAATGCTTCAGTGGACAGATGCCCATCGAAAAAAACATGTACAACGGAAAAGTCCAAGAGTACACTTAGTAGACTGAAAATACTTTAGTTGTGTTCATACCTTAATCTTAAGAACACGCAGTTTCAGATTCCTGTAGAAAGGTATTCAGTGACTTAGTCGCGATCGGTAATCACCTCGAAATGTGCGGCTAGTTCTCACTACCGTTTGAGCCATCTACACCCCACACCAATTTTAAAAACCTTAAGACCGACAGCACAAGCGAACTAAAATAAAAGTATGGATTTATGTTCATGGATTAGACCAAAAATTACATTTTACCGCATTCTCGTCTCTAGTTGAACTTTTTGCTAGCTATAAGTCTTTTGGCAATCCTTCCAAGTGTTCATTTGGTCTGAAGTAGCTTTTATTTCTTCACTGTCTGTTTTATATTACAAGACCAAACCGCGAGGCTTGTTACTGTTGCCAGGAGCAACGTCTGTACAAAATCTAAAAGGGCTGCATTTAATGCCAGGTTTCTTGCGAAGTTAGTCAATTTTTTATTCAATTTTTCACAACGGCCAGTGAGCTGCGATATTGCATGCTTTTGAAATCCAACTTTTGGTAAAGGCTGAAACAGGGGACTGTTTTTTATTTCAGTCCTGTTTTAGAATAAAGTGCTGTTCACTTTGTCTTTGCGAATAAAAATGCTTCCGCGGCTATCACAGACGCAACCTCTGTAGGCATCGTTTTTTGTGCCAATAGAACTTTACAAAACCGGGGTGCAGCACTTCCAATTTGAACAGAAACATTAGCCAGGTAAGCAAGATTACCCAAATAATACATGGTTGTTTTAATTTAGGTACAACGTAGCAGTTGACCGCGAATATTTATTTGTCATCCAAATACAGCATTTAACAAGGTGTCCACCGCAAAAGTACTAAATTACAGCGTAGCTATTGCTGCATATGGCTACAATATTTAGCAAAGGCCAGTAAGGCACCTAAGCGGAACAATAAAACAATCGGTATTCTGGTGCCTGGTTGCAATGACACCCTAAGAAGGCAAGAATTCTGAGGTACTACCAGGTTCCTCAGGCCTAAAATGGAGCGACTAAGATGCCAGGGTTGGGTTTGAACCGTGAAACTTCCAGGTCAGTAAGTTTGTGCCTTAGCCAGTGAGCTGCCTGAAGCTAAAACAAAGTACGTTTGCAGGATAATTCTCACAAACTAATTCCCTTCTACGATTCAGTGGTATGGATTACGCTATACTTACGTAAAATTATCTGTTTTTTGAAGCCACCCCCAGTTAACCAAGCCAATTTGACTTACTCATCTTGCCTCCGTTTTTTGCGTACTTATTTCTGTTGGTTGCGGAGGCTAGACTGCCAAAACCAAACAATATTCTTAGCATCTTAGAAGAAGTTCCAGAGCCTAGCAGTTTATTGTACCCAAGTCAGCAAGTTATCAGCCTAATCCCATTACACACTTTGGATTGGCTTGACCTGTGTTCTCGAATGTGCAAGATATAATCATTAAAAATAACCAGAACTTGGTAGCCACGGATGTCTATATATATCGTTCAAACTTTGCAAATTTGGCTCTACTCTCAGAGGCACTGAAATGTATCTTCTACGGCACGATTTCAGTACCATGTGATGCATGGCAAACACGACTCTCTAACCTTGACTAGGTTGTCAAGTATTCCGCCGTGTCATGTCTTCTATGGTCAAACCCATTTTTCATTTCTTTTGCCTGTGGCCCCGAGTACTCCCTTTTTACTCTATTTAGATCACCCATCAATATGGCGTAAAATTTATGCAGGCGGACTTTCAACACAAACGGCGGTTGCTCGTGACCAGAATCGAAGTAAGTGGTGCACACATCTATGTGGTTTTATGAGCACGCAGAAACCTTGATGAATCTCAACCAAGTTTTAATTATCGCATGCATCTGACGCACACAGATGCGTACGGCGTTTGATAAGGCAGGTTTTTTGGTGATAGGAGGAACTTGACCAGATTTCACGGTTTGTGGCTATCGTTGGCTCACATCGCTAGGCAATTGAATGGTCTGCCGTAGAACTGGAGCTTGCTCTACAAACATATTAAATTGCGACGAACACGTTGACATCATGCTTTGGTACGTAAGATTTGACTAGAATGCCCATGAATCACTGCATAGTCCTAATCAGAAACGGAATTGGTCCCATGCTTAACGGCTACTAAACGTATTTGCAAATTCAGCGGAACAGAAAATCCAGCGGAAAAACGGAGCTCAAAAAAGACATGAGCAATTGTGCTGCGCCGTGAAAGACCAAAGTAAAGCTCAGGGCGGTTGGCGCAAGAGTACGCAACTTCTTATTTCACCGAGCAACAAGGTTTTTGCCTTTCTTGAGTGCCTTGTATAAAGCTACATCCTCCTTGATCATTGCACGCAGCAATGGACGCAACAAAATACCTCAGACATTAAACTGTATTCTTTCATGTAAAAATGTTCCATGGTTTTTGGCTGGCGTTGTACATTTCCATCGTGACCTAAAGTTAGATTCAGCAGCCTACCAACGGTCCACGAGAAAATGGCTTCCATGTGGATACACCTTATTATCAACTAGCGATTTTACGGACGTGCCACAGGGGCAGTTCAATTCAATTCAATTTATCAGCTGTAAACCGTGTACCATAGGCACATTGGTTCCAGCTGCTACAGTTTCGATCACCGGTAAACGGGAGTGCGGAACGTAAAAAGAAGCATTGGAGGCGAAGGTATGTTCGGAAATTGAGTAGCTACGCATTCAAGGCTATAGCTTTGATGCACGAGCGCCACTGACTGCGCGATTGGGCCATTTCTGCCAGTGTCGTTAACCACTGGTGATTTGAGTCCCTTGTCCCCATCCAGGGAGGCGGCAGTTTCCCGCCCGACTAAGTTTACTGGTTAGCGCTTTCGTACTTCGTTGCCAGGTCATACACTGTCCACCTCTCGGTCGCTTCCACTCAGCACAGGGCTGGGCGAAAAGAGCTCTGCGGGGCAGACGGTCTTCTGGCATGCGGAGTACATGTCCCAACCAGCGCAACCTATGAAGCGTGAGTAATTCATCTATCGCGGGAGAGTTTCTTCTTCCTAAGACCAACTGACGTACCTCAGCATTACTAATCCGATGTTCCCACCAGACCTGACCAATGCTGCGGAGACATCGATGATCAAACACTGACATCTTCCGTACGTCCTCTGCACGTAGGGGCCACGTCTCTGATCCATAAAGCAGTATGGATCGAACCACCGCACTGTAAACTCTTCCCTTGACAGACAAGCTCACGTCACGTCGGTGCCACAGGTGTCGGAGGTTGGCAAAAGCTGCCCTGGACATAACTTGTGTCCTAGGCGGTTTGTGGTGAAGGAACATCAACCGCTTTGATACTGTTTCACCCTGGGATAATGTCATACGAATTAACATCGGTATTGTCTGGGAAACTCAAGCCTCAAAAGATCCCGAGAGTTTTTTGCTGTTCACGAAGATAATAAATATATGGAACAGATCATTTGCGTGGCTCAGTTTTAAATAGAGAGGCAATAGACTAAATTGTGTCATAAATTCATTATTTGGAAGAGCGAACCGTCGCTGTGGTTACAGTGATGAAGGTTGCTCGGCGATACATTACTTTTGGACACAACTGACAGAGATCAACCGTTTCCTAGCCTTATTCATCCGATATTTGCGAGGTGGTACACACTTATTAACACGAATCCGGTGCGATTCGTTTGAGCACTGGCTTTTCAATACTTCGGCAGCCAAAGAGCCTTATTCATCCGATATTTGCGAGGTGGTGCACACCTACTAACACGAATCCGGTGCGATTCGTTTGATCACTGGCTTTTCAATACTTCGGCAGCAAAGGACGGTCCACGTAGCTTTTTATATCTACAAGAGCTCAAATAACATCAACCATACTATTCTGATGACACAAGTATGAGTATGGATCGCTACACAGCCAAAATTTTGCCTTCATCTGCGAGAGGTAAAAGTAAGTAAGGTCACTAAAAACCTCCCCTAAAAATGACTCGCAGTAGCGCTGTCCTATATCCAGTAGACTTCGCGTATTCCACGAAGGGGCCCTGATGAATCCCCCACGCGTAGATTCCAAATTTATTTTTACCCTTAGTCACAAAAGTGATTAAGGAATTGTCGAAAGACAATGCTTTGCAGCTTTCAAGTTCTACTGCCCTGCCCGATGTTGGCTACCCAATGTTGAATCAGGTAGCGTTTACGACGCGTTTACCCAACCAAAGTTCGGCAATATGGTTGGCAAAGTTGCGAAGGCTAAATAGCTAAGCGCGCTGGAATCGAAATCCAATTATTGCTAAGTAAAAAGGAATAAAAATATAGGGTGTAAATGGCTTCCTGACTTTCTTTGGGTCTAAAAACTATCAGGCAACACATCTAGGTTGGTAAATAACCCAAATAACTCTCAATGACCTAAACGAATCATAACCAAAGCTCTAATTACCTAAAGGTGTTTGGTTTACTTGAACGTTATCAACATTCAGACAGAGCCTGCCTTTGAGCTCATGCAGAAAGTGCCAGACAAGTTTCAGGAGGTGGAACTTCCAATAGAATTTTCCATTTACCACTTCTTATGCCAACAAATTGTAAACCTTGGACATAATCCCGTCGAAGAGAGTATATATAGACGACAGTAGGGGGCCTGGCCAAGATCACGAAAATCAGCGCATGTCCACAGCTTCGTGTAACTACAGGTTCTTGATGGATTCTGGACATAGAGCGACACATTTCTACGGTCTAACCCAGAATTATAGACTGCTAGACGTGCGGGCATTTATTTCTGAGACAAAAGCAAGAGCTCTGCTCTTCACTGATTCCAACACATCCAGAGATACATGCAGTGCAGAGTAACCCGCTGGCTTCGGGGTGTTGAGATTTAAGTCACCTTGGTATAAAAAAACAGAACATGTTGCGCACAGTCGCTACTGGCGGTCACAGCATTATCAAGATGTTGTCAGTTTTGCGACTCAAGCCAAACACGTAAACTACCAAAACATCCGACGCACCCAAACGTAGCATTGCTTCAAACAATGTACACCGTCTGTTTAAGCGAGATGGTTGGAGTTGCTGTCATAAGCCTAATAGGTGAAACACTAAGAGACAGCAACCTTGTACTCTTGCTGATGAATTATTTTACCAGATTGCTCCAAACGGTCGGAAGATAGCTGTGACAAATACAATCGTCAAACACTGAATCTGTCTCCGGAGTGTGCATTAAAAATATCTTATGATCGTGGATTTGACTCTACAACATTTTCGTACACAAAATGTGCAAGGCACTGGAGGTTGAAGCTTGTCACCCAAAAGGTAGTGGGTTGAGTGAGCGATCCTCCTGGACTCTTCTGAAGGCAGTTGCTCGAAAGAACCCAAATACGTGTAACAGGATCCTGATGGGATGCCTTTCAACATACAAATGCTTACTTCACAAATACACCGGTCAATACAGCTCTAAGTTTACAGAGTGTAAAACCGGGTCACTTGGCGATGTGTTTACCCATCTTTGGCCTCAACGACCACCCCCACAGATTATGTCGATCAACTAGTTTCACACCTTTAACAAGCGCTATCAATGTTGTGTAGTTGTTCCAAAACAAAACGGCCACATCAAAGGGACCACCGCGACAAGAGATGGTTTGATTATTCCTTTAAAGCGGGGTGTATAGCTTGGCTCAGAAGAATATCATTAGTCCGAAAGCGTCATCCCAGCTCCAGTGTGGAGGAAAGTGACCGAGTGGTATAGAAAAAGCGCTGTTTTAAATGGATTGCATGGTGAAACGCTTGGGTAATGGCGCAATTCTCTACAACCCAACCCGGCTCTGAACCAACGCTGGCGTTATTACCCTAAGGAGGACTTAGGAGAACACCAGGAACGTTGATATTAGAAATGGTCAGTGCAAAATGGATACCGATGCCTGGTGCTACGATTTAATGCGCCGTGCGTTAGCCGAGACTTCTGTTTGAGTTAAAGTCCTCGTGCTACATGAGCCACCAAAGCCAATGGACAAACCATCTACTAGGATAAGTGGCCAACGCTAGTCGGCGCCAGCGAAATTTCATATTAGCATCCCGGCATTTTCTTAGTCTTATTAGTGTCGTTACGCCTTACCAAAGTTTTTCGGTTCATTTCAACTGTCTAGCGAGTGTTATTGCGGGCGTCTGTATAACAGATTCAAGTAGGATAGTGCAGTACACATTGAAAATCGGGAACACCATGAGTGAAATGAGTCCTAAAGAATAAAGTATACTATCTTACTTCAGGTTAACCACCGAGCTTAACAGCATTGGTGCGCATTAACAGATTGCAGCTTTTGTGTACATTTTTCAAATACCGCACTTTCTCAGCCAACAAATGGGCTGGTTAAAACGCACCAGTTTATCACCGTAGTTCAAGGATTCATGGATTGACACACAGGATCGACGCTTTCGACAAAGTTTTCCGGATCGGATCTGTTTTTGTCGTTTAGTGGCTGCCGTTTAACTGAAAGGCGCAAGTGAAAAAAGGGTGTAGCACTGTTATTTAAGTTCTCAGCGCGGGCCAGTAAACTTACTAGCGCGAGGACTCGCATAAAAGTGTCTAATGGTGCTTTGAACTGGGTCCTAGATGGAGCATGGAAAATTGTAGGAGGAAGGTTATTCCACACAGCAACTACTCGAAATGAGAAAAAACTTTGCCTAGTGAAAATGTGCTCTTCGAGCTTGAAAATCTTACCATGTGTGTGTGTTGGTTGGATCAACGGTTAACAATCTGATATCCGAACCTTATTCACACAGGTCGTTAGTAGGAATAAGGTCTCCTTGGAGGCGACTACACTCCAAGGTAAAGAAATCAAGCACAACGGGGCGCGTTTCTTAGCCCACGGAAATAAGGCAGGCAACTTTTCGTAGCAGCTCGCTGGACACGCTCAACGAGGGCTACGTCCTTCGTACGTCCTGAGTAGACAACTTGGTTGACACAATCAAGGAGCGGTCTGAGGTGGGCCCCATAGACTATTTAGAGTCGCTCAGTATTCGCACAATGGAATTGATTTCTCGAAAGCCACAACGTTTTCGGGGCTGCCATTTCATAGTGTAAAATGTCTATGTGAAGCATATATGTACATGTGTTATGCAAATTGGTTGTTCGTTTAGGTGTGCGAATCTTCAAGTTCAATAAACACCACCAACTATGAATATGTCGCCGAATGTAATAAGCAATCGGGGATTGCGGAGACAGGTGACTCATATACAGTGAAACTTTCAGGCAGTTTTACAGCTTCACTGATTCCCTGAACATTCTAGAAGCAACGTAGCCCTTGTGGATGCAAAATTTGCGGAGGTGCCATTCAAGTAAGTAATATTTGCTCGGTACTTGTTGTTACCAGTAAGAATTGCGTAAGCCGCATTCATTAGTGGCGGAAAATCGTGCGTGTTTGTTGTGAAACAGCAGTGTTCCATTATAGCCTGCGAAATATGCCAGGAAGACCATGACGTTGATCAATTAGCCACATGGAACCTACGTCAATCATAGCGGACAGCTGAACGAGCCTAGCTGACGCACACGACTAACGTGCGCCTAAGGGTCCACGATGCTTAATCAGCTGGCCGGGAAAACGTCTAAAAATGGACGACATAAAAAGTTGAACTCTATTGGTCGTTTCGATGAGTACATATGTCTTGCCGGGAGCTTCGTGAACTTCCTCGTGCGGAGTGTTCATTTAGCCACTGAAATGAGAGGAAGATATAAGTTAGGTTATCGCAGTACCACCATTAGGTAGGCGGCTGACAAACTGGGAGGAATACCTACCCTAAAATGGGAGCACTTCAACGGCTATGATGTATTAGATGCTTGTTTACACAACGCCATCTTCAGCAGCTAGTTCGCATGCCTACTTACTCTATCCTTTTAGAAATACGAGACGTACATGAAATGCACGGAGTCTCATTAACAGACGAACTACATGGCGCTGCTGGGTCAAAAGAAATCATCTTCGTCCCTTTCATCTAACTGGCGCTCCACAACGTTGATCGTAGTAGTCAGGTATTTACTCACTGCTTTCGGGTAGTCCCTCCTTGGACCCAAAAACACGAACACACACAGACTTCCGGGACACGCTGTGCTGGTATTCAGTGCTTCGGTCCAGGTCAACAGCATAAGACGCCCTCTTTGCAGACCAGGGAGCAAACACACCTTTGCGTCTCCTCGACAGGGCGGGGACTAAGAACCAAAAGTAACTTATTCTTCTGTGGACTCACTTTAGGACAAGCCTGAAGAGCATCACCTCACAGCGGGCAAGGTCCACCATCACAAAAGTCGGCTTGATTTGATACGCGATCTGTTGCACACCAGCGGTCACTGGTAATATTTGGCCGGTTGCAGAGCACACAGAAGCCAAGTCTGTGTCCCTAGACCGCCATCTGGGTTGGGGTGCAGTATCCTCGACCACCGACTGCAGGCCGCCAGTTGCACACTTTGAGCCTTGACGAAGCAGGATGCGCCCATGAACAATCAATTGCTCAAAGATGGCTGTGGCTCTTCTGGGTTCCAGTCCCAGCTTATCCATCACTCTTTTTGGTGGTTTACGAAGGGTGTCTGAAGCTGTCGGCGGTGGTTTGGGAACAAGTGTGAGGGGTAAATCTTTGTTTGGTGGGTTGTAACCCAGCAGTCATCGTTGGTGGATTGGGAAGCAAGCTGAGGAAAATCTATGAAGAGCAGTTCTTGCTTCTTGGGACCGATTGCTCTCTAAATACAGAGAACAAATGTACGAAGGGGGAGCCACGTCGCCCGGTAGAAGGAGCATGTGCTTTCTCCGACACAGGTGTCAACCGCCTGGGAGGATCCAGTTGTTTGAACCGCAAACTATGAGTTGGTTAACGTGGCTTGACCTCACGTTGTTTGTTCCAACTCTGTCACAGGGCAGTTTTGGCGGTCGTGGCCCCAAGTGCCTCAAAACTAGGGAACATGCATACGTTGTCATTCGAAAGACCGCGTTCAGAACGTAGCCGTCGCCCTCAAAGATTCGCCGTCTATCATAGTGGTAGGATGTATGCAGCTCAACTTCTCACATGAGCCATTCGGCGTGCCGGGACACCTATTGTATGGCTTGCTCCAGCGTGTCAGAGTGATGCAATCGGTCTTTAAGGTGGCCGTCCGCATTCTCCAGACGGTCGTTGCTCACATTACTAGAGTGAACCATTGCAGACTGTGCGTGTACGGCTCATTTTCGGGTGATGTACAACCAGCGGTCAGTAAGGTAAGCAGCAAATCTTGGGTACGAGCAGCGCGGAAGCTGCAGAACCTGCCGAAATTTGTGTGCTTGTAATGCGTAAACAAAAAGTATATACGGTGTTGTAAGGCGAGCCATGCGGTAAAATGTGTGCCGGCTGTTCGCGGAGTGTGTTTATGACCAAAAACATGGATAATAGATGATACGTAAGTGCTTCCTGATAGTTTTTCCGAAACGAAAGTAGCAAAGCATTATGTCGCAGTCGAACACCACTCTTGCCGCCGGCATTTCGGCCGCCAACTTGACCATAAGGAAAGCCTTGACTGGATACTCCCCCATCCTTTCTTTTAATAAAATGAACAGTTTACGCGTAGGAGCAAACTGCTTGCTCTCTATGAAAGCTTACATAATCGGACGCCCGACACCCATGCCGTCCGCTATCAGGAAGGTGTAAAGCTTGTATTTACGGGCCGAATATTAGGTGCTTTAAAAAACTTACCCAAAACGCTTTGTTGCGTGCGTTCCGTCTACATTTAAGACATCTTCTTCCTAGTTTATTACGCTCGCATCTGGAACAACCTTCCTGAGCAGCTGCGAAGCATCACGCATCGTCATAATTCTTCTCAGTCCGTAGACAAATTCCTTACCTGTGAACCTGCTGCCTCCTTACTTAATACCCAACTACCCCCTGACCTCCTCTACGAATCGGGTCCGATGCGCATGTGAGTTTAGCGACGATACAGTTAGTGGGCAATTAAAAGATCATGTTATCATTTCTTCCTATCCTCTTGACTCGCTTTAAGCTAATGTAGGACTTAAATGCCTACTTGATCTAAATATGCCGTGTTACAGGCCTGGTTGTTTTTCTTTTCTCCCCAACCATCTTACGCCTCGTTCTAGTATAGTCCCTACCCCGGATTACTCTATCAGCTCTGTCTAGTGACTGGTGCCCTCAGCCTAACTCTAACTGACAAGAACCAAACCAGAGTCAGCTTGTTTTCTTCATTACCAGAGCGCATTCTGCGCCTATATATATATCCATCTGATGATTTACTGCACCATACACTCTCACACAACATCGCGGTAAGCTTCTGCTCGACGTGATAGCTCACATCAGCGCTCCGACGCCGTTTAGCCATGGTGCAATCGCTGTGAATATCACTATTCCACTCCTACTGTCTCATTGGCAGCTGTCAGTTCACTTCTCCTCCGCGACTTGCCTCTACCAGCGTCTGTATGCCGTTTGTCTGCTCAAATTGACTGAGCTGTCTTTACTGGCCTTGCTTTCCCCAGACCAGGAAAAAATTGGTAGCTGGAGTATTTTTTAATGCACAAACCGCATTTACGACTGCTTGGTTGGTTTTCCACCTTGCAGATCTGGTAGCATGCACGAGGGATGAAAACCTCGTGTGGTGGACGGGTACGCCCTGCAGGGAGGGTCGCTCTGTTACGTTGCACCATGGTGCGTTCGTATACCCGTCACCCATCCAGTAGCACGGGTGCATCGCCCATCGCCGGTGGTTCTGAGCCTGGCCTTTGAATTCAGGAAATCAAAAAAGTACTGCTGACTTCTATTTGTTGCTGCTGGCGTTGGACTCGCCTCGGTCGAGTTTTTTATCTGGCAACGCCATAAACCACTGATGAAAAAAACTGGCCTCTCATCTGTCAAAATAACAAATAAAGTGAAAAAATACACCTGGGATAGCCTGAAGATATTCTGCAGTATTCATGGCCTATGTCGACGAGCATAGCTGTATCTGCCTTCATCAGAACAGAGGCTACACCGCACCAAAGCCCACTCCGTCAACCAAACAAAGAACACATCTCCCTGCCGCTCCCAGTGGTAGACATGAAAGTCTTCATCATTGCACCACTTACAGATTAAAGCTGATAGCAGTGCTTCGGGGACTGGTGACTATTTCTCTCGCACATACTTTCTCTCCTGATACTGTCCAACTCATGTAATAAATACCAGATTAACCGGTTATCTCGGAAGTTCACTCCCGTTAGCCCTTATACATCTGATTGGCACACCACTACTCTGCGTGCTTATATGGGCCTTTACTAGATCCCTTGTAATTTTATATAGTATGCTAGCAAACCCAACCCTCTGGTCGCTAGTCTATTAAGTACAAATTCATCTATATCCAATTCCATACAATCACTTGTCATCACCCTAATCGCGTCAGACGTCAAGTTTTTCTTTCAATGTATATTAATGCACATTACCCCATTTGTTGTTTTCAAACTCACCATGCTTTACTAATTTCATTCCACCCCCTCATCTTCCCAAGCTTCGAACTTCGGCAATGCCCGGTTTGGAAAACCTGGTTGGCTGTTGCCCATCCCACCTGGCCGGTGATCTACAACCACAGGATCCCCAAACGGACCAATAAACCCTGCGATTCCATATCGGCTTCGTTCCACCTTGTTTCCTCGGCCAGCCTGAAATGAATCCCGCTGCCCAAAGAACTGCACACCCCAGCCCATTCGCCTTAAGGTGACATCCGTTACGGGGCTGTCCAAAACTGAAGCATGTCAGGCCAAAGATGGCACGGCACTGCCATACCCAGTTTGATAGCACGCCCGCAACCATTCCATCCTCTCTCGACCATGCCCTCTCGCCCAATTGTTCCATTAACTGCAAATACGACAAACTCCCCAGCTGACTCCATGACGCATTCATACCAACCTGCTGAACTGTTGGTTCGAATTTAACCATCTCCGTGTTACTGCGCTTCCCAGCAAATTCATTAACTTTCTATACAGCGCGTTCCGGCTGGTGTGTTGCCACCATCTCACTCTTCCAATGGAACCCGACTGCATGACAGCGACACCAGTGATTCACTACAGTTTCACTGTATACCATGTTTTTGAGATCCCTGTTACCATTTACCCTCTTTGCTAGTCGCTCCTTTTCATCATCCCCATGTACGCTTTTTGTAACCCTAGCCACGAGCCCAACAGTCCAAGGCCGCAAGGCCTCAGCGTTTGTTTTTGGCTTCAGTTCAATTTGATCGGCTGGATGATGCCAGCTTTGCTGCTTCACCAGATCTGATGTTCTGGTTTCTGATTTTCCACAGCTTACATTTCTCATGTCATATGTTAGGCAGGAAGCCTCTTGTTTGCCCTCCTCGTTTTGTTTTTGCCCGCCACCTTCAAATCCTAACGATCTGACCTTGCTTGATGTTCTCTTCGACAACCGAGCTTCCCTGCTCGTGCCGGTTTCGTGGCGACCACGTTTACATTGGATAAAGCTCACCGCCTATGGCGCTGTCCTCTTTCCCCACCCAAAACTCCCTGTATTCACAGTCCCCGCCAGTCATGCCTTTATTCTGGCTGTAACCTCATGATCATGCCTGACGGCATGCCCCCACAAGTTGGGAATTTATTATTATTATTATTGTTATTATTATCTGGAAAGCACCGAATCAACGCTATCTGCTGCCATCGGGTGAAGTATATGTAGCTAAAGTGACTTTCCTCTGACTGCCACACGAGCACCCGTCTGGTCTCCCGAAGTTTTGCCAAAACCGAAGGCGTATGATCTGCCATAATAAAATCCAACTATGCGGCGCCTGCTCAACAGAGCCGGTCGACACTTTCAACGGTAGTCGTATATGTCCTGAGTAGTGCGGATCTTGCCGATTTCATCGGCCGCAAACTACCGCACCTCACACGACGGTGTCTCGTATTTCAGAAGGGCTCTGCAGATGCCCAACCCGCCCTTGGTTAGCCATCGATAAACCGGAAGCCGATTGTACAAAAACTTCGACAACTTATGATTGTGTTTAAGAAAATAAGAGGTGACTTCCAGGTGGTTCCTTTGCCTCCGTACACAAAACCGCGATGGACAGCCGGTGCTTTGAGTACCTTTTTTATTAGCAGACACGCTCAGCTTACTAGCTTCTTTGGATTCCTCGAATTTCCGCTGGTGTTGGAGATCGCTTGCTGCATTTGTATTACGTCCGTTTGTACTGCAAACAGCATTGGTGCTTTGATTACTGGAGGAACGCATAAATATCACATAGTTATCCTTCATCTACTGACTTGAGGCCTTCTCAAATGACTTGAAGGATGAAAAGGATACAGCCCCAAATTTCTCAACAAACGCGTGTAAAGCCACTTCCGAAACCATAGCACAGCAAGTCCAAAATCGAATATAAGCCAAAAATTTCAAAAGGAGATTAATTAAAACAAATCGAAAAATGACGGCAGATGAGGGTGGTTTTTGTCTGAGCACATATGCAAAGAAATGAAACATTTTGACGTAGAAATTTTTATTTCACTCGCAAGGGTTTTACAGAAAAATGCATTGTGCTTCCAAAGCACGGCGTGTTTGGAAGTTCCTGTGAGTAATACGGGAGCAGGTGCTCCGAATCATCCGTAGGACGGCGAATTCCTTTTGGGCCGATTTCTCATGGCGCAGTGAGGACATGTTTGAAGAGAGCCAGATACCCAAATCCTTTTTGGCAGGTATCCTCGTGATGTTTTCTGGTCCATCCTCATCGTGCACGACGAAGGCATTCCTTGGGTGTCCTCCGAAGGACAAATGGGCTCACTTTCTCATTTAGAGGAAGATGCCAGTCCAACGACCACCAGTTTGCAGCGTCTACCTCCATTTGAAGAGCACTGGTATTAGAAATCCAGGATTTCAAGTCGTCCGCAAAAGGCAGACATGGACATGGAAGAACATCTGGAGGGTCACTGACGTATATCAGAAGCAGTAGTGGTCCCAAAACGAGGCCTTCAGTGAAGACCGTTGTCGGAGAAAAATAGATCGAATGTGCTTTCTTTCGGAATGTTCTTTCTAATAGGAACGCCTTAATCCAGTGCATAATTTCCCATTGAAGCCCGTAAGACTCGAGTTTATGGGACATCCTCCATTCATTAATGCACGCCAAGGATAGAAGTCCTGTCCGGAACACTAATAAACTGGCTTCTAAATTTACGGCGAAAGTATCCTTCGTTTGGGATCTCTGTTAAGAAATTCGAAGTGGTGACAGGATTTTGCAACAATATGTGGATGACGCACTTTTTGAATCCTCCGATTTCACACGGCAAATTTATTCCCCCATTCTTGCCTTATATGGTAAAATAGGATTGAATTCCTTGAGGCCCCATCCTTACATTTTCTAAAGAACCGTTTTGATGGGAATTTCTTGTAACTGTTCTAGAGATCTTTAGAATGGCTCAAGAAGTCGGCCTAAATGGTTGAAGCATCCCCGTTCTTCTGCGAGTTCAGCAGCTACTGGTTTACGGCTGTTCCACTTTCCCACACAAGCACAAAACGTCTACTTTACGTCTAAAAGGTGGATGTCATCTGCAACGTAGGGCTGCTTTAATTCATCAGACGCTGATTTAAGAATAACCATGAAAACTTTCCAATCGTCTTCAACATGTAGTCACAAACACTATCCGTTTTTTACTGTCCTGGAGAAACATGGTATTCTTTGGGCCGTGCCTCTCGGGTCGCGGGGATGCCTGAGTCCGGATGCCTGTTTGTTTAACTTACCGCAACATGCAGCAATTGAAGATGTGGGCTGAGCCGTTGTACGAACACCAGCATTGGTGGCACAGCGACACGTCAAATAGGAGAGAAACTCGGTGATTGCGGACAATAAGCCGGAATATACAAATTCGACACTTTGCGTTGCCGTTGATTTCAAACTTGGTGTTTGATTGCTCGCTTTGATGACAGCAGACCACGACCGCGTTTGTGTGGGGTAAAAAGACATTCAAACACCAGTACATGGCCCCTGCGCAATCTTCTTTACGCCACTGTGAGAGTTTAAGGACTGGCAGACCTGCCGGCATACAACTAGTAGGCTCACTTCGTTGCGGCTAGTCAGTAAAATTCAAAGCAATCGTTAGACAGATTTCAGAGCCCCAAAATGACTCGTGTGTGTAGGTTATGTGGCACTTCATGGAAGCCGTGAGTTCAACATACGAAGCCCCGTGGTTTTATGTGACTAGCGTTTTAACCAGTAAAACAGAGATTATCTGAAGTGAGTGCCAAAGATTAGGACGAATAGGAGCTCTCCAAACGGTTGGCTGAGGCATTGCCATTGTGGTTGGTTATAGGAGCTCTCCAAACGGTTGGCTGAGGCACTGCCATTGGGGTTGGTTTAGCTGCGAAGAACGCGTCAACTATGCACTGACTCACGCTTAAGCTTTGAGCCAAAGATAGAAATTTAGCCTTAGCAGATACTTATTGGCTAAATTGGCGCTCACATTGCCGAGTTTTGTCCGGCGTTTATATAAATAAAACAGAATGCAAAACATGGCCGCAGGCAAATTCCAGTGCACCTTATCTTGTTTTTTTCGCACAAACTCTTGTAAGTACCCTCACGAATTCGGAATGCCGATCGTAACAAAGTGAAATGCGTGTGCAAGGCAATCAAAAACTAAAGACAGATGGCTCAGAACCTTGTATGCAAACTGTACGACACGTTCTGTACCTATTCCTGGGCACCAAGTGGACCGAACTCAACTTCCATGCATGCATCACAAACACAGAGAAATACTCCACGTTTCCTTAAAGTTTTGTCCTAGGAGGCCTCTGACCGCCCACATTCTGAACCCGTCCACTTTCCAGAGTTGGTAGCACACCTTTTTCTAAGAAGCACTTGGCCTCAGGTAACTGTCCACCATCCTACCCTGATTACTTTTCCACCGTATCTCCCGACTAGTAATTCAGGTAACTGTCCACCATCCTACCCTGATGACTTTTCCACTGTATCTCCCGACTAGTAAGTTGTTTTACCCTGCCTCCCCTCGCTCAACTTCGCGATGGGTGCTGGTGAACCGTTTTGTTAGCCACCTGCAACAGCTTCTTAAGGAACTTTTGTGTCTAACTCCCAACCGCGTGTCAACAGAAAACCTCCTCTACGTGCACGTACTCTAGAGCAGTGACGCTGAGTTTGGCCGCGTACAGCGCATAGTTTACTTTCTACCCATCCAGACTCACAGACGACCACACGGTTAGACAAAACCCAGGTGGTGCGTAGTGTGGCGCGAGTGCCTCATATTCTTGCATAGCTGCGCTTATCCACTTCGCTAATCTGCCACTCTCACCTCGACGGTAAGTTTGCACGGCACGGGTTCCCAAATCACCCAGAGTATCATTCATTTTAAGATCCGATACTATTGGGTTTCTACAGTATTTGGCAAGTGTGACCATTCTTGATTTTCTGTTACTGTGGACTTCACAATACTTGCTGTTCCAAACACATTCCGGTGGCTCATTTTCTGTTAGATTCCCATTTTCGGTCCCTGCTCTAGTCTGGCTTGTATCAGTGCCTCATCTTGATAACAATTTCCCCGTTCCCCATGGAGGCTGCGGTCTCAATGGACTCAAAGAAATCCCCGATTTATGTTAGACCCACTTCTCCACAATTCTTCGGCTATATGAAACCGCATCCTCATCGTATACTGGGCTGCCCAGGAACCAAAGTATGACGTCGCAAGGGCGATCCAGTGGCTGCTGTACCCCGGATGGTGGCCGGTCCATGCTCTTTCCAGACCAAGCGTGTTAATTGTTTGCACAAGACTGTCTACAGCTTATCGGTAACTCTGCTGTAGCATCGGCTCGTTTTGCCCTCAAATACATAGACTAGTCTCTCCGCCAGCTACCTTGTCGGCCGAGTCCCCCTTAAAAAATTACGCAATTACTCTTACCCTGGCCTTCCGTTTACTGACCGACTGACACCCGGCAAAACCCACGACACCACTCTTACCACATACGCTGGCCTCTTACTTTACTAACTGAATGCACCGTATACTTGTCGAGCAGTAGCATACCATCAGTGTCGCTGTGTCTTCATACTACATTGGCGCCGTCAGCTGGTCCTAGGTGGCTAGGTCAACCAAAATATCCTCACTTTCGTTGGTCCATTTAGCTTGCTCTCATCTCCTTTTAGGTTTGTATATTGGATATCGTCTTATTTGACACCACGGGACACTTACCAGACTCTAGTTATGTTATCCCACTCCCTCTTCCTTCCAGGCTTCAAACTTCGGCGTTACCTCCTCTGAATGCGTCAGTTGAACGACGTTCATCATGGCAGGTCCACGGTTTACACCCATATGGTCCTCCAACTAAATCAAATTTAAACACGAATCTACATCGTCCTGGCTCTTCCTGTGTCAGCCCCTCGTCTAACACAAATCCAGCTACCACGGAAATGCGCATCCCCTTTTCGATTGCCACAACGCTGACGTCCGTCACGGGCTATCCAGAAACAGAACTGTCAGTGCGACGATGACGCAGCGCATCCATACCTCTTCTGATGGCACTCTTGCAACTATTTCCCTCCAACTGTCGGCTGCCAGCTGTCGCCCACTTGGGCTTGTAATCAACCGCGAACAAATTGTTTGCCCGGCTCCAACTGCCTCTAGATCAAGTTCGCTCTAACCTGCCAAGCTTTTCGTTCGGATTTACCCATCCCGGTCTTTTGCTGGAATTTAAGTTTGCTCCTTTCACAAATCCAACGATTTCATTCAGTTTTCGTTCGGCTCCATGCATTAGCACCATCCATTCATCTTTACACCTGACTTTCCTCCAACAGCGACATCGGTGAGCCTACTTCACGGATTTCACGGATTCACCGAGTGATCCACAGGATTGGGACCTTCACCCAAGTTTCCCGGGTCGGCTTTGTTTTTGCCGTTCAGCGGCTGCCGTTCACCTGCAACGCACAAGCGAAAAAAGTGTCAGTGTATACCATATTTTTGAGATGAAACTCGCCATCCGTTTCCACTTTAAATTTTTCCATCTTTTCATCTTCAACTGCGCTTTTCGTGACCCTTGCCATCCACACAGCCGCCAAACGTCAGTCATGACCGGTGATGTTTTTCTCGGTTTTGGTTCAAGTCAACCGGCTTCATCATTGAACAAGTCGCACCTCAGGTCACACTGTTCTAGTTTTTGATTTCCTTAACGACGATGACTTAGCACGTGATAGGCGTGTCTCCTAGGTTTTGCTTTCTCACAGTTTTGTTGTTGCCCGATGCGCTCAGTTTGTATGAACCCGATCTTGCTTCATGTGTGTTCCTCACAAGTTAGGGAATAAACCCATTGTTGATGTTATAGGGAGGGGAGGCAAAAATACTTTCCTAACCATGTTTTATCTATTGGCACGTTAGGTTGGGCCACTAGGACTCTCGAATTCACGCCGAAGCTGAATGTTTGCTGGCTCCCGGCCGGGCGTAGACATGATGCCTTGTAGATCTGTGCTCAACAAGCCAGGAAAGTTAGATCTTGTAGTTATTCGCAGTTCTTGTGCTCTCCTCTACATTTATTCTACTCGTAAATGCTTCTTTCTCTACGTTGCTCATTTTCGCTGACCTAATTTGTAGTTTTTCCTATGGGGCCCCAAATTTTCTGACCAAATATTGCGTGTGACTTCAACCCATTATGAACGATGACACCACTTTTGTTTTTTGCTTATCTTGCGATTGAATATGCGGCTTAACTGGCAGATGTGCATACGACGACAAGGGTGCGCTACCTAGCACAATCCTCACGGACAACAACAACGCCGCACCGTACTTTGTGTGCGCTGGCCAGCGGATGATAGTTCGGCTTTACCGTGACGTTCTATCCTGTTTGCTCTTCGGTGACAAACACGCAAAGTCACCCAGCGATTACATATTTGGTGTTTGAATGCGGAATCTACTGAGTCGACTTGATATACCTGTTCAAAATCGTCGAAACACGAGCGACATCCGAAGCTGTCGCCACCGCTCCCCCTGGCACATATAAAACATGGAACGTATGGTTATATGTTGGAATTTCAACCAAAAGGTGGCATAAGCCATGCATAACGACTTTCCAGACGGTTGATGAAGGCATGGACCCGTCTTATGTCGCATGCTTTCGTGGCCAAGACTCCATTGGAGAAACATCCCGTTAGATTTTCTGGCAAGGTGCAGGAGAAGGAGGTTCGGCGTTTGCGAGACTAGACGAGACGAAAAATAGGACCTACTTGCTATGTTACAGCAACTATAGTAGGGACCAACTATCAGCGAACTAATACTCATAAAGACTGTTCCAGCGGAAGACCTTGAGCACCGTGGCGACGTCACGCAGATTTTTGATGGTCACGCCGTCCATAGATTATACTGGTGGATAAATAGAATTAGACCAGTATCTCGAACATATTACAGTAAACTGGCAGAAGTGTGAAGATATGGTATGAATGTATGCTGCTAATCGACATCAATGGCTTCTCTGTTGTCAGTGTCTATCCAGATTGCCTTAGTGAGTGTTTGGAGATGTAGGCATCTCGGAATGATTGTAGTAAGCTAGCACCAAGCCCAATTCTCGTCCTTCTTTATTCTCGTCTTCACAACAAGGCTTACAAATAAATCATTGTTGTACGACATCGGGGCAATTGTATTGAAAACTGATGCCATGCTGTCGATGATGATGATACTGAAGTATAACGTCTTAGGTCGTACTTAATCTATTTTAGATCCTCGTACAGCGACGCCCCTTGTTTACGTCGAAGACGGATCTTAACTTTGTGCGTGAAACATAGGGCCATCAGCAGATTGCGGTGCACAGTACAACTGTAGCACTTTTAGTTTGAAAGTGTTTGGAACATTCACTATCTGAAATATGAATTAATAGGCATTTGGGAGCATTCAATGATTTCTAAACATATGGGCTAGGCGTTGTGCACTTTGAAAGTGAGATCGAGGTTCATTGCTTTCATGATTCAAACCGACACAGAAGATCTGATTGTAGTGTGACGGATGAGGTCAATTCACGAATCTTCAAGGCCCGGGTCGTGTTTGCTAATTTGAGACACCTATGGCGTCAGAATGGTGTATCTCTTAATCCCAAGGGATGTGTGTATCAGGCTACAGTTCGGGCTGTTTTGTTGTATGGCTGTGAGACTTGGCCTGTCTGAGCAGCGGAACTGAGACGTCTTTAGGTGTTCGACAACTGTTGTCTCAGAACCATAACCCGTGTGGGTTGATGTCAGCGAATCCGCAACGAGGCAATTAGAGAGCGAGTTTCCGGTTGTGCAACGGGTACTTCCACTGAAGAATGTGTTCAGTACCAGAAGCTGCGTTGGTTGGGACATATGATGCGGATGCCTGACCATCGTTTGCCGAATAGAGTCCTGTTTTCTATGCCCAATTAAGAGTGGCGTAAGCAGAGAGGTGGCCAGCCTTTGACCTGACAGAGGGGTATGAAAGAGATTACGAAACACTTGGGTGCTGTCGGTGCTACCCGCCTTCCAGGATAAAGACCGAAAGCGTGATCTTGACTGCGTCTGGTTGGGGACGCTTCTAGATATGGCTGCCAACCGATGTCACTGGCGATCTTGTTGTTAGTTTCTATCCAGATTTCCTGAGTGAATGATTGGAGGTGTAAGCACCCCGGATTGATTGTAGTAAGCTAGCACCAAGTGTCTTCCCCATCCATCTTTATTCTTTTTTTATAATAAGGCTTTCAAATAAATCATGTCTGTACAACAGTGAAGCATCGGTGTTGAACACTGATATCATACTATTGACGATGATGATGATGATCTCAGGGAAAGCACAGATAACAACTCGGTAACAAATGTTGCTGAAAACAAAAGCACTTTTGATTCTGTACTACTAATTATACCACGTCACGCACAGCTATCAACTGCAAGAATTTAGAGGACTTAAATACTCATCATTCTATCAATGAATTCCATAAGGCCAAAGTCACAATCTTGAAGAAGAACTCTTCCTGGTCATTCAACCTAAATATACCTAAAAGAAGTCAGCATATCTCAACCAACATGAAGCGAGCGATTGGAGAGTAAAACTTAGATTTAGACCATAACCGACAACTTCCGTCTGCCGGGGGAACCAGGACCGGAACCGCCTGAACTGGTAATTCGACAACTGGTAGACAATTGGCGATTGGCAGCTGTAACCAAGCATGTGGCATTTCCAGCTGAATGCGATGATGATTGACAGCTGCGGCGTTTGCCGAAGGTTACTTCAACAGGTCTGTCTGATCTTAGGCAACTGAACTCTTACGAACATGGCTTCTATGGAGCCACATAGTTTCAATAACCTGTCTGGTCTCCCGAGGACGAAAGAATGCAGCAAATTATTGATCGGATGCTAAAAGAACCTTGAAGCAAAGAGGAAACCAACATGAAAATTATACCACTTGTGTTTGGCCGGAAACGTTGCACGAAATTGCGGCTAATTGAAGCTGTCGTGCTGTCAGTTTCTTTTATGGTCGTCTGATCGAGCGGTCGGAGATGTGGGCACCGCATAATGCTTAACATGGGCTAGCACAGAGTCCTCTCCCTCATCCACTCTCTTTCTTTTCTTTCCACTCTTGGGCTTCAAATATAATTATATATAATTCGACAAACCTTGTGGTTGTGCGACAGTAAAACACCAGTGTCAGCACCGATGTTGCTGTCTTTGATGATGACGATGACGGGTTGGGTAATAAATGGATTGATGTCCAGTTTCACACACGCTAGCGTACGGGGTGTGTTTGGCCGGAGGAGTGACTTTAGATCATAAGCTACAAAAACAAATCCAGCTGGTATTTACGTTATTCAAGCATGGCTCAAAGAGAACATCAAGGGTTCTAAGATAAAAATGCATGCTTTTATGCCTTTTTGCTACAGTTATCGAGGAGCCGATGCAATCTACGTCAAATCTTTCCTAACTTTTACTCAGATCCAGACACGTTGGTGTAGGGAACACCCTTACCACAAACGTCAGCCCTACTACCATACTTCTTAACCTCAGAGGTTTTGCCAACTCTTAGTTGTGCCTTTGTTTGATGCGCATGTGGGTAACTTTGAGCGGTTCATCTCGGTCAAAGTACAGACATTTGGAGCAGAAATGGTTCGTATGTTGATCAAATCTCTTTCCACTGACGAATACTGAGAAATTGAAGAGAGAGCTTATAGAAATCGGCCTTGATTTCAGTAAGCCATGTCCCGATCTGCTCCTTAATTTGACACCGCCAGCCACTGCATGACACCAGTAAAAGCCCCGGACATTCAGACAATAGCTATGGTTCTAATTCATGAGGACCCGTCTAAATGGGGGAAAATAGTTTAAGACTATCCAAAAAATAGGGATACTTCTATTCTTTCTATTTTTATACGACTAGGAATGTTCTAAAACACACATACGAGGTAGACACAGATGCAAATAAATTTCAAAAAACCGAAAAATATTTTTTGATGAAACGTCTGGTTCAACCAACATAAATCTAGTGTACTGAGATTGTGCAGGCGTCCATATGAAGCAGGTACTTGAGTATTTATTGTGTAAGTCCATCTGGTTTCATTGAATGGTCTATTAGGATGTCTCGGTTAACACGTGCAAACGAACAAGGCTGGGGTTAATTGTTAAGTCAGGTAGAGTGACATACAGTTCTACAAGACGAAGCACAGTAGGTGGTATACCTAACATCTGGTGCCAAAACGAGTGCTCCTTACCTTGTCCAAACTCACCTCTCTAAAGCATCATAGGTAGTCTAAGAATGTCCGCCGATAAATTCAAAAAGTTGGGAAAAGCATCACAGAAGAAGACTAGAATAAAACTTTCAAGACATTTGAGAATTTCACCTCCAAAAGTGCAGTTTTCATATATCCCCTTGGTGGTTGATTATACTCCATCGTTGACATTTCCCTACAAAGGAAACAGACATTCTCAGACTTGAGTGTTTGAATAGGTCTGCGTGACAGCCTGGAGAATGCTACCGGTCCTACGGTTGATCTCGTATTACTGGCTAGTGCGATTTATGCATGCCTTCTTTGAGCTCGGTACAAAACCAACCAACGAATCAAGCACACCAACAGCTTTTCCATACGTAAATTAAAATGGTAAATGCTTAATTCGGAATAGACGATAAATGTCGAAAGTTGACAGAGTCTCGTCACTTCGAACAATATGGAGCATTACCTATCCAAGTGTCAGTCACGAGCAAGAACAGGGGCTGAGTCGAGACAAACTGATGTTCTGTACAGAAGTAACACCAGTCGTCAATTCACCTTCTAGGCGCGGATCACGTTAAAGCTCTGTCATCAGTAAACTACAACGATGTCATCATGTTTGGTAGAAAATACATTCAGAGATGGATAAATGCTCTTCCTTAATTTCCTCCCTAATTATCCCAAGCCAATTAAAATTCACGTGCGCAAAATTGTTATGTTTCACGCTGAGTCATTAAGCCCTCGAGGTACTATATACTCTATATGCCCACGATGAACATGCACTGAAAAACGCCAAGTAAAAGGAGTTGTTGTAAAACAAGGATAGTCAACATCACATAACTTTTGAAGTTGGAGTGCGGTTTTCCACGACGTCACTTCTATCCCAATGTGGTGAACTAACTTACATTTTGCTTCACTCTTGATGAGTGCTTTGGTGCAGCTTCCATAAAATTAGTTTTGATGAAGCTTTCCAGGAAGATATGGTATCTAAACAATCAGTGCTACCTGTACATGCCACTCATGGCATGAGAAAAAACTAACAGCGTGCTAATGGCACTTCTGATCAGCTGTTTGTGTCCAAACGACTAACTGCTCAATCAACTGTCATGGGGGTTACGTAAATTTGTAGTGAGATGTACCTGTTGATTAATCCCAATAAGGATGAAGCAGCCGTACCGTGCTTCCTGGCTTTTCAATATAGGAAGACTTCACTAACAAGAGGAAGGCTTCCTTAGAAGGAAACGTTGAAATTATCTGAAGTGGTCGCTACGCGATTCTTTTGTCATCAGAGAAGACACTGAGCCCTTTTATCGCAGTCGAGGAACACGCGGGACTGACTCGTAACCTAGAAGCAAATGTTGTAATTATGATGAAAACTAACGGAATAATGCAAACTTGGCGTAAGCTTAAGATGCGCTATAAGAGTGGTTTACTTCTCTCATTTTTATCAAGTTAAGCTAAATTTTTTATAGCATTATAAATTTTAAGCTTTATATCGCGAAGAGATAACGGAAAGCCCGCTTTCTCTCTGTCGCAATTAAGTTTATTTTGCCTTTATATTGTCACTGCAACCCAAGCTGACTATTTTTGTTTTCTTTTAGCTAGACACATTTCGTCAAATGCCGTCTTCTGAATCTGTCAACCTAATGTGATGGAGGCGGTGGACGTAAAGACACATTTGGCAGTTCTTTCTGAACTGGAAGATACCTACTCGAAATGCTTGGATGGCGAGGGAACTCCAGCATCTGAGTTTATCAGAAGTATGATCCGGCGTGAGTATGAGCGTGACTTAGAGTAAGCTAACTGTTTTGTTTGCAAGATGTGTGAAACTGTGTCGTACTTTTTTGTGTTTGCCAACCACCTCTGTTGCAAAAAGGCATCTCTCCTGATAGAAATGCTAACTTGGCATACGAAGTATCATTTATTGCCTTTTTAACAAAACAATGATTAGGAAGAAAAATGTGATTTTGAAAGGCTGTTTAAATTTATGGAATAAAGAAAGTTTATAAATTCCTTGCATTGCATTGATTTAACAATGAAGGGGGTTGATGAGATCTCCGTTTCACTTTAGCTGATTAACACTGTATCCAGTACCGGATGTATCATTCAAGCATCACCAACTTACTCATGAACTACGTATGGAAACGAAAATAATGTATTAAAATTCACCAGAGGTAAGCCATACCCTTAGCCGTAGGTACCTAAACATTTTCTGCACACTCTATCTCCCGGCGGGGTTAGATAGTGAGCCAAGTGCGTTTAAATATACAACAATTGTCCCACAATTTATGTCCTTGCAGGGATGAAAAGTTGTTGGCGATCTACCTGAAGTTGTGTGGAAATAATCGTCACATGGGAGCAGTGCGTCTTGAAGATCAGGATATCAAGCCAATATGTACAGCACTTTTGCTTAAACCTTGTATCACCATGTTGGATCTGCGGTACAATCGCATTAAAGACGAGGGAGCCGCGATTATTGCATCATTTTTGACGGTAATTATTGATGTGGGGTACTTTTTATTCATGCCCGTATTTTGCTTGAAAGATTATACCCAACGACGAATACATTGCGAAAACTGACATTAATTCTCACAATTCTTTAATAAACTATGGTCTTTTTGCCTGAAATGACCTCATTAATGTCATTTTGGTAGCATCAGGGAGAGTTTAAATTTTGTCATCCAAAACAGCTTTACTGCACGGCGGTAAACAAAGTAGTGTTAGGTAGTCTCTTCATCAGCATTGAGCCACAAGGACGAGAACTAGCTCTTGTGTTGCGAATAGGACTCGAACTTAAATCCGTTGTAAATGGTCCTCCAAACCAGTAGGAACAAAAGATATCTGATTGGTAATGTGTTTCCGTCTTACAGAACTGTTTCAATGTACTGCTGTTACCAGCATTGTCACAAATGTGTCATGTGAAAAAATCTTCCAAGTGATCTTACAGAAAGTATATCGGTCAGGGCAGCAGTAGTAGTTTTGTAGTTCAGTGAATATGAAGCAAGCTAACAGATGAAGATACACTTGTCAGAATTGGATTGGCTGCATCTCGTCACAGCAGTCTATTTTAGGAAATCATGTGCATCAGTATTGGACCGTTGTGAAAGTTCCACATACAATGGCAAATACGATACTTATTTACTTGAACTGAATGCTGAACTTCAATTTTCTCATTAAGGACGATCAACTTCTGCAAGAGCTAAACCTGGCGGGCAATGACATAACCGAAATTGGCGCCGCTTGTATTGCAACTGCGCTGCGGGTGAGTTTTCTCCTATGTGTAGTAGCTTACACAGAGGAAATGTACCCTGATAAATGCGGTCAATATGTAACTAATGGACCCTAAAGAAGGGAAAACTAAAAAACAAATTACTTACGCACTGTACTATTTTTTTACGTAACATTTGGACACCAAGCTTTTCCTTAAGCTCTGATGCGACTGGTTTATTATAATTAATGCTGTCCACCCAACAGCCATTTGGTGACTTTCCTACCAAGCCTAGAAGTCATACACCTGATAGGCCTAAGGCGGTCGTGATGAGGTTGGAACCAGAGAATTTTAGAGACAGTACACTAAAATTCCCGGGAATCCCAAGTACATAACTTCGTCAGCAGTGTCTGTTCGGATAAAATAATCTTACCACTCAGCATTTGGTTGGTCAGAGAATTCCACCCTCAACAAGGTAAGTTTTGAAAACAGGGATAGTTCCGTGCTAACAGTACGTAGACAAAACTGTTCATTGGCGAAATAAACTCATTTACATGTCAGCTTGGTGCTATCAAATGGCCTCACTAAATCTCAACTGAGTCTTTCGTTGTTTTACATCCTCCAAATGAATGTGTCGCACAAAGGCCGCCTCGTGTTTTAGTTGGTACGGTTTTGAGATTTTCTTGACGGAACAGGACACTACAATTTGGTGTCCAAGTGTAATATGTAATTTTCTGAAACTCAGGGACTGTGCCTACTTGGGGAGCTCCAAGGAGGACAGAAACAGTCGTGGACTGTCGGAAACTTTCAAGCAACCTTAGAATGGCCTGTTTCGTCTAGAAAATGTACCGTGATGTCTCAAATATCATACCAACTTAAAAGTGAGACGGTCCGTGTGCAACACATTCAGTTGAAGAATTTCACAGACGAGAGATTCAAGTGGGATTCGGTTGGGTCTCCCATCAAAACCAAATTAATTCGAAAATGAGCGCATTTAGCGAACTGCGTACAATTTAGATTAAAATGAAACGTAAGGTTGACGGAAATTCGGGGACTGTTCCTTCTTGATGAGCCAAAAGAACGACAAGACCTATTGCTGTTTGTCAAGGAGTTGCCAACAACCTTTGAGTTGTATTTTCTGTCAAAGATAACTTCCACTTTTGACTCATTCAGCTGACTTACTGAACAACTGAAGGTTCATGTGATGTTACTCTCAATGGCCGCACCTTATTTTCACCTCAACTGTATCCCACTAAAGCCTTCATCTATATACATTTTGGGTATATTTGTCAGAAATTCGGAGTCCAAGGTGTTCCTGTACCATAAGTGCACATCTTTGGACTCGATGCATGCCGGGACCCGTGTGTTAATTGTAGTTAAACTGTGAGCCAGCGGGATGTTGAGTCATTTGGAATGCTGTGCTTACTGAGTAATTTGAACATTATAACCAGAACAAGGTGACTACTGGATGACATGATTGCATATCAGATGTCATGGGTAGAAATCATAGGGAAAAAGATGCAAAGTTACAGATCGATTCCTTCTGTGAATAGATTCTGTCCGACTTGACACTGACAAGCAAAACTGTGTCAGTTTCAAAGTCAGCATTATTTTTCCCTATGAGCTGAATATAGGTAGTGAACCTCAAGTAACGTGAGTCTGCCTGGTCTGTAACACTTCCTGATCACTGGGAAATACAAAGAATATTAATTTAGGCGTTTCATCCTGCTTAAACTTCGCAAGACGGAGGGTATGAGCCCTAACTTGACCCCAGTTTAAGTGAAAATAGGCGTTACTTTGATTGCACCCCCAAAACTCTGATAGATCTTTGCTACAGAGACTGTTAATCAGTCGGGAACGGTGGATAAATCTGGCCATGGAAGTTTAATGGGCAGCGATGGTACAGGTTGATGTGCAAAGTATTGTTGTCTACTGAAATGAACCGCGGTAAGTGGTCGCTTTTGCCGGCTTCGTGTCTGCAAAGCAGTTTGTTATTGCGAACGTCGATGTTCACTGGACCAGGATAAGCGGTCCTAGTTGTTGTTGGCGGGGAAGTTAGTGGAAGCTTTGCCGTAAATATAGTGTTCGTCCGCATTGTGCGGTGGCACCTACCTTAAAATTGCACCTCGAGATGTAAAGGCTGAATAATTGGCATTGGACTGATTTAGAAAATGCAATGTTTTTTTTGTTTTGGCAGTAGTCCTGAGGAGTGTACCTATTGCTCTGCAGCCATGAACCCGGTTTGTGCGTTTTTGCCCTAACATTTTGCGCTACTCATACGTAATTAAGTAGTCCGATAAGCCGTCGAGGCATTCGACTCCTAAGCTGCGGGCAGCATCGGCGCACGGCAGACCTGGACAATGGGGATAGTATGCACATGAAGATAAATGTCGTGGTCAGAGCAGCGCAAAAATAGCCAACCTTCTGGCATCCTCAAAAGACCAAAAGTAAAACAATGGATGGAGATAACACTTTTCCGTGATGCCAATGCAGTAACCCTCTCAGTGGATTCCCAGGGGAAACGTCCCCATCGACTACACAGTGAGGAAAGCATGCACTACGATCCATAGTCAGCAACAACATTAACAGTCATTTTTTGGTTCCTGAGTTGCCGAATTTCTTGCCAAACGAAAACGTTGCCGTGGGAATTTACAGTGTCGCTTTCTTTAGTCACAACTGGCTCACTAATTCATCAGTGAACTCTCCTTGACGGAACTTGATTTGAATCAGCCGGTGCTTCAAAATGCGATTCACAACCAGCATATTTCGTGTGAATATCCTGCAGCCCTAATAAGAATAAAAGCAATAAGGCTAGAGCATGTGGTTAAGCAGCGCACAATAACTCTAGAGTTGTTGGACTATCAACAATTACCGTCGATTTTGTTGTTGTGCTTCATCATTATAAGATAAACAGTTCCGTGGTTCTCACTCGAATTTAGCTGTCAGGCTCGAGGCATCAAAATGATGATCAGTCGCTCGTGAGCTACACGGTTAAATGTTTAAACTACTACCATGGTGGTCGCGGTTTCGGACCTCCGTTTCGTTAGATGCACACTGCTGGTGATTCCAAATTTTTAATCATATACTGGCTTCACCTACTGAATGAAGTCTCAAGTTAAAAACCCCAATCACTTTTCGCTATTACCGTTAAACGAAAACAGCTTAAAATGACAACCCCAATCACTTTTCGCTATTACCGTTAGACGAAAACAGCTTAAAATGATCCAGGTAACGGGCACTAAGGGGAGTTTTGTATGCTAACTCGTTGCAGTATGTACCTATCATGGATACTCAAGTTTCCTGAATATCTGAAGTGCTGGGTCCGGACGAACTGAAAAATTGAAAGTCACTCAAGCCAATGCCAGCTTACTTCACCAGGATGCAAATAAGATTTATTATGTCACCTCACATTAGGTCGTTACTGTTCAGTAACTCACAAGCAGGGACTTACTGTTGAGAAAATAATCTTGAATCCCTCGAAAGTGCTTTCCCAATGGTGAGGTACTGTATTTTCAATTTTTCGTATTGTAGTATAGTTCGTCCTGCCAAAGTGACTGACCCGGGAACACAGGAATTAAGTTTAGTTACATGAACCAAATATACCTGTTATCTACTTACGAGCCAGCTTTCGGAGGAAAATGTTTTCTTATTTAGGCCATTTAGAACCGGAGATCTGTCTGCCACTTATTTAGTTGTTAATATCAAGCGTGTAAACCACCACGCAAGTTCTGCGTTGCAGTTGACAACTCTGCGGCGAGAGTGTGGCTATGATTGTCTGATTGTTTGATTCCACTCAAGTGCTGTCGGATTTTCAATGGGCCGTTGCCATGCAGGAATGCTGAAATTTCTGGTAGGTATTTGGGTTGGTGAAGTAAAACTTGATTTGAGATGTGGATGCTGCAGAGCGTCTGCACAGTTCTCTCTATGAACGATCTTTGTTAGTGAACGACGAAAGCGGTCGCCATAGAAATGGTGAAACTCCCTGCATTTCTGCAGGTTATAAGTAGTTCTTGTGTTTCATCCCAGAGGGCAATTACATTATCATAAGTATTCCTCTGAACAGTGGTTTTGACCATACAGTCATCAGAAAGTGCTTTGTTTGAGCACCGTAGCAGAGCATACTGGATTTCATCAACCTTCCACAGCAGAACTCTGCCTATTTTTGTGTTGGGGTCGTGGTAACTGGCCACGTACCCTGTTTTTTGCTATCTGTGGTTTAAACTCGACCACTGTATCTCAACTTCTCCCGTCTAGGCTCAGGCGACCTGAGAGTATCCCAGCCTCCGTGCTTTCTTCGGGTGGCATGGCAGCTAGGCACCGAAAGGGTGTTACTGCTGAACGATTATCATATCACCATTATCTACACAACCCAATTCTTCTTGTTTAGTGAGCTAAACAGACTTAACCTGGCATTGAGTAGTGACTGGCATCCAAGCTTAGCCCTCAGTCAATCATTCTTACCCATATGAGGCTCACAAAAGCTAGACACCATGAAGACAGCTAAATACCAGGGTAAATGCAATGTTCTGCTGGTCAACGTAGTAACTTACTGACAACTTTTCATATGCTCCCAATCCGGTCTGGAGTCTTTAGACGGACCTACTGTTTTGCGGAGTGAATTTTTATTGATTTGGCGATGGTCTATGCAAATCAACAATAGGAGAATGGTTCTTCTGGGATGGC
Organism: Clonorchis sinensis; assembly: GCA_003604175.2. Classification (NCBI taxonomy): domain Eukaryota; kingdom Metazoa; phylum Platyhelminthes; class Trematoda; order Opisthorchiida; family Opisthorchiidae; genus Clonorchis; species Clonorchis sinensis. The sequence continues at coordinate 35,967,842 of CM030370.1, forward strand.
ACAAAGTAATAGGTAGGTACATGAACTGGATTCAAACTAATAGGACGCACCGGTGAGTGTTTAGTCCATTTTGATGTTCAACCCCCAGGTGAGTGTTCAAAAATGAGCTCCTAAAGCCATAACATGCCTGATATTTTGTGTCGATACTTAGCAACAGAAGATCCTACAAGTTGCCCTGGGCGAGCTAGGAGTTTAGGTCAGGATTTGCTATAGGTACATAGATTAGTAGGGTTTCAAGTTTCTCACAAAGGTTAACTTTAAAAATCCGTTGCGGATTTGGCTACAGGGTAATATAAATGCAAACAAGCCGGCCGACTAAACTACGCAGTACGGCTAATCTCTGTAGCAGAAGCTTACGTTCAAAAATGGTGGTCTTGAGGGTTAGGAGTATTATCTGTAGTTGTTTCGTGAGACCTGGGAATTTAGACCAAAAGTGATATTATTGACGGAGTGGTCGCCAAAAAAGGGAGGGTCACTCTAGGTGAGGAAAAATTTATTTGTGGTCACCGATGGCTGCTCACAATAAGGCTTTCCAATAAATCATGGTTGTGCGACAGCGAAGCATCAGCGTCGAACACCGATGTCATGCTGTCGATGCTCATCATGACGATTATCACGATGACGATGACGGCAATAATGATGATGATGATGATGATGATGATGATGATGATGATGATGATGATGATGATGATGGTTAATGATCACTGGGCAATCACAGGGAGTCTCAGTCATTTCGTACACCCCTCGTACATGTCCGCAGAATTGGTGACCAAAGTTCTGCAAACATTAAAGACGAGTTCTTTCAAGGATAACTGTCTCCTGAAAGTCCAAAAAGTCCACCCAATAAAGCATTGCCCATCGGGATGTTGTGCGAGTAGTTGCTCTGCCTATCGTGTCAACAAACCTTATGCGTAGCGATGGCCTGGATGAGCTCACCGCTTAAAATTTTGAAGCGAAGCTGTGACGTGTTATTCAGCTGCGTACTTATTTTCCTTGTTGCATAGGAGCAATAAGAGTTTACGCATTTAAGTGGTGGAACTGGATTGAACCGCAAGTCACGCACAATCTTAATAATGGGAAAATCATGAGAAAATAATATCCAGAGATGGACAAATGCAGTGAATTGGAAAAATCTACGCTACAGTGTTCAACGAAAGACAGATGAAATCGATGCCTTAGAATGCGGAAATAAAACCTCAAATTTTTTTAATCCAGCACTCATTCTGCTAATGTGTCAAACGACCCGGACTACACGATCCCACTCGGGCGATGAACAGTATGTATCATATGTGTACAGATCAAAAACGGAACTCAAAAATGTCAAACACTTACTGCTTTCTTATGTGACTTGGATGTATTGTCGGTCCGAGTTCATTGCAACATTTACGAAATAATCGATATCTGGCCGAATTAATTTAGTCAATGGCTATTCGGGTTAGAAGCTTGGTTAATGATGATGAACCACGTCAAATCGTTCTCCTTTTCACTGTGTGGAAATTTTCTACAAAAATCATTTGAAAAGGGTTGCCTGAAAGAAGATTTCCCAGAGACTGATAGTAGAACTAGGGTTTGATTAAGTTGTTACAAGAGCCAGAAAATGTAATAAAGGACAACCTATTGCCAAACAACCAGATGTCATATCTGTATTTAATTTTGCCTACCGTTTTTTCGCCGTTCTTTAGACGAACAAAGTATTGCTTGTACTGAAAATGACTGGAAACCCGATTGGATCTACCGGAGGACTGCGCCTAGCCCAGGCTCTACAAGTGAACCGTACTCTAGAATTCATCGACTTGGGCGAGTGCGATCAAGTGGGTTTCGTAGGATCTGCGTTCCTTTATCCAACAAAAAGCACTCCATGCCCAGATTCTCAAAATATCAATTTTTATGTTTCACCTATTAAGTTACACAATGGACCAGGTGTACCAACTAATCCAGGAGTCACTAAACACAGAACATAGTAGAATTGCCTGGCGTTAACATCTCTCTAAGCAACGTGATAGTTTTTAAGGCCGTACTAAGAATGGCCTGGTAGCTGGTCACGTGAACGTCTCCACATATCAACAGAAACTGATCCAAATTGGTATGAAGGTCTTCAGGATATACCAAGCCAATTTTGATGACAGGCTACCGACCTGGCTGTAAACTGTAGCGATAAAAAGTAGCGGTGAACAAAGCAAGTCCTAAAAATACTTGTGTTTTGATTGCTCGTAGAAACAGAAGTAAGTTGACTGCAAAAACAGCCTGATGGTTTTTCGTATTCGTGAAATTCGGTCCAGCATCTTGCTGGTTAAGACTGTTTACGAGTAGCAGTAACTGACCACACCATCTGGGACGATTTGTCACTCTGTAGGAGTGTCAGCATAAAGCAAACATATATGTAACTAAATCTCGCACTCAAATGAAGTAGCTTTTTGGCGAAATAATCGGTTTAAAAAAGAAGAGCTAATCTCATGGTCGGTGATCCCTTTACTTCAAAGACCTTTCATAGAATCTAAAATGGTCCAAGTGGGAGTTGAGGCTTAAGCATTGACGCACATGATGAAAACGTGGGTTCCATGGTTCCAGCGGACTACCAACACAATTCGTGACAGTAAACAAACAAAGTATGCAAAATTTCGTGGCCTAAAATCAGGAAACCGAGCGAGAAATTAGAACTTCTTTGAGAAAAATTGAATTCTCTCAGCCAGAACACGAGAATGGGGGATTCTGAATGTCCTATAGTTCGGGTTTGGTTATAGGCAGTTTGAAACCAGTCGCCCAAAAAATGAACTCATAAGTGGCTAATAGATAGCATTCCCCGGACCAATTTGGTAGGTGGACTCAACATCTACTTCCAAACACGTCTCCTACTGCTTAAATCATCATGCGATTTTGGAAGCATTTTATGAATGTAAAGCAAGTAGGTGATGCATAATGTGAAATCTGAGGGGGATATACAGTGTTCCCGGTGTTTCACACACGTCACTTTTTCTAAAGCAGTCAGTGAAAGTGTACTACTCCATAATCAAGTGATCTATGAGAATCACTTCGGATAAACCTAGCCCCGGAATACTGATAGATCGATCGGGTACGTTCATTGGTGGTTGATCAAGTGGCCTACACTCTACGTCAGAAAGTGGTAAGTCATCATCTGATCGGGTGTGCGCACCAGCGGTTACAGAGAACTGTGGATTGTGGCCCCTGATATCCCTTAGAATTTGAAGTACCTTTTCAAGCAGAGATGCTTATTAGGGCTTGCATGACCTTAAGGAATTTCATCAGCCATGTGGCACAAGTTTGTCCTCAACCGAGCACAGATGGATTGATTGTAAGTCCAACACGACAATCCCCAGCAATATCTATTGACGTCTGACTTCATTTAGTTCTAACTTTTTGCTTAGTATGAGATTATCCAATTACTCAATAACTTAATAGATGTGAACCACGAGAAAAGAATGACAAAGAATGACACCCTACCATTCATTCTGCTAGTTGGAACAATGCTCATGTGCGCAGCAATGATGCACTATTCCAGGTCACAGCCAGAGTCATCATGCGGAAATATATTCGATGTTTGCATACGACCTTCTTCTCGATTATTTTGCTTACTTCGCCAGACCATTACCAGCTGCATCGCCTTCGCCACAATGTTACAAAGGAACAAAACAATTAAAAGTCTGAACTTGAATCGTCAGTTATTATGGACCTTGCAAGAGGAACCTACAGTGCACATTGCCGAAATGCTTTGTGTGAGTTTATTTGTCAGGATAACTTGCTTGCGGTAAAACCTTTTTCCATGTCTACATTTCGGAACGACAAGTCTTTACAAGGCAACTGTTGTCTTGTTTGGTCACTCACCTCACTCCTTTGAATTTCGTTTGAAGGAAAATTATCCTTAAGTGACAGCATAAGGTCACGGACAAGCACATTAACAAACAACCTACAGAAAAAGCTTTCCTTTGTGATTTATAGCAATCTTCTAACAGCTTATTGCGAACAGTTGCAAACTGATTAGTTACATGAATACAATAGGCTGTCCGAAAGTTCAGTAAAGTTGTACAAAATATTAAATGTGCAGCCACGGGCAAAATCATTCAGCTGTTATCAAATTTATGGCATGCACAATCGTGGTATTTTAGTAGGTTTAAGCCACTCAGCCTGAAGTGGCAGCTTCGATGCTTACGCGTCATCCTGCTCCTCCTCCTCCTCCTCCTCCTCATCTTCATCAGGGACAGCAACAACAGTTGTACTTCATTGTTACACAACCACTTAGGTCTTGAAATGAAAGATGACAAAAAGAGTGAGTGAGAAAGAAAGCTGTGTATTTTGTTCAGCTGACTGTTCTAAACTAATAGGGTAACCTAGCGTCAGAGCGAAGAATTTGAGTTCAATGGAGCGCCGAAAGCGAAATTCAACCTACACCCCCTGATCATTCTGATTAAGGTACAGGAATTAAATCAGCTTTCGTGCTTTCTATGGGTTTTGCTTTGTGAACAAGCAATGTATGGGCTCTGTAGATGAACAAAACCACTGAGTGGGAGTTTCTAATGGTTTCAGGAAGTCCTTCGTGAGTGTCAAATGCTGCACATAGGCGTCCTTTTTTTTGTCAGATCAATAGCACCTTGAGGGAGCTACATTTATCCAAAGTGGACATGAGGGACTTCGGCGCGAAGCGGTTGGCCGATGCATTGGAACGAAACCATACGTTGGAACTGTTGGACATTAGTGCGTAAGTTGGTGCTCGCAAAGTATTCGAAAAAACACCCTATTACAACAGCTAAATCCTATTCAGGCTTTTTGGCAGTGAAGTTTAGTTTTTCATTCTCAGCCAGGATCTGTCGAACCAACGTCTCCGCCGAGAGAAACCACTGTCAACGAACTAACTTAGTTCGTGTGCTCGTATCTGGTCTGTCCGATTTGAACAATAAGCATTCTGTTAGAAGCACCTACGGTCCACAAATGCTTTACGGGGTTGTGCTGGGTACTTGTGTACGTTCATCAGATTACTGAAAGCACAGTGTTTCCAAATCAAGGGCCACTTGTCAAAAAGAGAAACCTTCATCCAGGTGCATTCTGTCCAATGCGGTCTCCAGAGAAACTAACCTCAAGTAGTAATGCGTTTCTTGCTTTGGTTGTTGAGTTGATGATTCAGAAAACCACAGTTTTCCATAGATTTGTACCACTTCCAATCAAAATCTCTCGGTGTTAAATAGGTGGTATAAAAAGGATAAAAATATTGTTCTGAAGTTGGCATGGTCAGTGGATTTTAGACAAGAAATTTCTCCAGCCGAACTATTATGAGACGTTAGAATCAGTCGCGTTGTGGGTGGCTGTAAGATTTGGTTGCTTTGGTGCTCACTGAGCACAAGATTAAACGACCACAAATACATCGTTAGATTTTTCCTAAAACAGTTCAAAAATTGTAAGTTTCGACATTTTTAACTGCCATCAAAACGCAAATTCTTTATATTTTTCTCCGAATGATGAAAGTGGACCGCCTAGCGAAGTATCTGCCATAAACAGAAAATAAAATATGACGCCAACTGTTCGAAAAATCTAGCAGATTGACCGGCGCCTGTTTGCTTTGTTCATTATTTTTCAAATAGTTCCCTAATAGTAATACGCCTTGTTCATCTTCATTCTGAATATGTGGACTCAGCAAACACTGAGTGTTTTTTGCACACTCGTATTGGCCAGAAACTTTTGCCTGGAAAAGCGTCTTTCATGATTAGCATTGCCATGTTCTCACTGAATTAAATTTTGTTTGACCACTGTTTACAAGCATTCTGAAGAAGACTTTCGAACTCGTTTCTCTTTAGCAACCGCATAGCGCGTGACGGTGCAATCGCTCTTTCTCGCGTGGTGATGGCCAATTGTTCCCTTGTTATTTTGGACTTGGCCTTCAATCGCATTCAGTGTGCTGGTGCCAAAGCACTTGCTACAGCCCTGATTACCAACACCTGTTTGAAAGTGTAAGTGAATAGGAAATGCTCTTTTCCTCATTAAATATCAATGCTGACCAGATAAAACAGATTTTTTGGGGGGTTGTTTCCGCCACTGGAACCTATCAGGCAAAGTAAGGGCGCTTTTTGGCGGGTTTTGGAGAATTTTGTTTGTCAAAACATAGGGCACGTCTGTTTCACAAATGCACCGTCTGTTTAGCCTGCGTAAAAGTAATGAGCGACCAGAATATCCGACTTAAACTGATCCATATCTGTCAGAGGTTCCTGTCTAACATTATCTGTTGAGCCTGAAGGAATTTCTGGATTAATCACAATAAATTGAGCAATTGTGAGACACCGCATTTTGTGCTAATCAGAAAATCACTGCTAAATCGTTGAGTGCACCGGTGCACAAAATCATAAATATATGTAAACAAACTACAGTATTCATCAGAGTTGAGTGCGAAAAAAGAAATAGTCCGGTTGAAATTAAATCAGCCATATAAACAGCTGATACGTATGATTCCGTCAAATGCCTAATATTTAATATGCGAACGTACGGCTAATGTGACTGTCTGTCACGTCCAACTGGACAAACAAGTAGTGTTATGAACCTCACCTTTTACAGTGCTGATAACATTCTGCGGTCAGATACTAGGGTTTTGAAGTGCTTCACATCCTGGTAAGCACTTTCATCGCTAGAAGGATACAGGCGGCTTCCTGCTGGGAGAACTGGTGTGAGTTGAAGCTCGCATTTTTTTGCCGATGACTCGTAGCCCTACAGTGGATTTCACTATTTTGGAGTGTTTCCGTGTCCTAAACAGTGGTATATGCGTAACAGCTTAAAATCTGCAGTACTCTGAAGATGTTTAGATTGCGCCATCTCGTTCATGATACATCCCAAATGCTTACAGTGGACGACCAGATGAAAAATGGTCAGATACTGATTTCTGTGTGCAAAACCCTCTTATTTATTCAGATTCCTAGCATATCTTTCTAACTTTTCACCGCAAAATTTAGCCCGATATCAGCAAGTTTCTCCGATTAGCTTATCATCTGATTTTCAATGTAATTCAAGGATTATATCGGAGTAAATCATGAAGTCCTGTCACTAATATGGTTTACATGCCCGAAGTATTAGTACCAGGTAAACGCCCAACGGCTTCACCAATTGATCTGGGTATGTTAGCTTTCAGTTAAGCACACTGACCAGTTGGCTTTATGATCAACCAATGGGAATGAGCCACTGGGAAAATTCATCATCAACATGATGTTTCCCTCTTGAAGTTAAGAGATCATTTTGGGGCTTAAAATTGCTATTATCAGCTACTCGTAGGGCACTCTATATTATATCGTGTGTATTTGAGGATTATTACCAAGGCGACCTTGCAAACGAGGCGGTGAGGATTTTCTAAGTCAGAAAAGAGTGAAAAATGTTTTTTCAGACTGTTTTATGGACATTCATGCAAGTGCACTGATTAGCCAATAATTTCCTTGCCATACGATTGACATTAATGAAGTTTTGAATAAGTTTATATATATATATATAAGTTTATCCACAAACTAGTCTTGTTCAGACTAGTTTATCACAGCTTTTCTTCAGAATATTCTCGAGTTACCAAATATTGAGCAGAATGAAATAATGTGTAAACAACCTAATCAATACTCATAAGTTTCTGAAAGCCCTTTAACAATCCAAGGCATGTTTTGTCCTGCTTTGTGCTCATCAGATGGGCGCAGTCCCCAAGTTTCCGTCAACCGTATGTTCTGCTTGAACCCAAATTGCACCAAATTCGACAGGTATTCTCATTTTCATGCCACTTTGATTTTCACGGGAGACTAACCTGAAACCCAACTGAATCTCTCGTTGATGATGTTTTTCTTAGCTGAATGTGCTGCACCAGGCCGCTTCAGGTTTCATTCGGTACGACGCTCAAGTTATTGCAGCATATTTTCTTAACAGAACACAATACTGAAAAAAGGCTCTGAAAACTCTACGACGGCTTCTTACCGCTGGCGTCTTTCATGGAGCTCGCTAGATAGGTCAAGTCCCATTGAAGGTTATCGTGCACAAGGCATTCGTCATCATCATCATCATCATCATCATCATCCCTGACAGTAACAGCAAAGGATGAGGCTATCTCCCGTTATCACCAGCTTGTGTTCCCCCAATTCATTCATCAATTTGGTCGCATATGCAGAGTACGCTTTTTTAGCGCGTGAATGTTTACCGGTATGTACGAGTACCTTATGTTATACTTGGTGTATAGTAGGATGGGCATGGTATGTAAGCTACCACCAAAGTCACATACTTCAGTTCGCGTGGAACAGCTTTCAGGAAGACTGGAGCAACAAAATCTCTCCAGATGTTGGATCTTAATGGCGCGAAACAAGATACCGAAACAAGAAAGATCTGTGTATTTCTTCTTCGAGAAAGTCCATTACGGAAGCAGTGAGTGTTAGGCCCCTCTTTCAAGGGTGACCTCTCTTCACAGAGGTCATAAACAAGATCGTAACCGACAGTAAAGCCTGCTGTGGACCTTCAAGGACACTAGTTCCCCGTAAGAGAGGTTGCTGTATTTGAGTTGCCCTATATTTGTGGATATTCTTCATATGGTTTATTGATTACTTTGCTCTTCAGACTCGCAGTCCAGTTTTGTGAACTGAAAAGCCCAGGTCTGTGCGCGCTCGCCGAATCACTCATAACCAATAACACATTGACCAACATTTATATTTGGGGTAATGAACATGACGAATCCACCTGCATTGTAAGTCTACACATGTTCACGTAATAAAGATACTTCCAAAACTTCAGCCAACCGTACCATTTTCTATTATCTTGATTTTACTCTTTTCAATGCTTTTCTATGGTTCAGCAGTTCTGACCCAAACGTATACTAGGTATTTAGTTTGTTTTACGGCGACTTTCTCCGAAAAAAGATTAGATATGTAGCGTAAAACAAGCTAACTACGCAATAGTAGACATCGTCTTTGAAAATGGAAATTCGGGTATCCGTAAGACGTTGCAATAGTTTTCAAAAAATTTAAATTCAAATAATTCCTGCTCTCGAAGAAAAAATGCATCGTCCCCTCCCACCCACCCGAAAGAACTCCGTTTTGAGGTCACTGTGAATGAGAAAAATAGCTCATAACATAACGAGACATACACTATAATTTGCAACTGAGATAACTTCTGAGTACCATCAAAGATGCTTACGCCCTTTGATCACACTAAAGCGAGGTTGTATCACACCCCATCGACATCCGTACCAGCAAGACTCTAGTGAACCAGATATCCAAACGTGAAACGCGCCACCATTAAAGAAGGATAGTAACTTATCCACGCCGGTGGTCTCGTGAAAGATGATATTTCCATCCGAATTGGGAAGGCCCAAGCAGCTTGTGTAGACCTGCGTCACCTGTGGCGTAGGCGTGACATCAGCTTATCCGTCAAGAGTCGAGTTTACAATGCTGCGGTGCGCTCCGTATGACCATACGGATCAGAAACTTGGCTGCTGCTTGCCGAGGACGTCAAAAGACTTTCAGTGTTTGACCACCGATGTCTTCGGAGCATTGCCCGGATCTGGTGAGAACACCGGATCAGCAATGCTGAAGTACGTCGAATGGTATTCGGGAGAAGTAACTCACCCTCAGTAGATGAACTGATCACACTGCATAGGTTACGCTGGCTTGGCCACGTGCTGCGTATGCCAGTCGACCGACTCCCTCAGAGGGTTCTTTTCGCACAACCACGTGAAGGGTGGAAACGAGCCAGAGGCGGGCAAACAATGACTTGGCAGCGAATTATAAAAGCCATTACCAGCAAACTCAGCTGCGCTGGTCACTGCCGTCTTTCTGGATGGGGACCCCGAGAGGGCCACATCAATGGTAAAAGACATTGTCAGACATGGCCCGGTTGTGCCCTCAATGGCTCTCATGCATCCAAGCTATTGCCTTCAATGCATAGCTCCCTACTTAACAGTCCATTGATAGTGGTGTATTAACGCATCAATTTATCAGCTCCTGCCTTCAATGCGCAGCTATCTACCTCCTCCCCAAATCACCGGTGAACAAAACTGTGGCAGCTACAACCACTGTACGACAAGTACACGGTTCTTACGGCTGACGATGATGATGATGATGATGATGATGATGATGATGATGATAAATGATGATGATGATGAGCGGAATCAACTAGGCGAATCCGGTGAGTTTGTTTCACTAATAGATATAAATTGAGCTAGTGTCGCATGAATGCCAAAAACCTTCGCAGTTTGACTGCTGAACACCACAGTGTGCTTCTTTGGCTTTCAGTACGAGTTTGACTAGATGGATAGTTTCTGCCCTTTTAATTTGAGGAATGGTCAGCGTTTTCGCCACACTTTTGAAGTTTCAAACCGCTACAAACATGCTTAGTTCGGAGTTGCTTGATAAGTTAACTGCCCCGGTTGACAGGAATGTGCTTCCCACCCGATGCTTGTAAAAAGCGGGTCCAAGGAGGGATGTTAGAGCTCTGAGATCGCCGACAACCTACACGTGCAACACTTAGTTGATTAAAATTCCAGTTCTTCTCGGCGCTTGAAAAACAACGTTTCTTTGGGAGGGCTTTCGGCTGCCGTATCATCAATTTGATAGATATGTGAATCGTATATGACTTTGGCGTAATACTCATTCGGCGAAAACCGTATTCCTTGCCCAACTTTGCTCAGGTACTCGCAGGTTATTCCAACGACAACTGATTCCCAGTAGTTGGCGCGAACACAACATTTACTAAAAGTATGGGGACAAGTCTCGTATACGATACTGATTTTGCATATAAAATCAGTGTCTGGTGATGCTGTGAAGGATGTACAGAACCAGATTCCCTGAGACAGCCTCGTTATTAGCTTGCTCATTTGGAATTGCCGAGTATTTGTCAAGTGCTTGGCTGGTTGGTGAAACATAATTTCAAAAGGATATTCTGAAGTTCACTCCAAATTTGAACTTCCCCGGTCTGTACTAAACTTTCACGAGGGGCGATGCTTCTGAGGGAACATACCTGCAAATTTGTTCACCACTCCACTAAAGTGACAGAATCGAATATAAATAGAGAACAAGCCTTCACTCGGGCGTTTCGTGCTTGATTAATTGGTCGCCGCTGCGTTAAATGAAAAATGCATTTGAATCGGCCACAGTTTGGGAGTTCTTTTTACGCTAACCTCTTCTTAGCTTGCTTGTGCCGTGGAAATGTTATGTCTGCTCAGGCCCAGATGGTGTGAGATACCTGATGCTTTAAACTAGATTCTAAAAGTATTCCTTTCCGTCCCCTCAAATTTCTGATGGTCTGTTACCTTGAAGTGGACGGAATATAGAATAGAGGCAAGTGGTACTTAATATATCATTCACGGAACACAGAACATTCACAATACGACAGACCGAATGAAGTGGCCACATCCAATGGATAGCTAAAGTGCTATTGGGTTTTTTAAATACTTGTGAAAATCCCGTCTCAACTTCCAGTAGATATGTGTTTAAATGACAACAGTGTAGAATCAGAACTGTGCACAACTCTAAATTTGTTTTAAGTGTTAGTGTTTTCCACATAACCATTTTGTCAAACATTTATGCAGGCAGTCTGTAGGAGAAATAATCATCATTTCTTAAAGCTCCCACTCTAGGGAGAAAGCACTCACCAGAACAAAATCCGAATGGCTTGGTCCCTTGAGTCTCACTCAGAAGAGTCCAACTTCAGAAGATATCAGCTACAGAAGAGACCAGCTTTAATCCTTTTGAGCGACCCCCTAAAATCCCCATCTTTATGAGAGATTCGCTATTCTAAGACAACTTGATTGAGTGACTAAAGTGCAACCAGAGTTTTTTCAGCGCTGGCAACTAGAATTTAAGGTCTAATTATCAGAGGGATTTTACTTTATGCAAGAACCGCATTTCGAAAACCACACAGATTTTAATTGTAAAACTCCGCAAATGATGTTCCTTTTTCGGAAGCCTTCTCAGTAAATGGGGCTTTTCTACATGTGAAATTCATATTTCTAGACAGAATGTACTTTCCAATTAAATTTGTTGAAATATTTATTATCTGATAAAGTTTTCTGCTTCATTTTTTGCAGGCATACTCAAACCTATTGGAAACAGGTCGTCTCGTACCAGAGTGCACGGATGTCCGCCCTTATGTAGTTGATGGACGTGTTTATCTAACTCTGTTGGACCACGACAATACCTATCGCCTTTATCGATTTTCTGTCCCGTGGTGGAAGGGATTTGCTCCAAAAGACCGCTCAGTTGCTTTGTTCTGAGTAAAATCACTTCCTCTCCACTAGTACACGAGCTTTTCTAAAAGAGCTGATTGTGATCACGAAGTGTACTCTCCCTAAAACCAACATAAATCCAAAGCTTTTCACAATTTAGGGACTGATGCTGGGACCATCTTAGTGCATATACACAAAAGAGCACCTTATAGATACACCTATGGACTTTTCAGGTAATTTATTTTAAGTACAAGATGTATTCTTAACGTCAGGTAGTTATAATGTGAGGCCCTGGGTCCTTTACTGAATTGAAAATATAAATGATATCTCGCATTTCGTTCTCCTGACATTTACTGCACGGCCGAATCCTAGCTTCTGCGCAGGAAGCTCGTGTTTTTAGCATTAAACGGATAACGAAATCCAATCAAAAATATTTCCTCAGCTGTACAACCAAATTTTATTCCTCCAAACACACTTATTTGCTTTTCAACCTCTGATATATATAGTCCAAGTTTCCTCACCGAAATTTGGGATTTTTTCTTCAGCCTTGGTTTTGCTTTTTAACATTTACTGGTGAGGAATTTTTGTGTCCCGCTTTTAATGTTGTTACATTGGTACAATAGCAATTCTGCCACCTGAAACAAAAGCATGTTTTCGTTTTTTAGCAGGCTACAGCGGCCCAAGACTTTATCAGAAATCGAAGAACAACATATTTGTCGGACCTTCTGACAGCCAAAGTTACGTGTTTTACTGGACTGTATTAGTGTATTATTGCGTAAGCAGGTAAACTTATGACCGAGGATTTCACTTCGCGTTCAAAATTTTTGACAACTTGGACAAAATCCATTTGCTCCACCCGTTAGAAACTTGGTGAACCGTGAACTCTGAACCACATGTAAACAAATATCATTTCTCTGAGATTTATCAAAACAAATCATACGTGGCTGATCTCCTGAGAGACCTCAAATAGATTATTTCCGAGGATTATAATATTCCCGAGTAATTTCCTCCATCAGGAAAGATTTAGTCAGTGCATCCCAGACCAATGGTAAAGTACAATTCAATCTGTGTCAGGTGAGGTAACCAACTTTTCAAACTCCTTTCCCTAGTTTTCTGGAATATAAATCTGAATATTTGTTCTTCTAGAGTTTGCACGTTGTAATGACGTCGATTCTGTCGGTCTCCTATATTCGTGCGCACATTCCCGTTGGAGACAAGATGAAGAACAAACACATTTCTGGCAGGATTAATTGATCTGATGCAAGTTTGTGACATCTCATTTGGTTGCCTATTTGCAACCCATTAGAATTCAACATTACAAAAAGATTGAGTGGATGTCAGAAGAAAAAGGGAACTGGTAAACAAAACGTGGAACGGATCTGATACGGTGCTTTTCATGAAATAGGGTTGCAAAAGCACAGTTTCAGGGCATATAGTTGGACAGGGAAGAAAGTGGGTGTACTATACAGTGTCATTTTTAGACTGATGTATATTGTGATTCATGGGGCAATGACGAATATATGGTGCCATACAGGCCGGTATTTGGAGATGGGCATGGACAATTGCGGGACGCATGCCGTGGGCAGCCAACCAACAGAAAGTAAGTGTACGCTAGAGGCACAACCGGTGATTATACATAACTTCACCCAGCTGTATCAGATGTCGCTATTTGCCAATAGACCGAAAGGCAATGGCCTTTCTTAGAGAGTCAGAAAGATTCTGCCTGATGATCTATTCATTATGATTGACGGGGAGTCTTGAGTTTGGTCTGTCCTATTTGGTTAGGGCAAAAGTTCCTTGTGTAACTTGGCCTTCTCAAACGTTTTTGGTGGAATGGTGAATTCCAGGGGACCATCATCATCAGCTGCAAGAGAATATGTGCGTTGGCTTCTGCTAGTGGAGGATATGGAAGCAAATTCATCAAAGCTTCAGATGCTTATGGAATGTTAAAGTGGTTAAATTCGAATCAGGGTTGAGACCTAGCTTTACTTTGGGGAAAACAGTGCAGTTCTTGGCACAGGACGCTCTCGTTCGTCAGCGGAAATGCTGGCGATCGAGCGACAGGTGGTACAAATTCGACTGATGTTTTATGTAAGACAATGGAACTGTAGGAACTTACGCATAAACATAATCTGAAAGTCATGATGGTGTTGCTTGAGTCGGACGCACTTTCGGTAAGTATCCTGTTTCTTTTACAGACCACTACAATTATTCAAGTAGTGTAAAAACTGCTTGGATTTTTGCCGGGATTGTCTACAACCTGGAAGTCTGAAGAGGTGAAGGCGAATTTTTCGTAGCTTAGGTCTCCTAACTGGAAGGCTGTTTCTGGTTAATCAATAAAACGAAGTCAATATTGCCAGTAGTACATAAATACACAATGCATTACAGAATCAGAGCTTTCGAAAACCCATCGATTGGGCCCATCCGAAACGTCCACGAGTTGATGGTCAGTGACAAACTTTACTTTAGAGCTCAGTCACACTCATGTATTCGGATTAATGAAAGTGCTCGAATCCGGAGCTTGGAATTGTTTTTGTGCCTTAGACACCACAAGGCGACAGTTGAGGTTACGAAAAGTAAAATACACCAATGTTCTACGGTTGCTCTACGGTTCGTGGACTACTAACAGGTGGTGCACCATTATACAAAGGACAGTTTTTCTGCCCGGTTTGCATATTTACCCGGAAAAGTGGCAGCACATTAGACTTCAACCGTCCATAGGTGAAGTAAGAAAACATACAATCCAGTTTTGATCAGATCTTGACAATCAGACAGACGTCCTCCTCTGTTGTCTTAGGCTTCAGACAGTTCAGTTCGGTTTATGGTCGACGGAATCCTGTCCCAATGTTTCTGACGTACAGTAGGAATCTCAACTCAGTTCTTAGTTCTCGGAGAACCATTCAGAGTACAAACTTCACAAACTTCACTTACATTCGCATATGTATCCATTTGAACCTAAATCCTTTCTGATTCCAGCTTTGGAGACTGATTGTTGGCAAGTCCTGAGCATGTGATTCACTCCCCATCCTCCATACTACTCTGTGCACACGCGCATTGTCCGTATGCACGTCTATTCAGGTTGTCAGTCTGAACAGGCATTTTTTTGCATGCGAACTGTCAGAGTGTAAGCAGCCTGCCAATACACCGACTTGAATGTCATCCAGCATGAAAGGCTGATTTATGGAACTTTGGAGTTTTACCTCTTTGTGTCAGCAGTAACAGTAGTACGAGGCTACGGCTGCTGTTGCTATTAAGGTGACTGCAGATGTCTGACTGCGATCCAATCAATATGCTGGGGAGTACTGACACGAAGACAGCTGCATGAACCGGGGGAGTAAAAGAGCGCATGGGTGGTGGGCAGGAGGGTTTGGAAGAAGACAGGAGTTCAAAACCCAAGGTATTCAAGATTTTTCCAAAGGGTGTTTCGACATTTGCGATCTAGAATGATAAATGACATGTGGAAATGAAAATTATTTATCTTCAGTCGGTGAATAGGTTGACTGTCACAGATGATCGAGGGCTAGAAATATGTAAGCTGGCCGCTTTAATTTTGTGTCGAAGGTGAAATACTAAACAGCTTATAGTTACTTTCTGCGAACAAAACGTCAGTGGTTGATCCGTTTTGACCTTACTTGGAACCGTTCCAGCCAGTAGTACTACAAATGTCAGCATCTAATCAATTAAGTGTCCATAGCTAAAGTTACAGGAACGATTCTCAAAGATCATTAGTTGTTGTATCCAACTAGAAGGTCGAGTGTTCATTAAACACCAATGAAGATGGATGTGAAGTATACAAATAGTGAAGTAAACGAGTTGATTTCAACATCACGATAAACGACGTGACATTCTAAGAGACCTGTTGGTGGATTGAAATTAAAAGCTTAGACTTTAGGGTCAGCTTCTATCTGTCACTTGTGGACTTTCGAACAGTTTATTCAAGCCTGTTTAGTTCTCTCTCTCTCTCACGGATAGTTTGCTGTTTCGGGGTAAGAAAGCGGGCATGGAAATATGACTGTTGTTTTTAAACAACCGATTGGGCGTAGACCCTAACGGCTAAATTACTGAGAGTGACACAAAAGGTCATGGATCACGAAAGGTAAATGCCTTTTACTGGTCCTTTGCTAATACTGGCTAGTACGAACCAAACTAGTCAGTAATTAGTGTCTGTGATGCATCCGAGATACAAGGTGCAAAGGGTAATCCGATTAAAACTGCGAGCTAACCTTTGTTGACGAGAACCTATCTCCACTGTTGTCTGATCAAGCAGTTTTCACTCATTTGGTCGCCCGAATTCGGATCTGGGACTCTCTACAAAAGCTGGTTATTAACAGGGCTGGCCGGACATGGATGTGATTGTCCATCTTCCGGTGTTACCGGTATTAGTGGCCTTTTGTTAAGGGCTACAGGATGTAACACGAATGAACTCGAACCATGTTCTTGTACAGGCCAAGCCGTCAAAACCCGCAAATAACAAATCAGTGTCGTTAGCAAGAATATCTTTTGTCTTTATTTGTTTCCATGACCTCGACTTGTCAAAATTAACCTCGGAAACAACCAGAAGTATCGTGCATTCTATTTGTCCGACGCGCACCTTGGTACTCCTTTCTCGCCGAAGAGTACGATAGACGGTTCTGTGTCACCGAAACCAGGCCCTTAGTGTTTTGTGCACACGTGATTTAGCAAGTCCATGTAGAAGCACAGGTAAGTTACATTGTGAGGAACGCTGTCACTCCTAGCGATCAGCTGCAGCATGGATGCTGCTCCTGATGACCTTAGTTGGATTCTGTGCTGTGTTGTTGAGCTTGAAGCTAATATCACTGAAAATCTTCCACGTATTTTCGAGAAATACACACATTCGCAAGTCAATTTGGTTTTGCGAGAGACTCACCTGGAACCCAGCTGAATCTCCCGTTTGTGATGTTTCCAAGCAACTGAATGTGCTGCACCAGGCCGCCTCATGTTCCAGTTGCTACTATATTCGAGATATCGCGATACATGTATGTACGTAGTGCACTACTCAGAAGAAGAATTTTCAGCAACCTTATGAGTAGTGCACCACCTATTCCACGTATTTTGTTCTGGGTGCTTTTTTAAAATACTTCTTTAGACATGACAGCATGTTTGTCCCCCTGCCTCTGAGTAAGATACTGCTTTTACCATTGTAAAGTGTTCTAGTTCGGGCCTTCTTAGTTGTGGTGCAATATCTTGTCTCAAAGGGTTCCAAATAGTGAGCGTACCCAGACCGTTTGCTTTTAGAAAAAAGGAACATGAGATTTTACCAGCACTATAAACTGGAAGACAACTAGAGATATAAATGCACCACAAAATCCCCTTCTCAATTCTTATGTGAGCTCTTTATTGATTGATTCTCGGGAGGTGGCAAATCCTAGAAGAGACTAAGTTTCGTTGACCGGTTCAGTTAATCCCACAAGGGGGTGCGACTACAACAGACCTGCTGGGCTGTGATTTATTTGTACTTGTGCTTTCCTTAATTAAGCGAATGAGAAATTCCTCATCTATCCTCGGTTAAAAATTTCGTCAAACCCCTCGCACAGACGCGAGAAAGAGTGCTAAAATACAGAGGTAAAAGTCCAATTTGGAAGTTGTTGTCTTCTTATCAGCAAGCTGACAAAAAGTCAGTCGGTCAAAACGAGTATCCCGGGTAGTTACTAATATGTCCTCAAAGCCGGGAGGCCCAAACGCAATATCATATCCAATCTTTGCTGCTTTTGTTGTTTCTTTTTTTAGCTTATTAACGTCATTTGTGTTGTATGCCAGAAATCCGGGGCTTGTAATGTAATTTAAAAATATCTTTATCTTTTAAGCCGAAGAAAGTTCGAGCCATTTTCCTTTTCGTTTTCGTTTCCGTCGCTGGTAAGTAAAAAGCTGGCAACATAAAAATCTTGCCGTGTGGAAGTTACTCGACTCTAGACTTGCAAACATCAGATTGTTTATTAGTAAATGTTTGATTTTCAATTGCTCCCCAGGCCTCTCATGACTTTTCGCTGAAAATTTTCAGCCCCTTTACAATTATTTCGCCATGTTCATAGGACAAACTCTAAGCTGATGTGAATAAGGGGCTATCAATTATCCCGTGACCTACCTCACATTCCATTCTTTGAATTCAGATGATTTCCGTAGCAAAACGTCGAATATAACTTATCATCTGACTCTACTTACATCAGTGCGTTTAATCGCTTTGAGCACACAACGTCAGGACATCGCTTGGGGTGGTATTCGCCTTCTTATTCAGTATTCGAGTTCCTTTACCAAATCACACACTTCATAAATTAACTCTAAATTCTGCTATGGTTCCCTCACCCACCAAGAACATCCGATGTTCAAACGTAATTGATGTGTAGCATGATTGTGCACACATACCTATGTGTCCAAAGTGCGCTGTCCTCACCAAACGACAGCACCCCTGTATTCTGATGTCAACGCAATCATCGACTCTTCCATTCTTGATGACGACAAGCTGGAATTCGAAGCGCTGCCAGGACAAATGTGAAACAGGGACTTTCGTGAAGATCAGGACTACCAATCTGCGGACTGCATAAACTGTATATTACATTATACAGAGGCAGTATTCTGTCTCTAGTGTTCCATACATGATTACACGCGCGCACTAAACTAAGTTTGTGCATCAATGCCGCACTGCCTATAAACAACCGGGGTGAGTTAACATATGCATACATTGCCTGATAAAGAAACATTAATTACATTTAATGCTTTGCTTGTCTCCAACTATGAGGCGGTTCGTTTGATCTGCTGATTGGTGTAATAAATTGCTTGCTTACCTTACTTTCCGAACCCTTCTGTTCTACTGTTCTGCCTATCCGCGCTATGATGACGGTGTGGAACAGAACCAACACCACCTCCCAAACCAGCGTCTGTAGCAGTATCAGCACTTGGGCTACCTACGACAACAATGACAAGTCAAATGAGTCTAAATTTCTCACTCACTCATTCACTCAAACAGCTCATCAACGGGTGGGAGTGAGGAGTTTGATGGCCATTGGAAGGGGTAGGGTTTTTGATAAGGCTGGTACTGGGCATGCAAAATTAGGGTGGAGTGAAGTACCCGGCTGACTATGGTTAAAGGGCGAACTGAAAGTACGGCAGGTGGCAGGAATGAACAAAATCCTGTTATCGAAACAATTCCATGATGGTTCCGATAAGATTATGTAGACTGATTAATGGGTTGGATCGCAATACGTCTAATTTTCCACGACGCTCTTGTATTGCAGTTTTTTCTATCAAAATTTTGCTAATGAATGAGCTGCGATTTAGCAGATTATAACGCGACCTTCCACCTTGCTTGCGGGATAGTATCTAGTTTGGTGACAATAATGGATCAGCATCCTTTTTGGACGAGCAGTGGGAATAGCGGATGCTTGGAGTCCGCTTGGCCTGCCAGGTGTGTGTGTTTGCGTCTGTGATTAAGACAGAGTACAGCTAATTATGAACAGTAAAGTGTAAAAGCGGTCTTCACGTATGCAACTGAAAGAGGCAGGTGTATTATAGTCGCGACTACCCATCATTCCTCATTCAGGTGTCCTGTTCTCCATTGTCTTCACTTGAATCCAGACATGGTTGATTTCTTCAAGAGTTGTCAGGGGAAAGTATACACCATATTTAAAACGATTGTGCTTGCCATCAAAGACGGCAGGTGGACTCCGGTTTTGGACGGTCACGAAGATAATGGAGCAGTGATTGGTGATATGAACTATAGCGTTTTGTTCTGGCCTACATGCCGAAATAGAGTAGATTCAGAACTCTAATCCTTTTGAAGTTTGTCCCCGTTATTCGACGGCCGTGAAGTGTTGTTCCACCACAAATCAAAGTGAAGCAGACGCCAGAAAGTTGCTTGAACTCAATTAATACGGATGGCACTCTGACGCAAACCACTTACCCTCGACCAAGACCGGAGGACTTTTCAGCAAGACTGATTCATCACAGTAATGTTGGTGAAATATCAACTATCAACTGAGTTACCCAACAAAGTGAATAGTTGATCGTGGGTAACTTAAATCGTATCGGAAAATCCGGCCGAGCCAAGGTGTAGGATGTCTTACCTTGGCTTCACTACAAAACCGAGATGTGATCGAACTGGTTTCAAAAAATTAATTCAAAAGGGGAGGACATTTTTAGTTGGCGGAGCCAAAGCCCGGACTCATCTGCAACAAAACAGCATTCTGTAAATGCTTGTCCTTGCAGCCCAGAGTGGACTAAATCAAGATAGCATTGGTTTAATTGGTGCTGACCATCTTGGTCAATACTTGCAAACAACCGTGACAAAGAATTTCAACGTAGCTGAACTCAGCGCGCCGTCGCAAAATCGAAATACTCCCTTCCTTGTGAAAGTACCCCGCTTTGTGAGGATGTTGTTCCATTTATTCCACTGAACATAGTTGCATGATTTTTGGGGAAGACATCAGAAAATTATTGGAAATTAGGTCTGAAGATACCTTCCTTGAAAAACAAACAGTACTACGGAATGGATACATGTTCGAAGCACTAGCTCTGCAAGTATTCAATGATCTGGAAGCTGGGGACTCTAATGCAAGTTGAAAGATCATTTTTACTAAAGACCGCATATGTTTTCATGATCTTACATCCAATACTACCTTTCTAAACCCACAAATACCCTTGCATGTAAGCGTGCGCAATCGAAATAAAATATGGATCTCGACAAACACTCATATGCACACAGATTTGGTTTTGACAGGAGGCTCAACTGAATCCGGCTGAATCTCTCTGTTGTAATGGTCCGCTTCAACTGAATGTGCTGCATCAGGCCGCCTCATGTTTCGGTTGATATGATATCTGAGATACCGCAATACGTTATTGTCTGGACGTAACATGCTACCCCTTAGGCTGCTGAAAACTCTTCGACAGCCCATGACCGTCATAAGCGAGAGAATGAGCTGGATTCAGTCAAGTCGCCTGTTAAAACCAAATTTGTGCAAAAGTGGTGTTTATGGAAATCCGTCCAGTTTAGGTCCAAGTAGAATTGAAAGTTGACGGAAACTTGGGACCTGCACCTACCTGATGAGTCCCGAGCAGGGCGAAACCGTCGTGGGCCATGGAGCAGCTTCCATCCATCTTATGAATAGTTTATTACGTCGGTAGTTTATACTAGAACTGTCCAGGTGGCCTCTGTATCACGTTACATGCGTTATGGAAAGCAACACTAAGCCGAGATGGTTCAATCCTGCTTGTAAGTGTACCTTCAAAGGTTCTTTGCTTCAGTACTTTTTTTGACTGACTATCTTCTGAGCCGCTGAATTTTACGCAACTTATTGGAGAGGGATATTATGGAAATAATACTGTTAGCAGTTTTGAAACAAAGACTAGCTGATTAAATTTTTCAAGTTTTGGCCAGAAATATGTGAATCTGAATGAACCCGAAAAGTATCCCCTTGCATCGAAGACAAATGGTCTGAAGTTCGTCAGCATGGGTGATAACAGGCACATAGTGCAGGCAGCAAACTCAGGAAGACATCCTACATAACTTTTTGTTCCTCTATTTGAGGAAGCGTCAGCTATGGAGTCTTTCAAAAACAGATCACGTGATGGACACTGCGTGGTTCAAGGAGGAGTGGAATTTTGCACTGCTTGAAAGCAGGTTAATCCATTTATTGTCCAGTCGTTCATAGCCTAGTGATCGAGTTTTCAGCTACTAACCTAAAGCTCACTGTCTCGAATTTCTTTTGAAAGCAATACAGTGCTTTTTGGCACGTCAGCATAGATCAACTCTGCTTGCTGTACAATCATGGTAAACTTGAGGGGCAAAACCGTATTGTAGAAGCGGGGATACTTTCGTAGAG
The DNA here is from genome assembly GCA_003604175.2 of Clonorchis sinensis. Lineage (NCBI taxonomy): Eukaryota > Metazoa > Platyhelminthes > Trematoda > Opisthorchiida > Opisthorchiidae > Clonorchis > Clonorchis sinensis. Next base: position 35,989,844 of record CM030370.1, read on the forward strand.
CTCCCATATTATGAAGCAAGATGGTGGTAAATGGATCTTGACCGTTAAAACACTGCCGAGTGACATTGGACCATCAAAGTTAAGGTAAACATACCTAATAACTGCTTTTCACTTTTTACAGCTCAGGCAAGAGAACGAAATGACAAGGACTTAATTAAGACCGAATCCACTGGATCATACAGGAATGACAAAGGGTTACATAGCCTGGACCTAGTAATGATGGTGAGTGGTAGGAAACAACTAGAATATGACTTTGTATCATCGAACATTTCTGGCAGCTTGGTATCATTTAGCTTATAAATTTTGAGGGAATTAGGTTGACAGGTTCAACCGTGTTTAGAACTGCCTTGCCGGAACTTGACATTGCATTTAAAGCTAGTATTTGTTGAAAATTCAACAGGCATTTCCTAGGTTTTTACTCCTTGGTGGCAAGGAGGGAACGATTGTACCGTGCTTTTCGAAAGTAAGGTACGGATGGAATCAGCCTGCGAGATTGAACCTTCATTAAATTCATCTTACCGACAAGCATGGAAACTGGAGAATGACTTTTTCTGTTTTACATCCATTAGTGTGTAATCGGGTGAAATGATGAAACAGGTACACAAAAATGGCCGATTTGTATGTGAAGAGTTGACGCAGCAAAATCACTTTTAGTCAGGTTCGAAATTCTTGCCACGACTTCAACTAACCATAAGGGAGGTATCTTCGTATTTTGACCAGTATGCATAGTTGAACAATGCTTATCCTCACGCCGGTCCGGAGATGTTAAAATGTCTAGTCTGATATGTATGACAACCAGGATGAGAACTAAAAATACCGAAAATACTACTTAGATAAGCATAAATAGACTACATCCGCGCAGTGCACTCACTAATTTTTCTTCTATGAGGTCATATGAGACCGCCACCACTCAACGCCAGATTTTAATAACAAACCACTGGCTGGAATTTCCATTTTACGTTAAGGAATAACCACTTTTGCGGCAGTGTTTGCGTAGTTCGATCACTGGGGTCCTCATCTGGCGCGAGGAAGGAGAATCTCCTGAATCATCCGAAAAGAACCAGCTAGACAACCAGTGGATATCTGTGCCGGTCGTAATCTTAAGTGCAAGCCACTGATCCTAATTTTAAGGTGACAGAATAAAACCGGTAATCGAACAGAAATAATCGGGGAATTGAACAGCCGGAAACAGTACAATGGTTTAATGGTGAGATACAGCTCTAGTTCCTTTTAAGTAAGACACCAGCATGTCCCAAAAGGAAGTACTATATATATAATAACCATGAGTGACCTCCCTTATTTTCATGGCATGAAAGCTAATTGGACAGGGCAATGGTTATACACCTTTTATTGTTATAGGCTTACTTCTCATTCAAGTGCTACTGATTTGATAGGAATGGACACTCTTCCGAGAGTTTGTCTGTCAATAACCTGTCTATGTGTTTCGAATCCTCCCTGATAAGATAAAAGTAGTGTTATACTCGGTCTCAGTGCAAGTAAACTACCCTGTCTTTGGACATTGCACCTCGAATCTATCGAGTGCTTCCCTCGTCCGGTGGGTTCCATGTTTGGATCCTATATCAAGAACTTCGACACTATGAAGTGAATATCTATACAGGGTATTTCAACTTCGTTTCATAGGATTTCGAAATTCTCTCATCAGGTACAAGCCAAGGTTTCTGTTCACTTGACACCTACTGAGTGTGAAAGATTCGAATGCATTCCCAGTAGAACTGTCATCTGCAACCGGGTTGTCTGGACTTTCGCACGAAACCTGCTTCCAGGTTATGGTTTCGATAATAAAATGCACATTGTACTTGATTTCATTTACCTTTTAACTCCAATTTAGCTCCTCGTTTACCTGAGCACCTATAAAGTGATTTTTAGTGATTTCTTAGAAACATACAACTACGCCTCCTGCCCTAGCAACTATCCAGACCATTGGCATCACGAGTGGAAGCGACTGACAGGTTTTGTACAAGCTTCAGACAGAAACCACACGCGAATTTCTTTCTCTATCAATCTGTCAGTTCGAAACAGCCAGCTTGTATCACGCCTTGTCTAACCCCAGTGCAGAAGTGAGACACTAAACTTCCAGTCACTTCGACCTATTTGGGTTTCAAGAATGAAGGGACTGTCAGCAGCAGCAGCAGTAGCAAAATGAGCAAGTTCCATGTAAAAGGAGTGAGAGATTTCCGAAGGGGACTGATGGATGATTGTGCTGGCAGCTGCAAAGCAGTGTTCTTGACAGAGGATTTACCAGCTTCGAGCCGGTAGTTACCCAGCCAGAGTGTGTATTGTACGACTACCACTTAAAACGCTTTTTGGGGAGAAAAAATCCTATTCTTCTTGACAGCACTTCTGCTTACTTGTCAGTGAGAGTGACTGACAGTCTGACAGCTTTGGGCATCTATTCCATTCTCCTTGTTTAAGTTTTCTCCAAAGAGGATTTGCCATCCGCCCAAACTCCGCACTAGTGCATATGTGTGTAACATCGAGTATCGTGTTATCTACTTGGTTGACGGCTCATGGCACAAACTTGCGATTGTATTGACGAGGACGCTAATGGCTCATATTTTTGGTCAAGAACAACCGTTATTCACTTAAGATGTGCGTACCCAAAAAAAGCAAATAACCCAGCGCGTTAGTAATGACAGATTGACAGTAAAACTGTCAACCATTCAGTTTACTCTAAGAGAATAGTATAATGGGGGTGATAAATTGAGTGTTGGGTAGAATTCAGAAGAGAACAGTTATTTTGTGTCATAATGAGATTTTCGGACACTGGAACAAATACATCTTTACCATGTGACAATTCTGCTCGGAACAGCATGTTAACTATGGCTTGTGGGTTTTAATGTAATAAACATTGGGAGAATGGTGGTTACATAGGCAGCAACCTACATTTGTTGAAATTCACAGATCACTTTTCACTGGGTGTCACCTCTCAGTACATGTAGTGCGTTTACTAATACAGTATACATACGACTGACGTATAGATATTATACACAGATGAATTCATACTTCCTTCTTCGTTCGCTTCATTATCGTCATGGGCACAATAACCGTCATCGTTCTCCCCTCTCCCACCCACCCACAATGAATTATTTCCACAGCAGTCGTGACGGCAATTGTTTAGTCCACTGGCAATGTGGAAATGTGAAGCGGATGACCACCAATTCGAAGTAAAATCCACCGATATAAACGACGGATTCAATGGCATGATTGACACTAACGATTTTGTAGAGATAAAGACGGACAGTTGTGGATTGGGAACAGCAGTTCGGGTGTAAGAATACTATTTGGTGCCCATTTGAGTCATGTTTGTTATTGTCACAGAACATGGATCTGTCTCGTTCACATGACCACCGGAAGGCAACTAACAACCCAACTGATTTCACAGCCTATGTCCTTAGGTTTGAGCTGCCAATTTATGAACTGACCTATCCTAGACTGTTTCCCTTCTGCTGGAGTGATACGTCAAAATTGTGCATTCTGTTATTCCATTCAAGCAGCAATGCACTACAATGATAGCAAGATTACTCCTTCGGTCTTTGTTTCCTGGGAGTGCCTTTTTTGAACAGACTTATCTAAGAACTGCAAGCACGCTGAAGCACGGATACTTACCAAGAAAACACGAAGGGCCCAATGAGATGTTGGCTGTTGTCGTCTTTCAGAGCTGAACTGGCACAATACCTTACCAAATATTTTCCATCATAATTTGTTTGATATAACTTACGTAATGTCAGCAGTCCATTGGAGAATAAGATAACAATACTTTATGAGTCATTGGGCGCACAAGACTTGCGTTCACACCGCTGGAATGCTATACTGCATATAAGTGGAACTCGTCGAATCTGTGAAGGAGGCACCAGCAGCCCAAAGTTAGACTGTCTGATCTCAGAAGATCTCAGGTTCACTGTCCATTTGTTCTTTGTGAGGTACAGGCAGTTGAGGATTAATTATGAGTAGTACATAAGTAGGTAAGTAAGTAAGTAAGTAAGTAGGTAAGTAAGTAGTAAACGGTCCTTCATCGCTTTTTAGCATAGAGCGGCTTGACCTCACCCGGCTGCTTAAAAATCACCTACATGGAAACATCTCATGTATGAAGGTCGTAAGAATCATAAAGATGATCTGTTACAAGAATAAATGCATCAAGTATTAGAGTTCCCGCTTCTAGGTCTATTTTAAACTCCAATAAGTGGAATTCACGGGAAAGTTATTTTGCCCTGGTGTAGAACTGTGATCTGGCCAAACCAACCAGCTCCTTGGATTTCTGTGACATGTCCAGATTAGTGAAGTTGAGTTTTGGGAGGTTTGTGGTAACAATGAAACTGTTTTTGATTGTCGTCAACGTTCAAACCTCGTTTGCAAATGTGGCTGGCGGCGGTAAAATGAACACCCAAATGACAGCACGATTCTGCCCACTCCTGTCACCCAGCATACTTTTGGACATAAATACAGCCAGCTACTTGGGTGGATCGGCATAACTTTTTATTAAAAGGGAATGTCACCATTCTTAAACAAATGAAGCTGCAGTGCAGAAGTATTCAGTTGTATTCCAAAAATAACCGTGCCTGTCAGGTAGGTAATCCGTGGTACAATTAAGGTGGCCTCCCAACTAGCTCGTTACCCTAGCATGTTTGGAACGAGGCATTTGGATAGACTAGGCGACCTACTCAGAGATCCTTTCTTGAGAAAGTGATGCAGAGGTTATTAGAGCTGAATCCCCTGCACGTTTTTTTTGTTTACATCAAGGCAAGTATGTCATAACAAGTGTCGACGCAAGATCAACATCGGATTACTGGGATTTTCATTTGTCAACAACAGAAGGAAGTTTAACGGCGCCTCCCTGAGTGATAAAGTTCACCTGCTGTTTAACTCCTAAAAACTCGGATGAGCTGTGCCATTTACGATTATTTTGATTTAAAATCGGTGGTCAAACCTGAATGCGTTCAGTTAATTAATAGATTCAACCAAACTGTTCAACTCGAATTGCCAAAAAATGGAGGTCGTATCTCATATTGCTTTAATATGTACTGGGAAATTCTACCAAGTTAGTAAGTGCACCAAAATACTGATCTTTAAGACGAGAAGCTGCTCAGTGATTGATTAGGAACAAATACTGGCAATGTTGCAGAAGGCAGAGAATCAACTAACAACGTAGGTAACTGTGAATATTCCTTCTGGCTTATTCATAAAGCGCCCGACGGATGCTATCCTTAGGAGTTCAGAATTCTTGATATGACAGCGCACAACTTTATGGATCTCGATGAAGGAATCAGAGTGCCTGAAAAATTGTGGTCAGCTGCCCCATCACTGACAACAGCACAACGTGCAGCACACAGGCAGCATAAGAAATTACCTACACCACTGAATGAGTAGGCAATATAATATACAAAGCCGCTGCTCAGAAGAATGTCCACATTGCCGGTCTGCTTCTATGAGGTTCCCTGGTCCCAAAATTGGTTGAGGAAGGAGAAATGGAGCTATGCCTCAAAGAAAAAGGCAACCAGGCTTCAGTTATGTCATCCGGTAATCGAAACTACTTTGTTTGGTCAGCTAGAGTATCATTAAAGATGATCCAGTCAAGGCCCTCGATCTGAATGCGTATTATGTTATCGATGCCACTGAATCAGGGAAAGTTCATCTGGGAAGAAATTTGCAGCGGCCAGGGGAACCATCCGGTCAGTGGAATTGTCATAAAAGAAGGCTAACACATTTATAAAAGTGCATCACGGGGGTACTTTGAATACTTTGAATATGACATGCCTTCCATATGCTTTTGATGTGTTGTGGACGCCTAATACACTTTGTGTACCGTTGGTGGTCTTTCGGTTGGAACTCTTGTTTGGAAGGAACAGACCAAGAACTGGATGGCATAATTAACACTCGTGCTTGCTGATCGGAAAACTGAACAGAATCTCACTGGAGGCAGATTTTGTCTCAAACGTCCAGCCAGATTACTTTGTAAAAAATATGGCTTTCCTCGATTTTATGGTGTAAATTAACAAGGTTAATGGAAGCCTGAGAAAAACTCTTGTCATCTTTGAAATGTGGTGTATCAGTTGAGAACGGTTATGACGAGTCTGATGAACAAAATGGGAAAAAAATTTTCACAGATGGCTATGAAATTGTGGAATCTGACAGACAGATATCTGCTATCCCGTTTGGTCGAAAGAATAATATTATTGGTAATATCAGTTAGAACTGATACTGTGTTCATAAAATGCAGATTAATACACGTTCCCCCTCCCTAGCGCACATTTGTTCGAACTTTTAACAGTTCATAATGAAAAATTTCCGTATTTGTTTAACTTTTACCATGCACTTTTCACAAGATCAGCTTTGAACAACAAAGCACCAACGCAAAATCCCACTATAAGGAGCCACTATTTTGCAGCGAATCACTTTGTAATGTTATGGCATACTGATTGGACGGCCAGCTCAGTTGGCGCACATTTTGCTACTCACTACTTACTCAGACTTCCTAGAAGCTCTTGCGTACTATCGCCATTCTTATCTGTTGCAGTACGAAAGCACTGTATGACAACAAAACAGAAGCTGTAGACGACGTATTAATTGAAAACATATCTTCAACAAATGGAATGCTTTGATTGTGTAGAATTCGATTTCGAACTTGTTGTGTCCAACACATAAGGCATTTTACAGTCTTGTGAACTTAAATGTAGTTTTGACGTGCACTGCGTGTTAAAGAACTTTAACACTGGTAAACAGGACAAGATATGTTCACAGTTATAACTCTAATCTCCTCTGACACACTCGTTTCATATGAGGTATTTTTATAAGTTTATTGCAGCGAGTCGTCATTTCCACTTTGACTGGCCTGTCACTTTCTGTCATCATGGTCTGTACCAATCCCATTCACATGTAGACAGCTGCAAGACGGCGGAGAACCACGGTTCGACCGACAGCTCGTCAAGAAAACTGACTAGACTGAATGTAAAATGTGTTTTTGAAGGTGAACTGCGATTTGATGCGCGGGGAAAGAGACGGGCGGCAGCTGTATAGTGTGGGCGCCTTAGAGCTGGCCAGTTCGATTATGAACCCAAGTATACATAATACAGAAGATAATACTGAGTCCTTTAGGGGGACTGAAACTCACGACCGCCCCTCCACCGTGCAAGTGCTGTACCAAATGAGCTGTGACAGATATTTTCCAAGTCGTACATGTACACTTAAAGTCCACGTTTATTCAGTACTCCTCTGCCGAGTGGATCAATAACTGATGTCGATCAGTGTTATTACTAAGCCCATCCTGCACTGATGGTGTTGTGATAACACGCTTGCCTAGCATGTCAGATGTCTGGAGTTCAAACCTCTGCAGGCCAGGGGTAGGTAATGCCGATGACCTCCATTAGAAGCGAAACTCGACGCCACTGCTTCTTCTGCTTGAAGTAGACGAAACGGAATGACTGTGCTAGGACTGGAGCAGGACTGTTCAAACGAGCTTTGGATGAATTTGAATACCACACATCTCGCAAAACAACTGCAACTAACGTTGAAAAAATGGGATCGTGTTGGTTACTTTTAAACACAACCATTGGAACCAGACAGTTAAACTGATTACGATTACATGAAAAAGCTTTTTACATAAAATCAACAAACCATGCATGCAGATGTGAACTTCAGCAAGAATGGTCAAAATTCCCCCAAAAAGGAATTATATCGGGATTCTCAAGACGGTTTCACCTTAGAATATGTCCGCAGATTTTGGTGGGTATCGCATTGGTGTAAGGATATGTTGTAATGGTCAACTGCTCTTGTCATCTGCGCCATGTTTTGCTTGGTGGTGGTCAGGAGAGCCATCTCTGAGTCGCCGAAATTCGTGACATAATTTAAAACGCCTCCCAGAAGATAATCGCCATAACGTGAGGTAAGCAAGTAACTAGAATTGGTTTACGTTAGTTTTCAGCTAACTAATCGCGATGGTGCACGTTGCCTAGCGCCAGAAATCTCCCAAATGCCTTGTGGTAGACAGTGCACAATTATACCACGCAGCATTATCAACAATATCATAGAGGAGGATGATTGGTTCGTTCATTAAACGATATTAGGATTTCAGTAATGATTTTATCCTGTCACTCTAGCCAGTCTGTGATGAAAAGCCCAGACGTACTGTACAACTGTTTCACCCTTGTTGAGAATCACTGACATCGCGCATATCACGAAACTCAGAGAGTTCCGAATCCGCTCCCCTCCGGTCAGCAGTTGAACACTTAACCGTTTGGCCACGAGTAGCTAATCAGCAATGTGATTGACTGTCACTTAGATAGGACATAGCCTATATCATCCTTCAAACACGGAAATCAAATCACATTGTCACGTGCTGACTAGCTCCTTGAGTGATGACTGCTCAGAAAGAAGTTTCACTCATTTTGAGGATTCATTCCTTTTTTGAGCTCTTTATTGCTTTGTTTAGTGTCTTCCCAAATGATCACTTCGCTGCTAATGAGTTTTCAAAAAGACCTGTGTAGCGTAAAGCTAGAAATGTCAGGGTTAAAAACAAGAAACCCTGTATGTATGTCTTACTCGTTCTGTGTATCATCACCTACTTGAACTCCCCCCAGGAATCCCTATTAAGAGGGGAACTTGTGATGTTTCTCCAGAACACCCGACCTCTATAATACCACTCATTGACCAATGGACCAATAAAGTCTTCCAGCAGACGAACTTTTCACACTAACTAACTATTATACCGTTTTCGTCTGGAATCAGTAACATGTCGTTTCAGTCAACTTTCACTTTAATGTTGAGCGCATGCCATAAACAATTTCCTTTTTTCATTTATAGTTTGTACAACAAACAAATCAAATGCACGGTATCTTCACAGGCGTTGAACAGGCGTTTGTAAGTGTTGGGATTGTTTTTTCTTGTCCGCCGAACTACTCGGCATTGGCGGAACCAAGAGCAGCTAATAGGCTTTTAAGTTGACATACGCATCCCATAAATTAGTTCGACCTAAGCATTGATCGATGTCAAAGGTGCAAATAATTACCTACCTTGAGACTGAACAGTATGACCTGTTGGTCTTTTGGAACCAATGTACACCGTGGCATAAGTGCCGGTTGTCTAGTCCCCGGCAGCAACGGCTGTATCGGAAACACCATGGCTTCCAGGCGTTTGATTCTTCCGTCTTGGTAGTGTTTGTCTGCATGTGATTGTGGCTTACATATACACGCACATTTCAGTGAGAGAAATTTATGGACTTCTTTAAATGCAGTGTGATGGAAATGGCAATTTCATGTTTTACACACAATTTCTTGTCACATCTGCTGGCAACACAGAAACAACCGGGCAACTGAACGTCAGCAGGATGGATGATATGGGAAGGCAAAAGGCACTATACATCAATTACTGGTGCCAGCACATTTGTCTTGGGAAAAGCTAGTGCGGACAGCAAACAAAAGCCATCGCCCATTCATGCACACCTGAGAGGACCAGATATCTTCTTGAATTGTTTCTCAAAATGTTATCCGCTTAGCTTACAGCTTTTTGTTCGGCGCTCTTTTCAAGCTGACAACAATTCTGGTTGGTACGTATTAAATACCTGAAGGATGTGCTCATTTTAAAAAGCACAAACTGCGTTGAAAAGCCAATGAGCAACCGAAATTCGATGCATATTTCGCTGGAACTACCATTGGTGGACATCTCTTAGAATATTACGGAGGGTTCTAATACACAATCTTTGGTCACTGAGGATGACTAATCCACTCTCAAAACAGTCTTAACCGACAGCGCATAATCTCTGGTCGTCGATGATACAACATACCTGGACTACCAGGTGCAACCTTAACCCTATCCATTACAGTGCTATGAAGTGAGGTAGTACCCAGCAAAGGATATCTATAAACTTTATGTGAGCAGAAGTCGAAAATGCATGCCATTAGCGTGCTTTGAAAACGTTGGCATTCTTCCAGAGCAGCTGTGTTCAGCCAGTATTTTCTTTCTTACGTGACTTGATTGTGGTTAGCATTGAAGGTGAGCGGCTGTTGCTTCATTTTGCTTCAATGCTTCATTTTTGGTCATCTGATTAACGGCCAGAAGGATGAGTAGTGAAAAAAGCTCTTAGTTGGTGTCTCAACTGGTTTTAAAACCCGTCCATTACTTCAACTATTATTTTAAAGGGCCCATAGAACTCCAATATTCTTGCATTTGGTGTTCTAGGAGAGGGACGTGAATGAGTCATCGATCCACATTTTATACATACTGCTCAACAGGATAACTAAGTTTTTTTCTCCTGAAACTGCCAACTTGTTTTATGTGTAGGGTCGTTGAATCTGTTTATTAGATTTCTTTGCACGAAAAAGTGCACCCAATGTTGCGCTGCCGGATGAAATAATCTCTTTCCCCATCGGAGAGTATCCTATCGGAATCTCATCATCAAGGGGCTCTCAGATAAATAGTTGAATAAAATAGTTTTTCCTGATGGCTTGTAGCTGCCTTGTTAGGATTTGAAGCTAGGATGTTTTTGGAAGATTTCATTCTGTTAAACGCTGTTGGATTTGATCATCTAGAGGTGAAGAAAGCTTCAAAGAAAGTTTCGCCCTGTAAATGAGGCCAGCTAGTTTGTCCTTGTTGGAGTCATCAACAGTGCGCATCTCACAGTGAGTCTAGGATGCGAGGTATCGCGCCTAGTAGTTTGAACTCTCAACCTTCGGCCAGGAGATGCTTATCAGCAGTGTGATTAACTGGTCTTTGGGCAGAATAGGACACCACCGAATCCCGACATCCACATCACGCGACCACTGGCTTACCATGTAGTGACTTTTTGGTTTGAAGGTTTGCTCATCGTACGAATTACTTTATCTTCTGAAGTGAGAATAACCTAGTCACCAGCTAGACAATGGAGTTTGCTTGTTGGCTCATTTGAACATTAGACCGTTCTTTGTTAAATCATCCATCGTATTGTTTGAAGAAAGTGCCGCAGGTGAAATCTGACGACAAGCAGAACAACGGACCGAAAACTCGTACGTTCCTACGCGTGCAATACGACGAAGATCTGACAAGACCGATAGCCTGCTACTGCAGCATAAATGTTGATTGTGCACGTAATACTGTGGCCAAGTTTTCGGTCACTCTGGAAATATTCCATCACCACTTTTCTTCCATTAGAATCTTCGAAAATGCTGCTGACCCAAATCAGATTAAGCGACGCAAAGGAAAATCTTATTGATCCTGAAGCCGAATTAAAAAGAATTTCAGAAACATAAAATACCGAATGTGTGCGAATGTAGTGTTTTAATGATGAGCTGTATTTGTGGCACAGGAGCTTAATACCTTAGAATTCGCGTGCTCCGGAGTCGGTAACAGCTATTCATTAAAAAACAGCCAACTTTGTTTGGTACCCATTTTTCTGCAGTCCATTGGCAACGTCTCCGCAAGGTTATGATGAGTATTTTCTCGTCGTTCAGGTGAGAACAGAGCAGACTGGAGGCAAACACCAGATGATCCAATAATTATCAAGGTATCGTTTTAAAGTACTCGCTTTGATCAACAAACATCAAGCAGGAAGCATCTATTGACAGGTGAATTGTTCGGTTGGGAATCACTTGGTTCTCCGTACATACCTTAAAAAAGCGATCCATAAGCGGGATTTTAACTAAATTTCCCAGTGTCTTCCATCAACGGGAAAACTTGCTCAAGGCACCTCAATTAGCATTGTGTTTGAGTAACTAGAATCTCGAGGTAAGCAGTCAGATTTGAAAAGCCCCAGTCAGATAGTGGTTTTCCACTTATTGTGTCATGGGGGATTTTGGTTATCAGTTCCTTACTTTCCGAGCAGAGAGACTGATGTAAGTGAATCTCTCATTTTTGCGGACCAATGAGTCGATACCATCAAACTAACGGCATGGTTGATCGATCCAGTCACTTTCGTTAGGGGTTAGAACGTTCAAAACTTAGCACGAGCAATCTTATTCGAACTTTGATGACTGCGAGAAAAAATTGCTGCTAACCTACAGTGGATGCGGCAGAGGATAATTAATCATGCTTTGGAGGGTTGACGGAGCACGGTGACATTGATTGATTTTCGTTTTCTTACCCTATTTCGGCTGATGTTCACACGCCGTTCAATGTCGAATAAAGGCGCAAAATCTAAAAGTTAATTGATATGACTGATTGGACAATGTCAGTACGTTACCTATCTATGTGAGCATTTCAGTTTGCGTTTGTCAATACCGACAAAGCAATTTGTTGTCGGGACTTCGAAATGCGGAAAATTAATTCTATCAGGTCATGTCAAGTGCGGCAGAACAACACAGTGGTCCCGGTATCGAGCGTTCCCACAATTTTGACATCAATTCCCCCCACACACAACAAGCTTGCGAAAGCATTGTGTTGATTAATGGTAACTTCTATCTACGGGTTGACCGAACACTCTATTCTCTGTGTTGTCAGTCGCTATTTGGTCTTGTTTGTCAGTTCTATGATTGTGTGTATTAGCGCGGGTGTATCTGCAAACGACACCGATCTGTCATTGTCACCTAGTTGTCAGTTTGCCCTGTTTTTGTCAACATCAAGAACAACACACTAAGGTTGTAGCAACCGATACGAGTCCGTGTAACTTCCCAATATCATCATCAACATCATCATCTGACGATCAGTATCCCGCCCATTTCCAACCCACCATCTATGTCGCTAGTTGCCCGTACTGAGTTCAGAAGAACATGTCTCGCTTGCATACAGATAGATGCATGGGCATCATTCCGCTGTATATATATATTATGCTTGTTCGTGTGCAGCAGGCCATCAAAATGCCGACAAAAGCCGACAAAATCACATGCTAGCAATGGCTTATCTTTAGTCAGGCAGAGATAAATAAGAAGGATTGACTGACGTTGATTGTGCACTGACATATTGACGGCAGTCCTCCCAACTATCCTCTGCAGATAGAAACGTACAAAGCACCCAAACGGTGACATTTGAATAGCTGCCTCCGTTGCTTCCATTTGTTCTCTGATGTCATGCTTATAAGATTTTAGTGAATAAATATCGGTAAATGGACGGTTTTTGATAGAAAACCTAGTATATAATCATCCGGTGTTTTCTATGGATACAAATAGTTAGGAAAACGATTGCATTGCACGCCCTTCACTGGAATGTTTTGTCTGTGGTATGGGCACACTTATTTTGCCGAATTGGTAGGCAGCGGGGAAAATTAGAAATCAAGGTTTGATTAAGATATTCAGGTATAGCTTCCATAACGCAATCGGTGCACCCTCTTGGGGTCGACCAAGATTTCATAAAGATTTAGGACAATAACTGTGGGACCTACGTATGCATGTGTAAAAAACTCGAAAAAAGACAAAGGTACTTGAAAGTTATTTTAGCCATCACCTGCATGTAAAGCTGAATTGTGTGAACACCGCGCACTGGTAACAGAGAACCGACTTGTTACTTATCACACCGATGACTTTCTTTGAGCGCAGATGCCTACAGCTGCTTTGGATTCGTATCACACAAGATCACAAATTGGAAAATAAAACGAATAATAACAGCGCACTCTGAGCATCCCTCGCTTCTTAAATAATTCGGATTTTAGCCACCAACTGCTCTTCGCTCGCTGTTTTTTGCATACTTTTTCAAAACGGGTTTTCGATGCATGAGGATGCAGTTTGATTGTATCACATCCCAACAAAGTAAGTTAGTTCCCCCCCACGAACTTTTTTTGACTTTGTGCTGGTTCATTCCATAAGTTGTTTAACAAAGTCTAGCTACTTACCATTTTTACTATCGCAAGATTCAAATACCGGGGCCTAAAGACCATGAATAACCTACCCATCAATTACCTGAGCACGAAGACCTATTGAACACCGGGTCACATGACGTGGGGCTCATTATCCAGGGATGTGGCGCCAGCCCTGCCTTCGTGTATCAGTCACAGTGCTGGTCGGTTATTCTAGGCCGAACTGTGCTGACCGCGATCTCGTCTGGTGCTCCGCCAGACGGGTGCAGTCAACGGTTCTAACCAAGTACAAAACAGCCTTTCTGTTATTGTTTTTCACCATGTTGGTTGACTTCACATGCGTTCTCAAGTCTTATTCAGGACCGCTTTGTGCTGCTTGAGAATTCGCTGACATGTAGATGTACGAATAACCGATTTCCTCCGAATCATGTGTACTGTCAGTCGGACATACCGTAGATAGCTTGGTTTTGTGAAGACCCATCGATAGAGAAAGCTGTGCTTTCCTGTAGTGTAAAACAATTGGCCAGCCCAAGTCAGATTCTGATCTTTGAGGTAGCTACACCTAGCACGGATTCGAAGTTAGCTTTGATGACGCAAGGGGTTGTGCTAGCGTCGCTTGACCCGGCGAGAGTTTTCTCACCGAAAAATGAAACACGGCAGCCAACGAATACACACCCCTAGGAGACAAATAAGAAACGATGTGTGACTGAGGCAGTGGATAAGCAGCATGAATTACTTCAGCTCTGTAGGATTCCTCGTCCCAAGCGTTCTTGGTGTCACATCTAATTGTCCTCAACATCTGATAAAAACGCAGAAAAATCAGAAAAGTTTTAACTAAATACTTTTACGAAAATGACGAGCCATCTGGGCTAATCGCACCTTTCTAGGTAGAATAATGATTTTTTAGCCGCCAGATTTCTACGTACGCATTGAATGGAATACACATGGGTGTAAATTTTTAGTCGAAGCTACATCACCGGAGGCGGGATTGCTATACAAGGAGTACTGTTGTATTAACCAGTGTGTTCTGTGTTATCCTGCTACACACATTTGACCAGTACTTTTGATCTGTACACAACTTACGCTTAATACAGACGAAAGATGAAGAAGTATACAAAATGTATTTGATGGTGTCCTAACTCCGTCTGTGCTTCGTATGGATAATTCCATGAAAAGCACAAGGCGTGACATAACAAAAAATTCTCCATTACTTCTTAGGGTCAATTCAAGACTCCTACTTCCTGTAAACAAGATTTCATACATGGGATTATTTTTTATCTAGTAGCCAGCAAGGCAAGTGATGGATGAGATTAACATGTTCTCCCTTGAACTAAATGAAAAAACCATGCTCTGCAGGTTTTCATCAGGCCGGTTGGAAATTTGCCCCTGATTGAAAAATACGGGTTTCAGTGTGTGTGCACATTTTTAAGCTTTATCGAAAAGGGCGCATTACGTTTCGAATAAAAAAATCAACGCACAAGTCTCGGAGGATTTTGTAATGAGACCCCAATAGCCTTAGACGACAACAACCTTATTCGTTTGGAAACTATATTCTCCAATCCAGTTTAGTACATTCTAGAGCTTTATCGCATCCTCTCTCACCTCGTTAGATGTCACTATTGAATGGAACCGAAAAAGAACTTTTTTGCGTTCAGTCAGAGCCCCTGCGTAAAAGAAAGAATTGTACCTACGATGATCACACATACTCACTTCTTCAAACAATATCCTCCGGGCTTCACTCGGCTGTCTTGAAGAATCTACCGTATTGACAACTTGATTTCATTGCTTAGCTTAAACGACAAGACCCGTTGGGCTTTCTGACTTTTGACCGCGCTGGAACGTTTCTCCTCATTTTCCAAGATCCGCCTGAGGAACCGAGAGCTGCTAAAACCATAAAGCTCGGATTAGAATGTGTTGTGCATTGTGTTACTGAAAAGCTTACCGTCACGCTCTAGGACTGGCGGGTAAACAATCAGCGGACTTGGTGATTGACGAAATTTTCCTTTTGTCACACAAGCTTTGTTGGGACAAAAGAATAAGTAGCCCGTTTGATTGAGTTTGAAGGCACGTGGACAAGCAGTTACTGAGTTATCTTGCAACTAGCAAATTAATTTACCTTGAATGTTGATTAAAAGTTCGTGTTAACTATTGAGGTTACTAGGTCTGCTGACTGATAAAAAGAAAGATTTCAGGATCAGATCTGGTCGGATCCTGGCTCATGTTCTCCCTGTTCAAGTTTCAACAAATGTGACGACGCTTAGCGCACCTCGCTTGTATCCGAAATATGCATCAAGTTTACCAGTGATTCAAAGCCCAGATATATTTTTGAAGTTCAGCTGTTTCTCCGGACCAACTCCACGTGTGTTTGCCAGTTCATCTGCTCCCGGGGAGCAATTTATAACAGTAGGGTGACGAGAAGTTTTCCAAAGCCATGCGAAAGGAATGTCAACATCATTCATCCGGCGCACTTTAGATACACCCGAATCTACACTAACGAACGAGTGAGCATGTTTACATTTGAGCGGTCCGATTGGTTTACTCGCCGCTCAGTAACTGTCCCAGTTATGTCGATCAAATGACCTGCTTATCGCGTCTTTTCAGTGTGATGGCTCCATAGACACCAGAAGACTTGATGTTTTTTTTAGGATTTGTAAAAGGAAAATTTACATCACTCGCTTGAACATTTCCCAACTGATCCTACAAGATGAACTTAGTTAGCCCGCGCGAAGGATGGATGAGTTGATTTTGAGTTTGCTTTTACTAGAGCTCATCAGTGCATATCCCCGCTTGTGCCTGGACTTGAACTTAGAACGTCTGACATCCGAGGCATGCGTTTTATTCATATTTCATCAAATAGCAACTCTGGTGCGTGCAGCACGTCTTGGTGGAGTGATGGTAACATGCTGGTCTGGCATATGAGATATCCGGGGTTCAACTCCTCGTAGGGTGAAGGATGTGCACCCTCGATGAGCAGACACTTTCAGTGCTTCTCCGCCTTGCGCAGGTGAATCCAAATCATTGTGTTGAGATAGTTGAACAGTGATTCAAATGAGTGGCATGAATAAAAATCCTTCCGGGCTTCCAAAAGATTCTTCACTCCCATGTGTATTCTTTCGTGAATTTTTCTGGTGTGAGTGGGTCATCAAGTACTGCGAAAATCTGGTTAAAAATCAACAGAGATCACTTGGGCGTGGATAGAGTCAAATTTTGTTCTGTAGAGCTAAACTACGTTTGCTGATCACGTCTCTTCAGAAGTAAGCGCATACCGCCACTTACCAAATCATCTGGTTTGAAGCTGCTTTCCACAAGCTTATTAGTTATCTTCTATCCGCATTTGAGGGTTTCTATCGTGCTGGCCACCAGTCACTGTGTCGCGGATCGTATACTCTGCCTCAAAACTCCAACATCTTCGAAACGCAAGTTGTATACCGTTTATAGTGCGTGTCCCACCATTGCCGCGTCTTCGCTAGCACAGCTTGATTGTCGAACTTTTCTACATCTGTTTAGTAACGCATGTAATACCACGATGACTACCGTAGGTGTTCCAGTTAGAACTGTGCGATTTATTTCCAATAAGTTAAGCCCACTATGAATTCCCGCGAAGAAGGAAGATATGGTCACAGCTTATACTGAAGGCTTGTATTAATATATCGGATTAACGTTCGGGATGAATGCAACATATACTGAGTCTAGACCTAGAAGTGTCTTAGTTGACGCATATCCTCCTTCTGCTTGTGGCTTAGAGATTCACCATTCGTTCGAAGGATCTTGAATACATAGCATCCAAAATTCTGTCACACTTTTGGACTTTATTTTGGTGCTTACTGCGTCAAATGGTACTTGATGCGTTATATGAAATAGACTGTTCCTGTAGTCTTGTGTTTTCCCAACAGCTAACCAAAACGTCATTCTTAGACGCGGGGCGACCACTAACCAAAGCCAGTTCAATGCGATTTATTAGGAAATTCGACTATTCGGGAGCAGTCAGTTTTGATTTCTTGGTTATTACTTCTTTTGAGAACTTCCCACATTCCGCCATGATAAGTTACTGTTTTCGAGTATCGGTAATGAAAAGAATGCTATGACGTGACATTTGGACAGTATCGGTAATGTTTTTTTCCCGAGAAAAAACGAAACGTGTAATTGTGCCAGCAATACACCCTTCATAAACGGATGCTATTAAACCTACTGAAGTTTACACTGTCCAGTTGGAAATTGCCGTTCAGTTTACATGGCACCATGCCACATTTACCGCCCCAGCGGCAAACTCTTGGAATCTTTGTCATGTATAGTTTGACTAGTAGCACTTTATGGTAGTTGCTTTGAATCTGGCGGCGCGTGAGATCAATTACACCACAAAACATTTGACACAAGAATCCAATGAAATCCGTCACCCGTTAATGGGCTATCATCGGCTTGTGCGCCCCACCATAATAACAGTCCACTTGAACGATCCCAGTACTTCAAACAGTGTGGCGGCATTAATATCCTTCCAAGTGCTTTGAGTGAAAGTGTGATCCTAAATTGAAGCAATTTTGATAGAACATTTCTTCTGAAGAGATAAGGACCTTGGAACTTAGCAAGTGAATAAGCTCACTGATTGGCAAATGGATTTGTGTAGTGCGAGTTTACCACTGATGAGTTTGTACAGTGCCTTCATAAAATTACTTGCAATCACTCAAGTTTCCTCTCAGTTGATTATACAAATGTAAAATTCAAAACTGATACGCCTAGTGAAAACAAGACTACCAGTAAGCTTTTCGCATTATGCTAATTTTTCTCCCAGCATACATATTAAGTTCCTGTTGAGATGTCATTTTCGTTTTGCTCGTCAGGCTTAGAGAATAGCCCCAACTTTAGATCAGAGAGACAAGCTTTTTCATGATATAGATATACACTATCTTTACACTCTTCTGAGGCCTGCGAAAGGCTGAAAAGTTATGTGGGTATATAGGTTGGGTACTAGAGAAAGAAAGACCACAGACTACATGTCGTCAAATTATACACATGTAGATGTAAGACATACTATGATTCATATATATATATATATATTATACAATGCATCCCTCACATAGATCGATCCTTGTAGCTACCATTCGCTTGGTAGTGACATCCTGTGCAAATCGTTACGAGATAAAAAAATATCCCTTGCTGGAAGTTCGGTCTCCCAATCCTTAAGATGACCGATCTTCGGTTATTTTAACGAAATTTTCTTATACAAGGTCGACATCAATTCAGAATCTGACCACACTTCTGTTTTTCACGTCTGGTGATCACGCCGAAGACAGCTGAATAGAATACCATTTCGAGGGAAAAGTATGAGTAAAAGTGAACCTCTGGACCTAAGGAATAGTATGGAATAGTAAGGAATAGTATGGAAGATGATCATGTACGAATCAAATTTTCCGTAATCACCCCGTGACCTACATTCTTAGGCAAGGAAAATCCAGTCTTACTTTTGCGTGCAGCTAAATCCTTGTCAAATCGAAACGAGTCAAAGCAAAAGTGGTGTTTAAAGGTCCGCAGATTCATCCAGTTTCGGGGTTGCTGGTCAGTCTGAATCTAATGCGTAAATTCAAATTCATGGGTTACGTTACGAGTCAGACGAACACTTTTGTGTTTGTTGGTTTATGAAGCAAATTACCACAGTGTTCCCACTGGAGTAACCACTCTTCGGATACTGGGCTTTTTGTGAAACCTAAAGAAATGGCACTATATGTACGTATAAATGAGGTATACTTTTTATACAAACAAGCGGAAAACTACCTAATTGACTGAGCTAGCTGACATTACAGGAACTGACATACTGATACGAACTTTTAAATGGTTCATTGGAAAAATCTGAGTCTCAGTTCTTGACTGGCAAGTGGTCGGGTTGCAGAGGACACCCATAAATGGACCGCGATAAAGCTCTTCCGAGTGGCAATTAGTGTCAGCTGACTCTAAAACTTCGAGGCGTTTTCCCAAGAAAACTGCTTGCTGACATTTGGCCTTTGATTTTTAGCTCTAAATCTTTAGTCCATTTCATTATGCCCTGTGTATAGTTTGAATCCGACGCTGAGATGTCATACTGTCAGATTCAGGTAATCCGTGTTATCCTCGATCATCCTATCTACGAATGTTACCTACAAGGGATAGTTCGTCATTGCGAAAATAGTTTGTCCATTTAGCACTAACCGGATGCGTATCCAATAGATTTCGGTCGTTCCTTAACCACGCCTTTGTGCGCTACATATTCACATCCTGCTGTTAGGGGAGGACACTGTTTTATGTCTAATTCTGTAGCGGAGTTATAGCGGCCTAAGTACGGCCGTTTCTCGGAAGCTTATCTTTTATTAGCCTAAGTTAATCTTAAACATTCGATTGAATGAAAGCGCACCATACGGATTTCTGTTATCTTGATATCACATGGTCTATAGCTCTATCGCTTGAGAGTGAATTCAGCACAAGGATTACAGAAACCAACATAGCTTTTCGCTTCCTCAAGCAGCCCTGTTGCCGCATGCTCATTTGCGCGTGAATTCCTCATTGTAGTGTACTTGGTCGCTGTTTTGTCTCTACTAATTTATGGACATGCCGCACACAGTAATTTATTGTAATTTACGGTAATTTGCATGCATTGTTGACGTAAAGTCCTTCGGGATAAATGGACAGACTGAGTCCCGAAAATCGACTTTCCTAAAAGAACCAAAGAAACGCACCCGGAATCGGGTGTGCTCTAATGCAAAACCAACTGTCTTTGTCTGATCATCTAGAACTAATGACCTGAACTTGCATCCCAGAATTACTTATCTGTGGTTCGTTTGGGGGTAGGTTTCGAACTCGTATGAGCCCGCCGCTGGGAAAGTCGAAAGTTACGAGCGAAAGGTGCAACTTTCATCCTGGCTTATGGCAAAATGTAGACAACAGTGGATCGCGCATGTGTAAAAATGGTTGGTAAATGGCACCTCAGTTCACGTAAAACGAGCTATTCGGAAAGAACTCATCCTCCCGCATCATCCACGACTGGATGGACCTGCGCAGCATGCGGAGGCAAATGTCTTGCTGGAATCGGTCTTGCAAGACGCCAGCATTATCATATTTACCCATCTGTCAAGCGTAGACATAGTTGAACTGGCGTCATTTTTTAATCACCACTTACTCCATAATTCACCCTAAGGACAATAATACCAGTAAGCCCAAAGTCACAGGTTTATAATCAAATTGTCATATCGTCTGCTAATAGACAACCCCAAGGATGGATATGTGATACGATATTAGAAGTAAGAGCAATAGATGGAAAATAACAATACTCGGATGCTCACGGGTACCCGTATGTAGGCCAGAACGCGGCTGACATCCGCTTGCCTTCTTACTGATAGGCTTCCTCGTTTCTACATCGGTAGTACCCCATCCGGCACCGCAGTAGCCAGTCGCAGTTAACCAACTCTGCGGAGATGTTCAGTGCATTCAGCATTGTTGGCCAGCAACTCCGCCATACATATATTTGTCAGTGGTGCTTAGAATTGCGAATGTCACTGTATGGTTGTAAGAACAGAAGCGGTTTCTGGAAATCCGGATGTTATGGGTTTACTGGGGTTGAGACGTTCGTCACTTCTGAATCAAACGCTCATATTTGGTTATCGGTAGACTGTGAGTTTTAGAGTGGGTCAAACCTGCAGGTGTGATCTTTTCACAGGTGGTTCTATATGCTGCCAGCTCTTCCCATCACCTTTTAAGATTTGTCTGAAGCCCGTAGGTTTGAACTTACAGCCTTGCAGACACTCCTTCAGTTGTCCTCGTAGCCATTGTCTGCAGAAGTGATTCGAAACTGTGTTTGATCTGGACTTAATGGTGTGTGTGTTCGTTTTCCAAAAAAAACGGCGTATATGGGATACGATTTGAGTGGTGAATGTGCACAATCTTCCGCAGATATCGTAAAGGATAATTAGTAATGTTGGGGTAGAAAATGCGAATTTGTACCTGACAGCGTTTTGCTGCTGTATAACGGTACAAACTGTGCGATAACGCGGTACACCTCGATTTTAGTATTCGTTAACATATTATATTGTTCAAAAAGTCTTCCGAAGCCGTCCGATAACGATGTTATCCTTCGATATCCACAACTTTAACTTCATGTTGGTAAATGTCAATATTTATGGCACTTCGGATATAGAAACACGCGATTCCACTACTCCCCAACTCTAGTCTGGGCAGTTTTTTGTCCGCCGTAAACAGGCTCATAAGAGGCAAACCTTTGAAGGTTTTTTTCCCGACGGAAAACCACTCATAATAAGGCTGAAAACCCCTCGAAAACCAATGACTGGTTTCGTATTGTTTGGCCCTCAGCAGATAGCCGTTGTCCCCGAGGTTTCGTCAACGTGATGTTATACGTGAAATCAGATTGGACGCAGTTGGCAAAATACAGTGATCTGCACGCTAATTTGGCTAGAACGGGAGTTGCTAGTTCATGATATCTTTCAAAGGAATGTGCTGTCATGTTTCAGCCAGAACTATACTTGAGATATTGCAATAAATTTTCTTGACAGAACACTAAGTATTGTCTAGTCGAGAATATATACCGCAATATCTCGAAGTTCCTACCAGCTGAAACACGAGGGGGCTTTTGTGCAGCGCACTCAGTTTACCAGTATAATTCACGAGAGATTCAGATGGATTCAACTGAGTCTCCCATTAAGACCAAAGTAGTTTATAAATGAGTGCATTTCGCAAAATTTTGAAGTTTTTTATTTATTTCTAAACGGGGTGCCGCGATTCCGCACTTGGTCGTCAGCTGTCCAGTTTTCACGTCAGAATACACCAATAAATCATATTCCTGAGTAAACAGCAGCACAAGGATCCACGTGTTATGTAGCGTGAGATTAGCTATAGTGCGTTTCCAATTGCGTGCGTGACATTCCAGGCGACACCGAATGGCTTTGTTTCTGAATTTCGAAACTACTGCATGTATGGTGCAGTTAGAAAAACGCTGGATGAAGTTGGAGCCACAACGAAACTTTGTTTCGCCAGTGTCACCATTAAAACTTACAGTATGTATTGTACGATAGAACCCTAGCCTTTGATGCGGAATGAAAAAAATACTAAACAAGACTGATATATTTCTTTGGACAGTCCAATTTCTCAGGGGTGACCCACGGTGTTCTCCGTTCACCAAATTAAAGGTTTACGTGGAGCCAGCAAATGGGGTGGGCAGCGGTTTTTTGCGTTCGTGGCATTTCTGTTGCTGTTCTCTGAAAAATTGAAACAAGGGTACCCCGTTTGTCCTCTGAGACAAATTCGTTGAAAATGCCCGGGTTCAGTCGATATGCAAGAATAAGGCATAGGGAATTTCGTCAACAGCCTACATATATTGACTTCTCGGTAATTGTGACCTTTCTTTTCATTTGAACAAAGGTACTATTGCAGTATCTGTTTTGTTCTGTAGGATCTCCTCGGTAGAGGTTTATATTACAGACCCTACCAGCGAAGTTTGAAAAAGTCAGCAGGCAACGCCATATTCCTGGGTGCCTTCCCATTCTGGTAAACAGTACATCGCTGTGTTCAACCACATGAGATCACAGCGTCAATCTCGTCAGAACGTTTCTCTCTTGCTGACTTCTACTCCCAAAGTTCTCCACTACAACCCACTGCTTGTCAGTTAATTTGAAAAATCATCTTTACATTACCTCCTAAGATTTCATCATCTTTCCCGAGTTTTCCATTCTTTTGGCATTCGGTTGTATAGATTGTCCTTCCGTTTCATTATGGCAAGTTTTTCTCAGATGAGTGTGCTTCTCAGGTTGTGCCAAAAAATTATCCCTGTTGCAATATCGAAACACTGGTGACTCGGGTTCGTTTAGTGGTGGTGGCCTTTGACTATTTCATCAAGCTTGGAAATTGTCTTGCAAAGGTTTCGCTACTGATCGAGAAGACATCATCAGCCCACCCTTAACTGCTGTCGTTACAGTTGGTCGAAATCCAACATAGACCACCCTCGTCTACAGTTCCACTGTCAGAAATTGTATATTCGACCAAATTTGACAAAATGGATTAGTGTCGACTGATAAGAAACCCAAGTTGTGCGTGAGGTTATATCCCTCTAACACAGAATGGGAATGGGAAAGCTGTTGAGGTGCGCTGGTCAAAAACCCAGGTCACCAGAAAATTTGGCAGCCCAGATCACATAGGTATATTTCCTTAGCTAGTGATTGCGACGATTTCCCATTTCACAATGAAATGATGTGGCGGCAGCAACATTTCACTCCTCTGTTTCCGCACGACATTGTAGGACAGGCTGGAATTTGACATTTTTATGCCAACTGTAAAGCAGTAATCGTCGAGAAAATTGCCGCCACCGCTGCCGGTGCTCTTAGAAGATCAAAGAAAAGCCGAAGCATTTTTTCACTCATATGGCAAATGGCATCTCTGCGCATGGTCAGTTGGCGACTGTGGAGCAGCGGTTGACAATGATCGGAGAAAAACGCTTGGTTAGTTGGATGGCTAGCGTAAGTGCGCTTATATGCTCCTCAGCATGCCATGCCTTCAGTTCGAACTGTGAAGTCAATGATGATGGATTATAAAATTGAATGCACAGGCGCATTGGTGTTCCACTAGCCTTGCTTAAGGTGGTCGGAAAAAGAGATATATGGACGGACCTCTGAAACGGCTGTTCCGGTCCCTAATGCCAATATGGCGGACAAGCCGTCTGCTCTTTGATGTTTGCCGCACTTTCGGATCAGAATATGTCGGCAATTTTGTGACCACCTCTTTTTGCCCACAACTCCGGCTCCATTACAATGATACGCACTAGGCAGCTGAAGGAGTGCGCGCATGCATGCGCACAATTTGTACAAGAAAGCCGTGAAGGATTCATGCACGCACAATGACAGGTGACGCGTTTATCAAACAGTGAAGCATAAACCGATACACTTTAACTGTTTCTACCCCACGATGGTGATTCGGTTGCCAACTAGACAGAACACGTCAATCCATGACTTCTGTGCTTTCGGCGCCAGAAGAGCGGTAAGGTTGTATTTCTTTCATAGTTTGATGGCGTTTGTGAATTTGCGGACTATGGCACAAAATTGGTAGAAAAGTCAAAATACTATGAATAGCGTTGCATTCTGATAGACAGCAAGAATCCGATTGGAAATGAGTAGCTGTTCTTGAAATATCTTACTTGAACCAACCAACTTCCACATAAGATAAGTGAAAAATTGTTTTGGTTCGGGTGTTATGTTTCAAATGAGCTTGAGTTTTGAGAGCTCACGTGTGTTCTACAAAAAACACGCGAACTTGTCAGACTAACGGCTGTTTGGATTGAACACGCCGCTTTTTCGTACTTAATGAGGGAGATTGCCCTGGACAGCGGTATATTGGTCGAGCCTGCAGCTGAGGCTGGTATTCAGTTAGTTGAATTGCAACTATAAAATTCATCATTACGAGCTTCGTGTCAGAACAGATCTACGCCGCACTGTGTTTCCATTTGAATGTAGACACGAACAAGGAACAATACACAGAGGAAAATGATGCAGAATTAGGCTCGTTCTTTCCTCCAGGCGAGTTGTCAATGTAAATATTATGTTCATTTGACGTGTGGTGTACACCCTGTGTGATTCAGTCCACCAAATGTCTTTGGAACTCGGTTGTCGCTTTGGAATAGCTGTTAGATGCACATCGCAATTTTCCAATCATTGTTCCTCTTTTAATCTGCTCTGGTGATCTTACACCTTATGATGTTAGCCGTTCTTTTTTCTTGTTTCTGATGAATTAGCTTCAAGAGAAAGGTCAGCTCCTCGGTTGTTGTATCTCCACGAAGTATTCTGACTTCCGAATGTTAACCACAAGGCGACAGATTTCTAAACCGCTAGAGGTATAGTTTACCTGTTTCACTTGCAGTGTGGTACTGTAGAATTCGAGCATCCACCAAGAAGGATTTCATTGCTAGGATGAATTAAGTTGTTATGGACCAGAACATAACCACTTTGGAACGTTTAACACCAGCATGTGGGCTATTGTGGTAACAGCCTCCGCTGATTATGGTAATCTGATCGTGGTTCTACGTGAAAGCTTCAGTGTGACCTCGTAAATGACTGGGGTCTGCAAAATGCATGTTTGTATTTCGCAAAATTCTTAGTTCCGAACTTTTTATTTTCATCACTTTTTGCCGTTTAAAAAGAAGCTTGTTCGGACACTCGTATCGACAACTTAAACTTCATCCACGGAGCTTCATTAGTAGAGTAGACAAATTGGAGGCGTCAAAATATGCGCGATCGTACAAATAGTGCATCAAATCATCTAGTTTCACCAACTTCCACCCCACAGATTGATGTCATTGAAAACGAGAAGAATGAAAATAGAGAAAGGGCAGATAACTGGATAAATGCAATCAGATAGATTGATAGATAGATAGATAGATTGATAGATAGATAGATAGATTGATAGATAGATAGATAGATTGATAGATAGATAGATAGATTGATAGATAGATAGATAGATTGATAGATAGATAGATAGATTGATAGATAGATAGATAGATTGATAGATAGATAGATAGATTGATAGATAGATAGATAGATTGATAGATAGATAGATAGATTGATAGATAGATAGATAGATTGATAGATAGATAGATAGATGGATAGATAGATAGATAGATAGATGGATGGAGAGATAGATGGGTCCAACCACTTCCTAATACAATGTGTGCCTCCATGCTCGTCCGAATATTCCTTCTTCATCCAGTTGCTAGCCGATGCAGTTATATGTGCATCAGTTAAAACTGTTTGCTGCTATTAGTGCTCTCTTAAATAGACGCTGAGCTCGAATATCAGAAGCGAGAGACACTAATAAAGTTTGAGTATTACGGTTAAATAAATTACAAGGGTGCACCTTATAAGTAAAATGTGAAAAATGAAGTCTACTTAAGTGGGGGGACTTATCAGTTTGTGAGGTTGGACGAAGAGAGGACGGATGCAGAGAATGTTCTAGCAGTAATGTTATCGCCACACTTGTTCCATGTTGTCCGCTGCCTGAGTTTGCTGACGCCAGATCCAAGAGCTGATGTGGCGTCCACTTGAGGCGCGCTGCGCTGGTGAGTTGAGTCGGAACTGCATTCCGACTTGCGCGTTACATGTGTGTGGTTGACCCTGTTGTGTCATTATATATAATTGTCGTTGCAATGAAGTTGGAACGTGAAAACAATAATGGGGAATCACATGACGTCCTTCAAAAGGTCACGAAACCGAGTTGACATGTTATTGACATGTTGTTCGTCAAGATCGTATTCATGTCACGATGCTGACGCGTGACTGAGAAAGAGAAAACAGGATGGAGATAGTAGTTGCATGGGTGAACTTGATTGGAGGAGTAAGCAAGCGGAAGGGTAACCGTTACAATGGCTAGACAAACGGCAAACGCATCTTTCCTTGACAGTCTTTCAGAAAACCCTCCGAAGTTTACAGATGTACACCGCAACTTGCTCTCAGTAAATTCTTTGCGCAACTTTACATTAGACTCCGTATAAAATGGATACATTTGAATTTCAGGTTATCACCGGAAGAAGGTTTTTATGAGCAGGATGAAACTGGTCAGGATGTCGCTGAATGCTTTAGCGCCATGACTCGATGAAACAGCTTGAGAAATCTTCCCGGGTTTAATATTGTCCTTCATATTATGGTTGAACCGTATTGTTTGGTCCTAAATTAGTTCAGGCTTGTCCCTTACAAGAATAAACATGCGTGCATCCACTCTTTTTGTCAAAGAATCATTGCTGGACATCAATTTTGGCTTCTCAGGGCACCAAACACTGGGACCTCTACTGAGACTTCACGTTTTCCAATGTACGCGAACATGGCTCTTCAGTAGAAATTCGTTGATGTCGATAGCACAGCGAGTGTGCCGGAATCAAACTGGTTTCAGTGGCAAGGGGACCTTGAAATGTAGTCAATAATATGCCCGACGTGTTCGATCCACTTACTGGAAATAACCGATATCATATTTTTGATAACCATAATTTTCAACTACTTCCAGCAGAATACAGAATGCTCAAATCATATCTCAAGAACTTCAGATCTACTTAAAAGAGGTTAAGATGCGCGCCTCCAGTATTTCTTCAGAAAGATGAAAAAGGCGTGGTAAGCTTGTCAGATTTTAGCGCAGACTGGCTCCCCTGGTAGAATAATCTTAGGATCTGAGCGTTCGGTATATCCCTGAATCAGGCTGGTTAAAATTGGCTCACAACACCAGCAAGTAAAATATTCTTACATTTACTTCTGAACTAGTCTGGGTTTTCTCTTGTCACATTTTACAGTTCATACTAATATTTTACAAAGTTCAGTGTTTTTATGCAAGTGTGTGTGAACTGTTAGCCCGTTGCTCACAAATTTTCTAAGCTATTGCGAAAGATTGATTCTTCGCATAGTCATGCTGTTCTTGACGTTAAGGCGGATGCGATGTGTGTTTTGAAGCAGTTTCCGCCCGATACTTGCTAAATGCAGAATGTAGATAAATGAGGAAGGCCACGTGACGCGAACTCTGATGGGAGACTAGTGACGCCATATTATGAGCAAACGTGTATCGATCATGTTTGTAGCCAGTCATCCTTGACCACTAAACGGTGTAGTGCTCACCTACTAGAATTACAGAATTGCATTTCTCTAGAAACCAGTAAAATACTTGCGGCTGACGATTCCTAGTAAAGGTACAACAACCGTTGGGTAACTCTAGGTTTTTGAGAATTTCTGACTCACGTCGTAGATGAAATTTCATTTGAAAGTCCGAAATCTGTTTACCACACGGAAATAAAAATGCACAACGTGTGAACAAACGGTGAACAAACGGCTTGTTCCTACCCAATTAGATCCTTTCACTTCATGCGTGCTGACCTTGGGTTTCGATAGTCTAGTTATGATTTTCAGTAGTAGGAAGGAAGGAAGGAAAGTTTACAAAGGACGAAGGCAACCAAATTTTACAGTATTGCAGCGTTATTATCAGGAATCCTCTAATATGCTAAGTGCGTCGGAAGCGGTTGCACCAACCATGCTAGTGAGTGTAAAGCAAATAAGCATGATAAACTACATACTTAAAGTACCCTTACATATAATATGATGTCAGAGGCACCGAATTGTAAAATTCCTTCATATAAGCTGATCAAAACGATTTCCTCCCTTCGTTGCTAAGCCACCCAACCAAAACTACTGGTTTGCCTTCCTTTTAAAATATCCATAAAAGTGCAGTTGAATACGGTCATATATACTCTCAAACGAATTCGCAGTAAACCATGATTTACACGCAGTGCTGAAACTGACTGATAGCCAGCATCCATAGCTTTCTCACTATCAAACAAAGTCATAAATTTAATGATCTGTTGCTTTTAGCTGCTGACAGTTGGCTTTCTACCGATCCTATTGGAGTCATCATCTTCAAAAGTGTAACCATCATGTTTATCACATCAGAGGCAGTTTAAATCATCCAAGAGTATTTCCACTATCATTCGCCTTCTAAGGCAAAGTTAATGGCAAGGCCTCGGAAACGAATGGACATATAATCTGTGTGCTTCGGCGACGAACTATTTCCTGTATGCGCTGTACTAACTGATACAATTAACACTTCGTCGTGTGAAGCGACCAGAAACTTCAGATATTTTACATTTTTGTTAACATAACGAAAAATTGTAAACATTTCAACCGACTATCTGAATGTAGTTAGGTTGAACAAATTAAATTCAAACTGGATTCATCAAGAAGTTGTTGAAACGATCATTAATATCCATCATTTATCATGTAGTGGGAAATATGCTTTGTCCTCCTTATGATTTCCACTAATTACGCAGTCATACTTTTGAAAAATACATGGATGTGTAGACGGGAATTGTACTCTCGAGAGAGATAGTAAATTTTATGGTGAATACCGTTAGGATCGAACCCGCCCTGGTCACAATGTGGAAGCATACTTTTTTAGGGGAACTAGCAGCGTATACTCCGATCGTTTACAAGAACTGATAACCCAGGGTTGTACAGAGCCTGTTGGACTATCTATTCGTTGAACTTTCTTTTGTGAGGCCATGGGCTTCAATTCAAAGTTTTTTTTATTTGTTGTTTTAATGATTTTAGGGATATTTTGAGTTTGAATTTAGAAAAACCCGGAATCTGTAAGAACGTATGAAAGCGAGAATGCTGTTCGTGTTCAAATACTTTGACTCTGAGTGGCTTACAACCACATCTCTTCCTACCTGCTGACTGCATTCTTTCGATCTCACGCGTGTGCATTTCCAAGAAAACTGGTATGTTGTTCATCCCCCATCAGTGAGGTGCATGTAGCAGAGGCCAAAACTGATGGCCTCCTTTTCCGCTTCAACTACTGATGGACAGCATTGTCGCGTACATATGGACTCACAGGAAGGAAGAATGAAACCAAGAGAGAAGTCCTTTTCTTTCCATACTGTAGTGTAGACCTGTCCAAACCACAACCATTACTTTTGTGAGTACTGACACAGTGTAGCTGTCAAACTGTCAGCTGGTCAACTCGTCAGCCCCACGTCGCCCTACGTCCTCAGGGCTCGTGTGTGTCAAAATCACTCTCACATACTATCTACTTAAACAGTCAAGCAAACAGTTCCCAAACGCCCTTCTCAAGATTTATTCTCTATCATTTACTTCGTTTTCAGTTTTTTTAAAGTTGTATGCGTCTCCTGCAATCAGAAGATGTCATGCAGTCTTCACTTGCCACCTAGGCTGACGTTGATTTAGTTAGATCACTGCACAATGTGCATTTTCCGTGCCCCGTAGATTTTTGTTCTAAAACTACCTGTGGATAAGGGAGATTAGTTAGGGAAAAAGAATTGCTCAAGCCCAGAGATTTCAGTTTTGTCAGATGAGGTATGGAAACTTCTCCTGTAAAAAATCCTTATTAAAGAAACGAATGGAATGGTGATGGGAGTAGTTACTGTTGGTGCTAAGAGACGAGAACATAAGGGAAATCGTTGAAGTTTGATTGCGATTTCAACTTTACTGATGCTTGATCATCAGTACTGGACTTCAGCTGACTAAAAGTTCCATATTTCGAATCTGTCATAGGGTCGTCCGTCGTTCAGTTTAAAGTCAAGACAAAATGTTAACTCGGTTATTTTTTGTCAGTTTCTTCTGATACGTCATTGGTGAAAAGGCAAAGTGATTACTTGTCAGGCCACAAGTGACAATAAAATGCTTGATCTAACTCAAAGTGCCCGTCCTCTTGTATGTTCCGACGTTTCTCAAGTGTTTTAACATCCAAGGAGAGCAACAGTGCGCACGAGAAACGGCCACCAACTTGAATCAACATCTCTCGTTAGTGGAATTCAATCAGAAGGACTGCAGGTATTCCAAATTACTGACATGGTTCTCATATGGTTTACTCCCCAGAGAAGACTCATTCACCTAATCTGTTCGGTTAAACCAGACCTGTCAATACGCAGTTTAATGTCCAAGTCCTCATATGTGGTTTTTTCCCTTACCAGTGTGAGTTATTCCAGGGCTCCAACGATGTTGGCAAAAGTTTGTCATGAACTATTACGCAATGCAGCTTTAGGTGGAGAGACAATGAATGTAGTTGTGGCCAAATCAGGCAAGGTAGGCAGTGTGTGAGAGTATTCACGGTTCACAGTAAAGTGGATGCAGTCAGGCCGCAATACTGATGAATTACGGCAACCGAAGTGAGAAGATTTGGGTCAAAGGAGTTAGGTTAAGCACAGTGTCGTGTAGTGAACTTTAAGGTTGTGGCTAACTAAACTGGACCTGGAAGCATGTGAATGTCGTGCACAGTCACCACAAGGGTACATCATTGTGGACGCAATCTCTTCACTTTTGAGAAATTTTTCCGGAGACGAAGTTATTCTCAGAATTCGCAGCACAATCGGTTGGGAGACCAAGCAGCTTTAGATCTCCCTTAGATGTATTTTCTAGGGTAAAGTCACTTTTGACCTCGTCAGAAATGCAACAGTCACCACCTTTTGGTTGATGACACCGTAGAATGATTTGGTTTGCACGTGTCATGAAGCTACGTTAAATGTAGACCGTGATCATACCCAAAGTCTGTTTTGGTTTAAGTATAACAAATAGCAGTAACACATGGAAAGCGTTTGCTCAAGTGCCGAATAAAGTGGAATAATATCAATTATGAGTGTGGGTTTGACGACTTTTTCATCATTTTGCCCTGTTTTGACGTGAAACGATTGAATCTGTTGGGTGGCACCTAATGACAGGGTAGCCCTATGTGCACAACGCTTTCTTCGTCATTTGCATACAAATTTGGTTTTGATAAGAGACTCAACTGAATCCAGCTAAATTTCAAGTTTACGATGGTTCGCTTCAACTGAATGCGTTGCACCAGGCAGTCTCATGTGGTGATTTGAGTCATTAGAACTTTCAACAACTGGCTTCCCATTATACAGTTATTAGGATGTAGAGTTATTTGACTGACCATTCCCAACATAAGCCATTCAGATAATAAGGCCTAGTTTATCAGCACACTATCTGTAGTTTATCTTCCCAGAATTTGACAGCTTTATATCTCTGAGTTCGAAAAATAGTCGTTGTAAACATTCGTGGATGAAGATTGTGATGCAGATTGCATGTGCCTTTAGAAAAATCTCATTTTGACCAGGATCTTTAGCACACAAAGAGTGGCAGCGTGAAGTCAGCCAGAAATTATCATTTGTGGAACCAAACAAAGTAAAATGAGCATTCGCAGGAGAAAGGATGAATTTATTAAGATTAACTGAAGCTCAGATGGGTGGTCACTTTAATTTGGATAGCATGCACGTAATGAACGGTGTGCAGTGTGTTGTCGGGTATTGGCTAGGCATCATAGCGGTAGAGACATTAAAAACTTGTGCATAAACAGCTGGGTGGGATTTCCACCAAGATCTACCATTTCGCAGCTGAAGCCTGTCTGACGCAAAAGGCGTAGTATCAAGCGTAAAATATCGAAACTACATAGATTGTTCTCTTTTTGGCAGCACTCTCGTACAACACTTGGGAAATATTCCTGTCTTTTGAACAATGCCATCCCTAATACATTTGGGATAAATCACAGAAACTGCGAAAGATCCATTGTTCACCCCAATTGTCCGAGATGGCTCTCTCGTTATTCTGGGTTTACCTTGCTTGCAGTTGAAGAGTTCACATTATGTTCCAGGCATATTAATCCATTTGAAAAAGAGTACTGTCTCACGATGTCATAGGTTGGATAAACTGCAGTCTGTAAAAGTTAGGGTGGCGTGTACGTTGCAGTAAGTGAGGATCACAGTCCGTGAATTGTTATTCACCACATAAATGCTCATACGGTTACGGGCACAACTTATTGCACTCTTGGCCAACGTATCGTATGGCTTTACTACCTATGAAATCCAACCAACCTCATTGAGCGAACTCATCGCTGGTCAGTATTTTATTTATTATGGTGTCTTCGGCGGGTTTCTCTGTGTGCTCCGCTGTGCTGCCACTCAGAGCGATGTTCAGAATACTTTCAAAATGTTATAAAATGGTCTAACATGAGAGCTGAGTTTGTTCGCTCGCAACTCAACAAACGGAGCCTGAATTTTAAGATGTTTGACATCATTTCGGTTTCACTTGGCCGCAAAAGGATTTTCGAAGGCCCAACACAATCGAAAAAATGATATCTTACTTAATTGTCCAGTAATTTCCAAAACATCATTCTTTTCTACCTTGAATTTCATCAACTGTCACTCATCCGATAGCGTAATTATGAATTACTGAAAACTTTTCGGTTCCTCTGTATGACGAAAAATTCCGGCTCCTCCATGGATGTTTGGTTGATGCACCATGAAGCACTACTACCAGTAGTATGTACCGAATGACCATCAATATCCATATGGGCTGGCAGGTATTGATATACATGTGCGTTTTTTCTCTCTTGAAACAAACGTCACAAATCCATTATGCCGCGTAATTCTGTGCACGAAGACTTTTGTGTGCTTCAGTTGCACACTAAGATATCCACCCCATCCGCCTAAACTCGAGCTAAGTGACTTCTCGAATCCCACCACGGATAATTGCCTCGCTTGACAGGACATGCACATATCCGATCATAATGCATAGCTCATGTCCATCTACCGAGTTTCGGATACACTTTTTGTATGCACCCATGTCTGCGAACACATGTGGGTCGAACACATGGTCGCACACAACTATGCACGCATTCTGATGTGATCCATTCCCCGTGTTCCTGTCACAAAATGATATATTCAATAAATTGTCCCATTTCATTCATACTTCTGACAGTAACACCAGTCGCTTTTGTCTCCGCATTGACCGAAGAATCAGACCCTCAACGTACAGCGCAGCGCTCCACTTCTACTACTGTAATGTTGTTGCTACTGCGACTCGTGCTATTGATGCGGGTGCAGCAGTTATTCACCCGGGAACGGGATTCTGGCCAGTATGCGTGCACACGCTTCGTTCGGAGAACAACTACATCGACTTATTGTCTACAGTTTGAAATTTATGACGCTTGAGAAACATGTTTATTAAAATTGCATTTTCATGTTCCGCCTGGTAGCCTGTCAAATCCGGCAAGCAATAAAAGACGGTCTTCATCGCATCACTACATGGATGGGAGGACATTAACGCGGAGAAGTGGTGATTCTTCGTACAGACATCCACTTTCGATTAAAGTCCTATGGGTGGATAAATCTGGGAATGCGAAGCCTTTTTTCTGAATATCATCTATTACAATCACTTAGCAACGAATACTTGCATAACTGTTTCGTATCTCAAAATTTACATTCATATACAGTGTGTTTCAGTGCTCAATATGCACAATTCTATGAGATGCAAAATCTATCGACCGAAAGATGTGGATTGTTCTACACTTTATTTCACTGTACAACCGTGTTTACCATCAGGTTAAGACATCTGTACTTCCCATTTGACAAGACACTCTCTTCTAATTCAGTGTAATTAGTTGAGCTTGATTGGAATCCTCAGAGTCAACTATCCCCTTTCGTCGTCTGATACACTGTCTGAAAATACATGTCAGTGTGCAAAACTAAAATAATTTTAAGAATGTACGCGGAATTCCTCCAATCCTTCTGAATTTATTACATATTTCTATATTTCTAGCTGTATGTGCAGCAGATATAATATATATTTTAGGATAGGTTTTCCTCGGATTCTTTCAATTTGAAAAAAGAACGGATTAGGCTGAAAGGAAACATAGGAGTGAGCGTGACAGGACTGGAACCCCAAGGCTCTAAATTGCGAGACGAGCTTGCTACCGCCAACATAAAACCGTACGTTGAACGAACCTGATTTACCACCACTAAACCGGGTGAATATGCTCGCGCTTTGAACAATGTTCGCTTGTTTGGATGTGAGACAAGAGAGAGCTCAGCGCGTGTTTGTGAATTGGTAGTAACAATCTTGGTTACCACAGCAGGTGGACCTGTGTCCAATCCCTGTACGGTGGAAGATATGCGGTGTTGCAGGGCGTCAGTAGAAGCAAAATTGGAATCCAGTATTTCCTTTTTCGATGCAGTTCAACCACCATAAACACGCAAAGGAAAATGGTATAGGCACCTTTTGCAAATCCAGCAACTTCTAATAAGTAATCAAATAGCCATTCTTAAATCGTCCGATACTCATTTGAGCAGCGGATACCAGACCGAGGCTTTGGAGCACAGACGGAATGATTCATCAATCTAATGAACCAATAAGTCGAAAAATCTGTCCAAAAAACCTGGCACATCTTTTTCAGTTTACTTATTTGGATAAATTTCTGTGGAGTGCACGTCAGTTATGCATATGTGATATAATAAAATGCATATGGCTTTCTTGGGGGAACATAACTTTGATGAAAACTTCTCTGGGGCCCAAAGCCAGACTCGGTTTCTTTTGCAGCTGAGTACCTTGCCTACCACTGTTCATATAACCCCAGTCTGTTTCCCTAATAGCCGGCCCACTCACAGCAACAATTTCTCCCTTGCTTTCGCAACGCCTGAGGAGTTCGCAAGTTTTGTTGTACAGGGTTGAAACCAAACCATTTGCCTTCTATATGCTATGCTACCATGCAAATAAGTGAACTGATAGGCCGCAGTACCACTTCCCTCATCTCTTCTATAAATCATCACCTGGAAACAGTTACTGCTTGTTATCTGGCACACAATGGCCTACCTTAAGGCGAAACCGATCAAGAAAACTGGACTGTTCAAGTCTCCTTTACGGCATTTAAAGCCAAACGTGTATGTCATCGTTGTCACACGTTTTGATAGGACAATGGCAATGCAAATTCTGAGTGTGGATCAAAATGTTTTCATCGGGGGGTGGGTCCTTTAGGATCAACTTTGACAGATATTTCATGGCGAAACTCTGAAAAGTTGGCAGAAAAGCACTTTCGGTAGCTACTTTTGTACAAGCCATAGTTAGACGACATTTTACTCGTGGAAAAAATAGAGAACTGGCTGGGCGCTTGCTCACAGTTTTTAACACACTTTACCAAAACATTTCTTTTACTTGTGACTTTAAGTAAGGAAACAACGTTCCTTTTTTAGAAGTTTGATCTGCACGAATACTGATGATATTAAGTCTGGCTTCGTCCACTGGAAGCCTACCTGAACCGGACGATACCTCAGGTTGATTAATTTTTGTCCCCTGCAGCTTAAGCGTGCTTTGGCACAGGCTTGAGTCTATAAAGCAAGACTGGTTTAAAATCAGATATGTTCGCTGATGAGGTTGAATTTCTAACATATGTTCTGCGGCCAAACATCTTTCCTGATCGTTTCATGGAAGAGAATCACAGAATGAGCACGAAAAGGCGCAACTCACAATACCGAAGAAGTCTATTCACCTAGCGATTCCCTACATTGGTGATCAGGTTTTTAGTCAGCTTAAAAAGGCCTTCAAATTTGTCCTGCTGCAAAGCAGCTAACCGTCAGGGCTACACAGGACTATACAAATGCTAATAATCAAAACTCCATCAGTTTTATCAACTGGTCATTGCACTTACCGATTCACCTGCAGTTGTGTGTCTACTGACATTGGTAGAACTAACCGAAAGCTAGGAACGCAGGCAAAAGAACACCTACCCCAACCGAATTAGTATCCTGCCGGCTGATTCTGATTTAACTTAGAAGGACTGGAAAATCAAGCCATCAATTACTAGGTATCTGGTCGAGACGAAACAGAGCTTGACTTTACTGCTCTTCTTGGGTCATAGCACGATGCAGTCGTCCAAAAAGACAAAATTACTTAATCGATCTAGGTCTGTAATATGCTCTCAGAAAGACCTGAGGGCACTTAACGACACTAGATTTACTGATAGGTTGAGTTACAGGCCTGGATAGTATTTCGTTTTACTCCTTTTTTCACGTATAGCGACAGACGGGTTTCATCCCACAGCACTGCTGTTTCACTGCTTTGCTCAATCCCAAATACCCCGAATTCGGTTGAATAAAGTTAGACGTGCATGGACTTCGATGGTACCCGAAAAGGCAGAGGTAAGCTAAGAGCAGTGTGTAAGCGGTAGGACTCAAAGTACCTGAGCTTGTCGGTTAAAGTCATACAGTGGGTGATCGAGAGCCGAAACAGTCAACTGCTTCAGTTGCGTCACCGCTTCTAAAAGCAGCAGCTGTCCTCCAAGGGTGTGGCCTCTCAGGCTACATGTCCATTGTCATGCATAGACGCATGGTCATGTCAGGAGTCGTCAGTGATGTTCCACTTTGACAGCACCTGTTTCAGCATTGATCATCCTTCGTTCATTTGTCAGTCAGTAGCATAAACAGCGACACCGTAAACTGGTTCGAAACCGATTTTGCTATGATTTTTGCGATAGGTCGTAGTTGGACCCATTTGCAACGCAAAGTTCAGGGTTGGAGGATACGTAAAATCGTTTGCACATATTGTCTCCATGTTGGTGTGAATTTATCAATTCAAGTTTATACACGTAAGCACTTCAGAGCATCGTACTCACGTGTGCTGTCTGGAGGAGAGATGAAGGCTGTGGGATTACGGTCTCTTGAACTCGACAAAACCCCGAATGTTCCCACAGCGTTGTTCTAGTGTCTAGTTTCCACTGTTTTCCTGTTTTCTATTCAGCCCCCCCCCAATTTAATATGACATTTCAACTTAACGCTGTATGGACTATACATTATTATACGGAGGATTAGGTCTCAAATGGTTGCAAAACACGAAGTAATCACAAGGCTAGTACGTTTCCTTACAAAATTCTTAATCACCTAGGAAAGTGGTAAGCTAGTACGTGGCGTTTGATTTAGGCAAATCAAGCTACAAGCACTTCCGTCAAACACAATGCTAATATGTATTCAGTGTGTTAGAAAAGGAAGTGTAACTGCTTAACTAGACCAAACTATCGGGTGTCATATCCAAATACGTCAAGGTAGAGAAGTCACAAAATGGACGCCTCTTTCCCTATCCGGCTGGTCAATGTTAGCCTTTGTCCCCAAACTATCATTCATACTCATTGTGACATGGATAGAAAAATGGTCATTTATAAGACATTTAATAGGTGAATAAACCAGCCAAGTTGTGGTGATAGTTGACCATACCAAGAACAGGTTGTTTCCAGGTAGGAGCGAAAGAAGGGATCTGAAAAGTCGGAGAGGTGGGATGAAATAGATAGACGACCGTTCAAAGGGATAATGTAATAAACTCAACCATAATCAGTTATCCGTTGCCTTATACCGTGGTTGCGCCTTCCGGAAAAAGAAGAACATTTTCGATACTTCCAAGAGGTCATCCGCGAAGGAACGAACCAGGTATTTTTCTGGGAAGCAGTTTCACCAGTATCATACACAGTACTTTAACAAAGAGATATATTTCAATATTCTGCATATAAGCTGGACTGAAAAATGTGTTGGCATTTGCACTGTGTAGCCGGTTGTGGCAGCGTCAGCCTTATCTGTGTCTCACGTCATCAACCTCATAGTTTGAAAATGACTGTTTAACTCCACGGAGCAGCACCTGGGTCTGTTAAACCAACACAAGCACACTGTGGAATATATCACTGGGACTGCTTCCACAGGTTATACAAACGTTGGAATCCAGTCCCAACAAGCCTGAGGACATTTATACCAGCATTTGAGTCCCTCAACTGGGGCCTAAAGCAAAAACATAGCCTAGATACTTCTTTCCAAACTTTTTTCTGTCGCAACCCGTTTTTGCAACCACTAAGTGGTAGGTGATCGATCAGATTTCCCCTTGATTTTCTACCCTGATAAGTCATCACTCGCCGCTCTACAGACTGTCGTTGTCCTATATTTTGATGCTCTTCGGGGGGGTGAGTCTTCAGTACGTATGATATCAAGCCCCATCATCAAGCCCCCATCAAATTTATTCCTCTCGAAGATTGCTCAAGGATCCATGCCATGGTTAGCTTCTCAAACTCCACCCGAATAGAAGGCTTGTGCACCAGCAGTTTGGTATTTTTCGGAAAACTCTGAGGAGATATCGACAGACATAGTTTGACAATATAAGAAATTTCCTAAGTAGATTCCGTCACTTGAGTGTCATTCTGCATATGCAAGGTCGAACATGGAAGAAACATCCGGCATATTCTCTAGAATCAGTCATCTTTGGACGTTCTGCCGAGAAATGCAGTTGATGAGATTTGTTGGACACTTTGTTCAATGTGAATGCATTGAAGTTCGCTAACTGTGCTTGTACGTGGAACATCAGGGCAAATATTGCCCACCACATGAAATTCTTGGGCTACGTAGCGGTTTGCCGCTTACTGTTCCACCTATTTAGTTTGGTTAGTCAACATACGTGGCCGAGAATTCTAGCATATTTTGAAGCAGAAGAATGTGGACATGTGGGCATGCATAGGTTGGTGAATTCGAACAGCCCACATAGCGAATTTCTCTTCAGATTTGACCGTTCCCACTTCACTCTTTTATCCGGTCTTTAATTGGATTTGAAAACGGTGGTTTTAGGTGAACTGCTAACTATGGGCTTTACTCGATTTAAGTCCTGTACGTACACGGCTAATTTGTGAGGACATCATTCGAAAACACCCGGTGTAGGGAACCCCGAAAAGGGAGTGTCTCAGTGTACTGAGAGCAGGTGGAAACTTAAACGTTTAACTTGTTTTGCTGAAAGTAAGCACATAAATTCCGGAGATCTCTGCGCTTATACAGAGGAAAGGCGTGATGCTTTTAACTACAATGGCAACAAACTTCACCTAAGTTCTATATTCCAAGTCCGAGCAATTTCTATCAGAAAAGAAGGTAACCGTTTCATTTTTGTCACACAACTAAATCATGGAAACAACGATGCTCCACATCTGTGCGACCACAGTTTAACTCGAAGTCCATACATGAGTAAACAACAAGGAAACTTGAAACTCGGGGATTGCGCCTACCTGATAAGCCCCAAGAAGGGCGAAACCGGTCGTGGGCTGTCGAAGAGTTTTCAGCAGGCTTGTGAGTAGTTTCATTTATGAAAACTTGTAACTAGTTTATCACGATTACCTTGCAATGCATAGAACTCGAAGCGCTGACCCAGACAAGATGGACTTAGACAGATAGCATAAACACAACACAAACACGATATATCCTCCAATGTCCTAAACAAAACGTGAGAAGGTCCATGAGAACCTTTTCCGTTCCTTTCTACAAAGGCCTCCGCCAATTTCTACGTTGTCCAAGTTTCGCCCATTTAAGACTACTCGCACGTTGAGCTTTAGCTTAAAAGACTGAACGTTTACTACGAAATGCCCACAATGTCTCCACTAAGAAGCGACCAACTACGCATATTCACCATGAATTGAGACAGGTGATGGAAATTTTTGCTATGTGTACTAGGTGCTTAATCCCTTTTGAGTATCACTTTGGATTTAGGAATGCGGTGGTGCACTTCCTATACAGCAATCCATATAGGTCCAGTGAGTGTATTGCCACATTTTCCTTCAGCCTTACATATTTAGCCTAATTTTTAAACTTCCTAAAATTGACGACTTAGTCTGCATCATTAGTTTATCAGTTCCATTGTGGTTATCATCATCTCACTAAGACCAAGTAGTGTACACGGTATGACTTTCCCAAGTTACAGGGTGGGCCTTCAACATTTGATTATCCTTAGATTTGGTCTAGCTCAGTTGAATTTCTGGCTTCATGCGTAAGCAATCACCAGGTGGCCTGGAAGAACAAGACCCAGCTTAGAGTAGAACGTATAATGTCTCAAAGAAATATGCTTGTAACATATTCTTTATAAATTCAACGCATATTCAATCCTTGAGCTTCTTATTACGTTCCGAGCTTCACTGTCATAATTGATGTGATCTTAAATACGGTCTACAGCCAACCGGTTCTACTTTAGCTTACTATCACCCAAAATCCATGAGATATTGTCAGATTTTTTCTATCACTGGAAACGAAGTGCTTCCTACTGTGAGTAAGTGGAGAGAATATTGTCCAACATTTTACAGACGACTTCTAGAGAAGATACCGATCAGGATCACCCAAGTTTGCCAGAGTGAGACGAAGTCGTTCCTGTTAAAGGGGTAGAATTTACCGGGGTGATGATCGCATTCCCAATAGTTGGTCTTCGTGTTCTAATCGAACATAATATATGACCAATTGGAACTGTGCTTCAACTACTGATCTCTCATTTGTATGTATTTTGGTGCTGCGGAACCCGTCATACCAGAAGATAAAAGATGACACAGCCTAAGGTATTGCTGTGAGCCAGCGAGTTGTTTCGACACCTTTCGCCTTTCACAGTCAATACCGTTAATCTCAACAACATATTTTCGTTACCTATGTGGCAGTTCACTTCCCGCTGGTGCCAATAAATGAAGAGCACACTGCTTTCTCTAAGCGGAATAAACTATTGGAACCACTGCTTCCTCAGAACTGTAATATTACGCGCTAAGAATGTTTTCTTGCTCCGAATTGGGCTTTACTCAACTTGTCGTATCACGCACTTAGTCCCAGTTAAGGACAGTTTATTTCTTGTGAGGGTTAGAAGTTTGCAGTCCTTTCTCATGATTGACTTGCTCGGAACTTAAACCGGCTAAGTGGTTATTGCAGTTCTGGTTTCATTCAAACTCGTTTGACATTTCCTGACCTAAAATTGTGAATAGCTACATAATAATCCGCGTGCAAAAACGGTGCCCTTTACCCAGCATAACACTACTGTTAAAGACGCAAATCCTTTGTCCCATAGGACAAAGAATCTGATAAACCGTGTGAAAAGCTATTCCAGGGCGGGTTGAAATTGTAGCTTTCGATTGATCTTTCAGATCACAGTTTGGTTTCAGGTCCTTCCTTCGCACAGTTACATGCGGGCCAATACATCATCCGAGTGCTTCGTAGCCTAGCTCATCGTGTCAAGTGAGAGCCCTGCTTATTCAGTTCTATTCGAGCTATATATCACCATCCGTCGAGAAGACCTCTCGAATGGATGAAACATAGGTAGAACAGAGTGAATGCATCTGTATGCAGATGCCGACGATGCCATTAACATAAGATTGTAAATCATCACTGCTTTAATGCGTTAGGTTTCAGGCGCCGGCATACGGG
Organism: Clonorchis sinensis; assembly: GCA_003604175.2. Taxonomy (NCBI): domain Eukaryota; kingdom Metazoa; phylum Platyhelminthes; class Trematoda; order Opisthorchiida; family Opisthorchiidae; genus Clonorchis; species Clonorchis sinensis. The sequence continues at coordinate 36,032,065 of CM030370.1, forward strand.
TTGGCATGATTAATGGGCTGCATATGAGTTCTCATCATCATCATCATCATCAACACCGCCTTTTCCATCACCAGATACAACTGACAAACGTCTGTGGTCGTCAGTTCCGTATTGCTGTTGACCCATATACAGTGTACTTTGCCACTGAGATGTACCTCGATTATTTGTGTCGGAATACTTCACATAGAACAATGGGTCTATAAGACAACATGTTTATTGGGTTTCAGACGCACATTTTACACTCTGATATTTCATGGATTTGCGTTTGGCTAAAGTGCGTCAAATGTCTGAGCCTTTCTGTATGAGCCCGTCATTGAAGACCAGTTGTCCATCAGATATGCATACAGCTTTTCAGTAAGGGCAGTTACAATCGACCTCAGCAAGTCGAAACCTGAAGCTGGGGTCACGGGTAGAACCGATGTTCTTGTAGACAGATTGACGCAGTTTGCAAGTATTGGGCGTGAACTCCAAAGTATAAGTAATAACTTCACGTGCTCCATCTGTTGGCTACAAAGCAAACACGGTCGAATGTACTAGCATGAGCAATGGCACATATTCCTTGCAAAAGCTAGTGTTTTTAATCGAGATGAACTTCCGTCTGGATGCAGTACAGCTCACTCAGTGGTACGCGAAATATCAGGACAGGAACATCACAAAAAGTAACCAACCAGTCAGCGCATCACTTGAAATTTCAGGGGGTCTCCCCACATTTCTTTATAAAGCAATCCAAACTGGTCTTATGGTTGTATAATGAACCCCAAACATTTACCTATTTAATCCAGTTACCTTATTCCATTGCTTTATTTGAACAATGTCCAACAGGCAACCTTCGTCTCAGCTCAGTGACAAGCTTCCACATGGAACTACCATAATCAGATTTGGTCTGGTCTAGCTGAATCTATGAATGCATGGGTAAGCGGTGATCGGGCGGTTTCGGAATAAGTGATCAGGCATGTCACACACTAGAAAAACAACTAAACTAATTTCCGTCAAAAGACATTTTCGATCTGGAAAATTCAAAGGCTATCCATTAACTACCGAACGCACTTCAGTGTTAAGAATGAAATTCGACGAAGAAGCATTTTAGGGTATACAGTAATGAAAATTGCCAGCATCTTAGTCTAAATAAATAGGGGGAAATTAATTTACAGGCTTGTAAAAAAAGGCTAAGGGACTCGTCCATTTTCGAACAGATTCTATGATTCTATTTCACTATCCTAGATTCATACTTACTTAACGTTTTCTCACTGACCTTCAATTTTTTTTAAAAACCATTGGCAAGCGAAGCAAGAACAAACCAGCTTTGTGTTAAAAGGTTAACTACACATATGTAGCTATTTTGCTGTGGTCCACAAAATAACAATTTTGTTCTTGTCCCCAAAGCATGGTACTTTCCAGGAAACTGAGTAAATGGGCAGACGCCAAAAGGTTCATTCACTAAAATACAAACAGAAACATGCTGATCATGACCATCATAGAATTAGAAAAATTGGTGTCCATGAGGAACAACCTAACTTGTTCAGTATGCTATTTTGTTGAACTTTATTTGCCTCTCGGTGCAAGGTGGAAGTTTATTGGGTCTCAGGCCTCAATCCTATGGTAAATTTTTACCTCAAGTGTTGGTCACGTCCTCCTCGAATACACCGTCAGTGAAGAATACCTCTGGATCAAGGATGAGTCACTTGCAAAGTTATATGATTAGGAATGGGGGCACAGCCTTGGTGCACGTCGGTATTTTGAAACAAATTGCCAGTAAAAACGAAACACAGTGAAGAATGTTTAAGAAAGTGTGCTTGTGGAGAGCCGGTGGTGGAAATTTCTCCTCCCACATGAGAATCGTGAATACCCAACCAAATATCCCAAATAACTAAGTGATTTTTAGCAGGTCAAGAGCGTGCACTGGAAGTAGATGAAACTGATTCTAGAAGCTTTTCAAACTAATGACTCTCCAGCCTACTTTGTTTGGTTATTTTTGGTAGGATAGCCTTATTGTATTGCGCAAAAGGAGATGTTTTCCGAAAAACTGGTAACCCATCAATTTTTTTATGGCATTACTTGAATTCTGTCCACCCAAACGATCTGTTTGTTGACACTGTTGTCATGACGTATTTGGAACTTCTTTGGAGGTTCCCTTTTTTCAGTAAAAAAATCGCACAAACACATGTTTTTCTGTTTGCTGGGCTAAGCAATTTGGTCGCCAAATTTGCAATGATCGGCAGTGTGCACTGAAATGCCACCTCGACGGGCGCCGCGACGTTCACAAGGAAACTGTCAAGCTCAGATGACATAAAAACGGCCATCCATACAACACGAGCTACCAACATTTCCTTCAAAGTTGTATAAATCTTATTTTACTGCTCGTTCGAATATTTGTTGTCGCTCAAGCACGTTCAAGATCTCTCACTTTATCTTGTATAATGCCGGTCATTCTAAACTTTACATCAGAAGCCCCGATCGGCAAGCCCATAATTCAGCTGGGCTGTTCTTCCAAAAAAAATATTTTGAATCAAACCGTCAGTCGGGCCTCACTTATTCGGCCCAAAAATAGGGAAACTGGGTTGATATCTCTTAGGTATTGTGTAGGCCGGATTAGCCTTTCCTTGATAAACCGAACTTGGAGTGAAAAACATACTGATAAAGTATGTTCGTTGAATCTGTCTTTTGGGCAGACATGCACAAAATTCGTCTTCAGCTGGCGCTCGCTCATGGACGAGAGCCACGGGGTGATTTTGGCAACACGTGAAGGTATGAATTTGGAGGGTGTGTAGAGGGTTGTCAAGCCGCACACTTTTTCTTTATCAGGATTCTTCATTTTCCACTGATTAGGCCACCAGAGGTAAATCATCTGCGAAATAAATTAATGGCTAACACGAAGTGGCGAACATCCACCATGCGGAGAATTATTACCTTTCCCGTCAAACCAAAAATCCCTTCGAAGGGATTTTTGGTTTGACGGGAAAGCGTTTATTTTCCTTTTCTCAGGTAGCCGAGTAGACGACTCTGTGGAGACATGGACTGAATTTCATCACGTAACTTCAACTCGGTTCGTCTGTCCTTCCGGAAAAAGGCATAAGCATACTCCACTTAGGATGCTTGCCCCAATCAAAGTGTAGTTTTTAACTATTACGGAGTTGTGAATGTTGAACCCAAGTGGAGCTCCAGAATAACACATTCCTAGGTTTCTTACTGAGGAGTTGTGCTGTAGTAAGCAACTCAACAACCCATTGAGATTTGTCTCTATTGGATATTGCAAATCACAGGTGTCTATATATAGGCATAGGTATACTGTCCCAGATCCATGGCGTTTTTGATCCAGATATTTACCGACCTTATGTTTTGCTATTAGAATGCACTATGTAACGCCAGGTTGACGGCATTTCCGGGTAATACAGACACAAAGTGTCATAGGTCTTTGTAGAGGCCTAGTTTCAATAAGGTTGGTTCTTTCTGAAAACTGACAGTTGAAAAAGCTGTTATTCCCCTTGTCTTGGTGACATAAAAACTGAACTCAGCGAATCTAAGCATATGTGGATGTATGACACTCTTCGAGGGTTTGATGTGAAAATTCGTTCAACTTGACCCCATTTCCAACCAACATGTGTCACAGTATCGTGGTTGACAAATGAATGGATTATATTGTCCCTCTGTCATATCGCACATGCTCACATAATGCTCAAGCACAGTTGCCTGGTATCATCAAACATGTGGTTGACTAACCATTGATTGTTAAACTGATTACATGACACTCGTGCCATCCCAACGAGTAAGTAATCGAGCTGCATCGGAGAGAGCATAGTGAGTTGAGGAGTTGCTGTTTAAATGCGAGTGTCAGAGCATTAGTTCACGTCTAACCATCTCATTATTCGTAGCAGAGTGCCAGCATTTATTACTAATGGTTTTACTTTGTCGGGTATCAGTAGCCGGAGTTCAGTTCTAGGATCTGTCATCATTAGACAAAATCTATGGCGCTTCACAGTTTGGGAGTATGGAGGTTTAAGTACCGATTACTGGATTTCTGGAAGGAGTTCGGGAAAAAATCCGCCGGGTCTGGGATGTTTCTCGTGCGCTTACAATAGTTCGCATTTCTTTTCTTCTGAATCAATAACGGAAAATATACACCAGAAGACATTCAAAATCATCAATTCAGGCTTCATTGATTTTGATTCTCGAAATTAATTCAATTGCTGTATAGATCATGCACTAGCGTCGTGTTTGCTATATACATGCGAAGAACTTAAGAGTAATTCCGTGATTCTTTCAACCAGCTAAGTTTCGTCTACGTACTCTTTGCGCTCGCCACCTGATCCCGAGCTTGTCGGAACGTTTCAGATCAAACTAACATCAGCGAACCACAGTACTTGCAAGACATGCACAAAGGCCTAGAACCACTGGTATTTTGAACGTCCTGCTGGTTATCTGCTTTACGTGACCGGTTCAATGAAAGCCCGCGGTTGAACCGTTACGCATCCTAAAATTTCGGTTCCTGATGCACACCCGGGCAGGTCTAAGCTACGTTTTAGTCGATCGTTCAGTCCAAACCTACTTTGCGTATTCTCATCTTGCTGCTTAAACGAAGCCTCGTCTTACAGACCATGCACGTTAGTGCTAATTGTTTATATATATATATATATATATATATATATATGAAAACCATACCCCTCGATCCACCGGGCGGTTACAAAGAATAATCCTGGACATAGGGAAATCTGGACATTCGCACGATGGAGCTGGGAAGATTGCTCTAAAGTTATCACATTCAGTCACACCGTAAGACCAAATTCATCTGCCTGCCTTTTACATATTGTGTTCAACAGATTAACGATCAATGTTTGGCCTTGGTTCACCGGCGGAGGTGACAATAAAACGGATACTTCAGGATTTTCAGGCTTGAAAATCAGCTAACTCAGATTATGTAAATTCCGTGCGTTTGAGCATATCAGGACGGAGTGCAGAATGAGTGGATAACAGTTGACTGGTCGTCATGAAAGACAACCTGATAACTGACAACCAGGGAAAGCTAAGTTGCTAAGTAACAGGTGTCAGATTGGGTACTCTGAGTCCACCAAAAGCTGACCCAGCGAAGATTCGCGCGTATCCGTGCTCAGTCCGTGATGTTGATCAGGAGTCGAAGAACCACGGCTGTCACCTTGTCCGGCCATCGGCTGCGTGTTGCTTACGTTTTGTCCATTTGGCTTTTCGCTGTCTTGCGTGACAGTTCAATTATCTGGTAACACATAAACCTAGTTTGGGTTAAGATATATTATGAACCTATCTTGGAGTGCTTCAAAGACTGCCAGTTTGATGCACGTGTTAACTGGATTAACAAGACAACACTTGATTTCTACTGAACCAGACTATTAAGATAGTTGGCCATACATTTGCTCTAATTTCCGTTTAAACTTTCAACTCATCTGTACATGTATACCGGGCGTCGATGGCTCATATTTATCTGTCAGCGAATAACGTAACCACCTGGCCTATAAACCACTTATTCGGCTTTTATTCCTCGAATACTACTTCCAACCTTATACTCCAGCCCCTTTATCCACGGAATATTTATTTCCTAATAAAATCGAGGGAACATCAATCTAGAAAGTGAACACACAGTGGCTACTTCTTTATGGATAGGGTGACAAGTGATGGGGTCAGCTTATCGTTTTGTCTTTTGAAGGCATAGAATTGCTGCCATTACGTTGTGTTCTCTGCGGGAACGTGCAGCAACTATGCAATAGCTGAGATGACATTACTTCAGAAATTCTCGCAAAACCATCACCCTCTGATCAAGGTTTATAGTTGTTTTATTGAAGTTAAACGAGGTTCCTCAGTGACCAAACTAAAGACTCCCTCCGTACAGCACAGTACGAACTAGTAGACCAGCTTCGAGCATGAGAAAACTACCGTGAAGTTCTTGTGATTTACAGCTGAATCCTGATAAGGGCGGCCCAGTTTGCAGACTCAAAGAATTCGACGTCTAGAAAATGTGATAACGCCACATGCGTTTTGTAGTGACATAACTGTTATACAAACATTCGACTCATGGTAACACGAGCTACGCCTGATGAAGACCCCAACATTTAAGCCATGGAACCGCGAGGAGATTTAACTATACCGAAACTGAACGCTCACAAAGTGAACTCCATCTGAGTAGCTGACAGTCTTGGGGGTTCAGTAACCGAATTGTTCACAAGGCTTTACACGACAACGCACACATTTGAGGGCCATCCATTTGAGGTTATGCTGCTTGCATCAAGAAGTTCCAGTGGTTAGGCTTTTTGAAATAAAAGCATTCGTGAACATAGTCCTGTGACAAAAACGGCCCGAATAGCCTTCCTATCAGGTATAAAGGACTGATACATATCCCTAAAGAAGTTTTCCTCAAAGGCTAGTATCTGATATGGTTTTGTCAATCGTGGTTAAAAAACTGCTGCTGTAGCTTTACCGTTAATAAGCGGGTCATTATTTTCCAGCTACCTTTCACACTTTGAAAAACTAGCGCCCTCAGACATAATCAAATATATCAGTTCTGCAGTTGGGAATTTTGAGTTCCGCTGAGTTCATTCCCTCTTGATGCTTCCTTAGATTTACGCCATCAGTATTCATTAAAACTCCTAGTAAATCAGAACACACACTCCGACATACCTCGAGGTTAACTCACGTCCGCCAATTTCGACGAGCATTAAGGCAGTTTAACTTGCGGCTGTTTTTCCCTCTGATATGTGAGGTTCTCTCTGCTGGGTTTATTGCTTAATATGAGGTAGGATGTTTGTGTTTGGCATGAATGAAGAACGAACTTAGCCATAAGAATCTTGGAACTCAATATTAATCGGGAATTCTGTTCTGCTCCGTGACGCAGTAATGTGCAGGGCTTTTGGGTCATATGATAAACAAATATGGACGAATGTTCAAACGAGAGTGGTGTGAATATGAACAAAATATGACACCGCCTTACATGGGCATGTATCGATGATGAACTATAAAGATCCCTCGAGCTCTTCAATCTGCATGTCATAAAATTTAATTTTTCTCTGTTTGTGTCTACAATCACACAAAATATCCCTTTTCCCCACAGACAAATAACCCATAATATATGGGAGTATTTGGTTTTTAGTTGAGATTTCGCCCAGAAAGTCAAACCAATCTATGTTGAAAAGTCAAGAAGCCCCATGCTCCTGTAGATTGCTTCTCGACTTTTCAACACAGATTGGTTTCACTTAGAACATTAAATTTCACACTACCAGCACTCCATTTTTCTTCAGAAAGCTAGCCGAATACATTTATACCTGCAGTCACTGGAAGCATGACTTTAGTAAACGAGAACTATAATAATTTCATTGATGACCACACAATTTCCATTCTGCTATGACTCCGGTTGATCGCAAATGAGGTTTGCAGATTCAGTGGTTTCCAAAGTTGTTTCGCCTGAATTCAAGCCCTGCTAAACAGTACGCAAACTCTGATGAACAAACGGAACAAGGGGTCAGGAATTTCTTTCAATTCTGTCCTATTACTTCCCAAAAGGAAGTAATGTTGTTTAGAATAAGTAGATGCGGACATTGCTTGACGTGACAATTTGTTTACTGTTTTAGCCGGGCGAACCACAGCGTGCATACCTACGATTCAGTTCTGCTGGTTAGTCGTGGTACGTATTTTTATACTAAATAATGAGTTTCATAGCTGAGCCCATTTCACGAGTTACTAGTCTGGCGGTTTCATAGTACTGCACAGGATCTTGCACTGTACTGTGAGCTGCTGGTTTGTGAGGCACACTGAATGATGGATAAGAGTGGAAAACATGGCGGCACCAGTTGGTGAGAGTGACAGGAGGCCGACTACTGAGAAAGTCTTTGAGAGAGAGGAAATGGTTAACTGGATTGAAGGGGACGCAACGTTAACGTTGGCCATAGCATGCGTGATATTCTGCTGAATCCGACATGCACGTTAATCTGAAAACACAGGTCAGATACATCGGTGGATGCTTGTTTGCATTTTATAATTTACAACCTATATGTGAGTCATTAGACACACTGGATAATACGCAAAGGAGGAAAAAGCGCGCTTTGGGAGTTATGCAGTTAGGAATCGAGGCTAGATTGATTATTTGGGTTGGCGAAACAAAATTTAACCTGTTTTGCTGCCCGACCAGGGACGTTCACTTAGAGGTGCATGAACGCATGTCATTATGGTCACCAGTGAGTGGAATAACTCGCACATTCTTAGTGTAGTATCTCTTCACCGGGCTTCATCAGATTTACCGTCAAAAAAGGATCGTACACGAATGAATTCCACAACCAATGGATGCGATAGCTGATGACTAATTCACGTCCACAGGATGTCCTCAGACCGGTCAGTGATTCCATAGCGATTAGTGCCACTCGTGGCTGGGGGAAGTCCTCCCAGAGGAGGACTTTAAATTTCCGGTTCTGGTGTGTTAACGGCCCTGTTTCCCGGTTGTCAATCCCATTCAAGGTAGGTATTGTTGTAAACATTATAGAACAACTATTTATTTTGGGTGGGTGGGATATATTGAAGTCACATGTCAAGAACTATGTGACAGTCCTATTAAGAAACGTTTCTAAGAGATTCGATTGGACAACTCAGCAAACAGGAATGGAGGTTGAAATTTGGGAAGCGGGCAGCGAATGTTTCCAAAACCCAGATTATCATTGAGAACTGTGTCCATGTGCTTAAACATGTATCACATGTGCGTCACGGTTTTAAAATATGGGATATTTCGTACTTTTTTAATAGGAACAAAAAGGACGACAGTATGTAAAACGTACTTTCGCAGTGTGCCGTATACATGATAGGACTTCGTCACCATCACAGAAGGTGCGATGGTAAAAGTAGCTTATTGTTCCCAACTGGTGAATGTTCTGTCTCAGTGATCAAAGGTTAGAGCTTTGGTGGACAGTTTGGATTTTATCCTTGGGCGATTATTTTGAGTTGTCCATGCCAAGCTGGGGGGGGGCGTACTATGCTGCAGTTTCGCTCACAGTCGCGTCTGTCATGCCGTTGCTCGCTTGATACGGCGATCACAACTAAAAATCAATAACGCCTCCTGTCATGTCTACCGCTAGCTGTTCAAAGCGCAGGCTTAGCAGCGAACCGTCTAACTGGTCCCGTATCCTACCGGTCTTATGAGCTAATCTGTCATTTTCAACACGGGCTTGACACCCGCATGACGGCACAGCTAGCGCTCAGGGACGTAATGGTGATTCATGCTGTCTGCGAGCTCATCTATCTCCGGTGTCGCAGAGAATGTAAGAAGGTGCTTACGCCGAAGTCATATAAAGCATTTCAGCGGTCTCGTGCTCAAACATCAAAGGCATTACGAGCAGCCCATGCCCTGATTCTGGGTCTCTGTACTAACGCACTGATTGACTGTCTTGCCAAAGCGTGGTGTTTATTGACCGAAACTCAGCATTCACTGAACCGAGCGTAGCGTTAAGTGCCATAGATTCGTCGACATTGTGCGTGCTACATACAGCCCAGGGATAGGTAGGTGAACGCCTTCCAGCCTCTGTTGGCACTAATGTTGTAGTTTATCGGATTTCCGCCAGCTCAATCAAATTACAATAGTAAATCATTTAAATAATTCTGCCTCATGGTTTGGCATGTGATTTACACTGGCGAAGTTTAAAACACTACTGCAAGACTGGGTGAGCTCGGAACCTAACCTCATGCTTGCGAATGAGCCGACTGAAATGGTAGACAAGTTTGTCTACCTTGGCAGCTGTATCAATCTCAGTGGTCTCGCGAAAGATGATATTTCGACCCTGATTAGGAAGGCTAAAATAGCTTTTGTGAACCTGCGTCACCTGTGGCGTAGGCATGACATCATTTTATCCATCAAGGGTCGAGGTTATGATACTGCGGTGCGATCCATATTGCTATACGGGTCAGAAACGTGCCGCTGTGTGCCGAGGACGTCAAAAGATTCTCAGTGTTTGACCATCGAAGTCTTCGGAGCATTGTCCAAGTCTGGTGGGAACACCGGATCAGCAATGTTGAAGTACGCCAAATGGTATTCGGAAGCAATAACTCACCTTCGATAGTTGAAGTGATCACAATGCAAAGATTGCGCTGGCTTGGCCACGTGCTGCGTATGCCAGTCGACCAACTTCCTGGAAAGGTTCTTTTCGCACAACCACGTGAAGGGAGAAAGTGAGCCAGGGGAGGTCAAACAATGACTTGACAGCGAAGTATGAAAGCCATTACCAGCAAACTCAGCTGCGCTGGTCATTGCCATCTCCCTGGACGGGGATCCCGAGACCCCTTCCCAATTCCCCCACTTAAAAGACCACTGACTGATTTGTATTTACGCATCAATTTATCAGCTCCCGCCTCCAATGCGTAGCTACCTACCCTATCTCCCCAGATCATCGCCGGACGCAACTGTGGCATCTATAACCACTGCACGACAAGCACGCAGTTCTTACAGCTAATAGTAATGATGTTGATGATGAGTGGAAACTTAGTAGAATGATTCATAATTGCTGTGTTGAATATATAACTAATCCGGGTTGATTGGGGGCTAAGGAAATAAAAAGGAAACCCAAGATCCACGTACTGTTTCGCAGCCTACAAAGCCAGAATTTACCCACTTATCTCTGACGCAACTCAACTCATCCTGAGTACCCACGAGCAAGACCTTAGTTCGTTTCTTTTTTTCCTTTAGTTTTCAATTCTTTGGTACGGAATGGTTCTCCATAGTGATTTAGAAGAGATGACATGAATAATATCGAACTACCATTCGACAAAGAACAGTAATCAGAACAGAGGCTTCTTTGAATGTGATTTAATCCACGGCAATTCATTGACCTATTCAACATAATATGCACTAACATCATGATGTTTGCTGTTTCTAGCTGTGATAATAAAAAAACACTTTGAGATGTCGTTTCATCTGACAGTGACTAGAAACTTCATTACGCAAATGATAAATGCACATCTGTAACCAGTCATTTCACGCTTTTAGTTGCAAATCTATTGCCCCCACCCAGACCACGATAAATTTCTAGTCTTGGCCCAGCACTGAAAATCTTGGATCCTAACCAACACGAATCAACATTCCAAGTTTTACGATGGGCTTAGAAAATCGTGATATCAAACACGATGCTTGGAAATCGTACGGAACCAATTCGATGGGTTCCAGTCATGTGACCTTTTTGTCTGTGAGTTTATTAGGATTTCGCTGTAGGTCAGCTTTTATAACCTAGAAAGTACCCGTTATCACTGAAAATTCCTTTAGACTTGAAAACACTTGTCATACCCAAACTACGGCTATACCCAGTACTGAAGGAAATATTATCTGCCAACCGGGGATGAATATCTGGTTAAAATCCTCGGCCTTTCGCAAGGGCAAAGCACGGGTATTCAGTTGTAAACGAGTAAATTACCAAGGTGTTCGAGTCACAAGCAGCTTCCAAAACTCTTCAATCTTGGGCGATTTTCAAATAGAATGTGTTACAGAGAATAGAAAATACTCCTTTCGAGAAGCTAATCAGAAGAAATGGGACATGTAAGCTTAGTACAAAGTAGAAACCTTAGAAATATGCCGCAAACTTAGCTGTGTATGTGAAAGTCTGAGTACCTAATGCTAATAACACAGTTGTGACTTTTAATGGCAAACAGTAGTAGCGATACCTTTTCGACACCGGATGGTAGTCTGATGAAATTACTGGAGCCAATTCAGACAAGTAAGTGACTGATCCCAAAAGGTAACAAAGGCAAGTTCATCATCCTTACTGCTTATATCAGATGAAGAACTTAGTTCAGCAGAGGGACAGAAGCGGCAATTCATTCAGAGTGTTACCAATCGTTGAAGCGCTTGAACGGCTAAGGAACAGACGTCCGAGGACGATGCTGAGTCAGATTCTCAGCTTTACGACCTGCAAGCGTTATTAGGACTGGAATGCTGAATTCCCTAAAGTGTTCACCATGATCGAACTGCCTTCGTACTGGCACTGTGTATTCATTACAGAAATATAGCCTGAAATGACTGTTCTACCTTAAAACACAGTATTTGACAGCAAAACCTGGACATTATTACTGAGCCGTGTGCTGAGAGTGGTGAATATACTTTTGTTTGCATGTTCGAAATGAAAGTAAGGGAATTGTGTACAACACAGAATGCCAAAATTTTACCGAACGAAGTTGTTAGAGATTGATATTAGTGGAGAATTTATGTGGTTTTAGAAGAGGCAAAAGGCAGCCTTCTTCCAGTCTATTGGTTTCTTGACCTTAGAAACAGTCAGTGTATATTCCTTTTGCCGCTTTTTACGCATCGATCGTGCCAGAGACATAAAATGATATCTTTTAATATGTTCGCCGAAGCAGAGGCTCGCGTATACTGAACCATTCAGACGAAATAGCTCACGGATATAAGGAAAATGTGGTTAGTGCTGAAAAAGCTATCCACTAATTATTTCACCCCGGTTTATATTCATCGGATAGATGTAGGACGTCAGGTCGCGTTTCTCTCTGCCTAACAGATTTCCTCATTTCTTGCAGCACCATCGACCGCGCTTGAGGTTTACGCGAATATAAACAACTGAGGTCGGGAACATGGTTACTACTTAGTACACAATAAATAAAGGGTATTTTCTTGCTTACATCTTTGTGAACTCCTTGTTCACAAAACTGGTGTGCTGTTAAGCATCACGGCCGACAGCAAAGTCCAGTCAATTCGAAGGCCTGCACCTAGACCAGTTTTGATGGACCGCTTGATTTTTAAGTGAAGTAGGGCCATATAAAAAAATCAGTTATAAAGGAGTACATTTCGGTCACCTATATAACGCTTGGGTAGAATTACAGCTACTGTGGTATCTAACTCTGTCTGCCGGAATTTTCGATACATTCAACCGTTGGTCTCAAAACTGCAAGCTACACACCGTCAGGGAAATCATAGAACAGTTGTTCTTTCGCTGAACGACCAATTCTTCTGATGGGAGAATTATATTATTAAAACTGTGAACGATAGTGATGGGGGTGTGAATTCTACGAGTCTCAAAACCGCTTACAGCCAAAAATATACAGTTAGCCAGGCTTAAATCTAAAACCCTGCTGGGGGTAACAGTACGCCAGCAGTGCAGAATTTCAACACATTTATAGCCAACGGGATCAATCGAGAAGGAAATAAACGCAGATCAGATGCAGAATACAGTTCAGGCATTGAAATTGCATTATTCGCTGAGCCAGTGGTGACCGCAAGGTGTGAGATTCCGAGCTATCTGTGAAGTTTAGGTGCCGCATTTGAACAATTAAGCTCTTGATTAACCGATGACAATCAAGACAAAACTCGATGTCAGAAAAACAGCCCAGTCGAAGGAAGAATTTACGGAGAGGGTCATGGTTATGGTCATAGTTATGGCTACAGTTGGATTCACGCTGCTTGCAAACCTTCCGTGCGCACGTAAACATGTTTGCAGACTTTCAATATAAGCCGCATTACCACACGCTCTGCAGCTCATATGTGACGCACTGACACGAATATTTATTCTCTGAACAGGAAAAACAACTTTTGAAGGTTCAAGAATGTGGCTTTTGAAAGTTTGTGCACCTGAACAACAACAGTTCACTGAAGAGTTTGTTGTACGTTTTGCAACGATGCATCACCCAGAAGATCTTTACAGTCCATAAGCTCTCTCTTGTAACCTGTCTTCTGGTGGACCGTTACGTTTATTCCGCTCAGGCGTTTGCTCAGTCAATGTAGTTTTGTAGTGTTTTTTAGTTCTGGTTCGGAACTGTGCAGGTAAAAATATTGACAACATAACTCAATTTGCTAATAATTTAAACATGTCAGGGTTGAAAGTTGTATAGTTCAATTGTTGTGGTGAGTTAGGAATTCAAAACAATGCAAAACACGGACAGTCAACCGCATAGACATGCGACAATAAAAGAGGAAAAACGCTTGTTATCATGCTCTGCTGCAGCTCACACATATTTGCTCCCACCAAGTTAAAATTTGCCAGTGTGATACACAAGACCCTTACTGGTTAGCAATAAAACAGAAAATTTTTCAGGAGTCTTTCAAATCTGTTAAATAGGGTGCTGACTCATTTGTGAACATTTTGCAATTAGTAGACTGACAACAGAGAATAAAATCCGAACAGTTTGGTCTTCACTTCCATTTTAAATGTACTTTACAGGAAGTTCATGTTTATGCATCAAGTTGCGCATAAAATCGCTGCTAATAATGGACACAAGTGAATGTCATCTGAATCTGTTGTTCTTGGATGTACTGCAAACGGACCGCCTTCTGTTTCTGTTGGAACGATACTCAACCCAAGCTCTCAGCCAACTACGTTTAAGTGGTTCGTGCTGTGGTCTTGCATTCTGCACTTTTATCGGCCCTAAAGCCTTATTGAACAAGTCTACGTCCGAGTCTTTCACCATGGAAGGAGATTACCCTGCAGTTCTACTTCAACACTGGAATAATCCAATATTCCAACACTGTTCGGTTACTCTGGCAAGATTTACCTTGTGCACGTAGTTCAGCGTATAACTACAGCAGCACAACCAGTCGAAAAGAATATGGATACCTTCACCATTCTTAACCTTTTCTCCAATGACGCTAATGAATAATAGGCTTGCACCATAAACCTAGTTCACTAAAACTTTTCCGTATAGTTTAAATTAGCGACAATTTCTACTTAGATTGGTCAGCCTGAACACTCCAAGCAATTTAATAAGATTCATTACTTTGATACCTGTTCGTATTTCTCTCAGAATCCTCTCATGTTACAGATGATAGTTCGCTGTAAAGTATACTGAGATTCTTTGCAAGGAAACCTTGAGGTAGTGGAACATTATCAATATGCTAGTGACTAAAAGAGACCTCATGGAGTCTCCAGTTCCAGCAGACTTATCGTGCACATTCAAGCAGGTGGCTGCTTAAGTCAGAGAATGACTTCTCGGCTTCCTTGGGATGAGCCCACCTAGGGATCTAAAAAACAGGATGAAACAAGGCATTAAGTTGTCGCGGATTTTGATCAGTCGTCCTAAACTTCACCTCTTTGGTGTAGAAAACTTCAAGGGAATCTCATCCACGAAGACTTGTCGCTCCTGTCGATCCCTCATTGCAAAAGTAAGAGGGGCAGTTTCGTATTGTACATCAAGATGTTGTGGTCTTGATAGAGGTTTTAAGCAGAGTGACACTGTTGCTTTCAGCTGGACAAACTAAAGAAAGTTTTTCAGATACCACAAACAAGGTATTTGCAGGCCTTGGAATCGTGTATCAAATTTATTGACTCTCTGACAGCAGAACTGTTTAGGTGACTCAGTAAATCTTTGAATGAATTGAATTCCAACTGAAAACCTCGCGATAAACGCTTGGAATAGGTACTGATTCCACCCAACTTTTAACTCCCGTTTGATGGCGTCGGGCCTAATTTTGTTGGTTACTTTGTCTAAAACCGTTTGAAAAATGCAGCAGATTTTATTTGTAATAAGCCTCATCTCCCGATGAATGAAATATGTTCTAACCTATGTTCCTAATGTATGGCGATTTTCGTACGGATAATAAGGCATTTCCAAGGAGAGAACTTCGACCTGTTCGAACTTGTGCCTCCTGAGCATTTTTCCTGCAAATTTCACAAACACAAGGAATCATTCTTGCTGACTGAGTCTTTACTTGCAGTTTATGCCGCTATGAATCAGAGAGAGGGATGAAACCGTCTCGAACTGGTGTGAATGTGTACATGAGCTTCATGTCGTCATCTATGAAATATCTGATACGAACAAAGATAATTTCATCAGATAGCATACTCTAGTAAAACAATAACTGAGAAAACTGTGAAGAATTATGACATTGTTTATCAAGCTTAACTATGGGATCCTATTGTTAACCATGAAAGTGAATTACGATTACCTGACAACCAGAATCTAGACTCCCATTGTATGATCTCCTTTGAAAACCCGAAGTTCTTATTATCTCTCGTTGAATCAACTTGACAGTGCAGTAATGCGCACATAAAGGTTTGCTCTAGTCTATCTGTGTGACAGATTTACTCGTGTTTGTTCCGTAAGAAGGTGAATTTTACTCCACTTAATCAGATCAGTAAAGGTAAGGCATTTACATTAGGGACACTAGTGATGTTCAATATTGGTGTTCTGCAATGAAGAGTAACCTGCGTCGCAGAGACCAAACGAGTTTCAACCTAAAGAACGGATCAAAATAGGTGTTAAAAATGTCGCTTTGTGTAGCGTGCACCTCTTAAGCCAGGTGACCCAATAACACATTTGTTCTTAAATTCTGCCTCTTCTACTGCGCTCCATATAACGGTTACAGTAGTTGGTTTTATGTTGGAATACTGGTAACTTGGGCGCACTCGCCAAACAGCACAGTGATGATGTTTCCCCGATTGGTGACCAAATGTCTACAAGTCAGTTGCCAAGCTTGGTAACGAGACCAACAGCCAGCTGATCAGTTACCAATGCTTTAACTATTTTCACGGACATGGAAATGACACCCACTAAGGTTATTTATCCAGTTTTCTCTATTTTGCTAACATGCACTGTGAATGCATAGATTATTTTTAAAATCCGCAAGTTACGTAAGTGACCTAGTCGCGAACACTTTTTATCTAGTTTGTCTCGATAATCGCTGTCATTTTAGGCAGCACTCTTTTCGTACTGTGTGGGGTTTCAAGGCATTACATAGCCTGGTCTGAGTGTGAGCAACTGCGAAAATCCTGCTTGATATCTCATATATGGTAATAAATAGCTTAGGCAATTTTGGACCTGTATTTAACTGACCGAGTCGCCCATGAATCAATCAGAAATTGCTTGTTATTTATCAGGCCAATCGAACCGTCGTCAGTATCCCTTGTTTTCATGAAGGAATTTTGGTCCAGAAAGAACAACGGCGTCGTTTTTCACACAAAATACGTTCGATAACTTTTTTGGCTGCATGGCTCGTAGATTCTCAGTTGTATTAGAAATAATGTCGGGTATTAAGTGCACACCCCTGTGTTTGCTGCTTCAAAAGCGACAAACTTGCAGACATTTCCGTTGCTTATCCATCTGGTCGCTTCTCTGGTTAGTGGTACAAATCAGACGCTATCGATCACCTTGACTTGTGTGGTGCCAATAAAAGCAAATTGGACAATTCAAAGATTGATGTATTCTTTTTTGAAGGATTCTTTGTTAATAACAAAACAATGCCTTAAATAAGTAGTTATTTGTATCTGTAATTCGATCACGAATTTGACAGGACTAATCGCTGAAATCTTACAGCTTCCTCGCCAAGACGGAGTAGTTGTAGGTTCAGTGGCTGTTGATCTATTCACCGGGCGTGGCAGTTTGTTTGCAGATTTTTCGTCACGGATTGTGGGGACATCGTTGGTGCGGGAACTGATGTCATGCACAAAACAGAACAAAATTCATTTTCATTAGGACGTTGAATGCAATTCATCCGGTAAGGGCATGACAATGGTATGGTGAATTACTCTCAACAGGGTTCTGGTTTCCATCTTCTGAAAGCAATGACTTAAACAAAGTACAGCACATCCTTGCTTTTGATCTTGTGAACATTGTGTAACGCAGCTGCTGGATCAACACAAGACCCTGTTTTAAATAAATGATGAGCTGTCAATTAAGCTGTTATAAATCATGCACTTGCATCCGAAATTGCATTTGAATTAGGGTGTGGTACAGCCTGACTGTGACAGGCTGCCACATCCATATCGGGATATTTCCGCTTTTCTAAATGCAGCTTGCTTTAAATGCATGTGCCAGGACATCCAAACCTTCAGCAGCCAAAGCAACTCGTCTGAGGTAAACTAAAACCAACTCACAAGAGATTTACAGGACAGCGAAAAGTCCAGTCATTCAACTGGATTGTGCTACTTTGAAGTTTACAGTGGAAGCAGCGGAATTAGTGTTTTACCTACAGACCCAATGAAACTACAAGAATAGGTATTTAGATAACTAGAAAATGAGAGCTACTGACACTACTGGCTAGTCGTTCGTGGTCAAACTGTTAAGTGTCCAATCCCCAACCAGAAGGTTGAGGGGTTGAAATCCCCTGAGTTTCGTGAGATGCGCACTGCCGATGATTACCAGGATGAAACAGGTGTGCAGTATTTCTCGGCTTTTCAGCATAGACTGGTTTCATCGACAGTGTAAAATTTCCATTGAAAATGATTAAATCTTTTCACCATCATCAAATGCTGATATGTTTCTGTCAGTTTCAGATGCACAATAGCCAGTTACGTCAAGGTATGTAGGCAGTCAGTCAAGGCATACAACTCTAAGTCACTCACCTGATGTTAGTACAGCCAAAAGCTTGTTTAACCAATCGTCAAAAAGTATAGAACTAGTGCTACCCCATAGGGAACATGAAGCCCAGGTGGTATTTGTCGCTAAAGAGTACACTCTTAGAATGTCCCAGATTCCCTGAACACTGAGCGTCTGCTCCAGTAAGTGATTCCCTTTGTCATGTTTCAAGTATTTTGCTTCAGCCAATGAAGCCCCAGGAAAACCAGCCACTCTGGCTTCCGACCAAAGTCCCCAACGTCGGTCAAGTTGGAAGACGATGGCAAACTTTATCTGAAGTCTTGATGAGTGCTTTTGGTAAGTCACTTGTCCTGCGGTCTATTGTTTATACATTCATTTGTTGGTAATGGAAACATAACAGTCCGTTACGGATTTCCCAATAGTTTTCATACTACAAAGGCTAGACAACAGCAAAATGACCCTACCATCTAAAGTACTGATAGTGACAGCGAGTCGGCCTTTACAACTAGCATGTGTGATATGGATTGGCTGGCTGATTGTGCACGACAAGCAGAGTATTTATGGTATACTGTATTGTCTGCGCTACAAACGGCTTCATTTGGCTATCTACCTTTATTTTATCGGTCTTCAGTTGAACACCTTTATGGGAGTTATTACGCCGTTGGCATCCCTCAATAGCACAGTGACACTCGTTTGTAACGGGTAATAATGCACGTTGTGAGCAATTCCAACAGCTCTGCTGAAAGTTCTTTCCTTTACAAAGAACCTCCCCTCTGAAAGGACCACCTGGTAAGTTTCAACCACATACTGATGTTCGCTACCTAGCTATCTCGCTATACACCAGACAAATAAGTCAAACAACAAAACTTAATCCGGATTATTAGACTTACAAGGCCATTAGCACGCATGAGCCTTCCGTTTTGTGTTCAGTGATTTGCATTCGATAGCTTTCTCAAACTCGTTCATTTCCTGCTTGGCACACCAGCGAGCAACCCAGCGCAGCCATCCTGGGTTTACACACTAGGACACCAATCGAATATCTCTGGGTGAATGTTAAGGTGACTGTTACACAACAATTGTATTTATTGATTGTTTTTAGTGAAATGTAGAAGCCAGTGATAGGCTTTCAGAGGCAGAGTGAATGAAGTGTATCACCAAAACAACAGATATGAAAACCGTATTGAGACTAACGGATCGGAAAAATTTCCTTTCCATTAAACACACAATAACGTATAGTTCGACCGCTGCAAGGTTTATTTGGATATCGGTTGAATTCAGAATAATCTTCTGGCTTGCGAACCCGAAAAATTACATTAAATCGTTTCAGCTGATCGACCATTCTCAATATCTTTCTTCCTCCTTTTTTCACGTTGCAGACGTAGACAAAAAACTAACTACTTCATAGATTTTCTCGTTGCCCATATTTTCAAAAAGGTACGTTATAGTTACCCGAGTTCCATGAAAATGAGCTCTGACCCAAAAACTATAGTTAATTGGCTTCCATAGTTAACCGCCTTCAGATGAATTAAAGCAGCAGGTTGCTGCAGCACACACCACAGTCCGACAGCCAATGATCGTTTCTGAACATCTGCCGTATAACTTGAAAGACAGACCGCGTCAGTGAGCTGCTGTCAAAGTGTATCTCCTATCGTTTAGTAGCGGCACATCCCGTCGAGTTTGTATCCTTATTCCCCCATCAACCGCTTCCATTTGTTGGGAACGAGCAGGAATAACAGGCGGATGAGGTTGTGGGAATTTTCGAACGCCGCCCGCACTCACCTATTTCATTTTGGACAGTGTGAAATGATGATAAATGACTACTGTCCATCTCAGATGTTCCGTCCCGGACTGTCGTCTCTAACCGACTGCATTCCCAGGCTTCCGCGAACGCTACTCTGTTTCTGTACTGTCAACCATTTCGACATTTCTCTCCACAGTTCCTGTACAATGTATGCTTCACTATCCGTAATTCGTAGCAAATGGTGAATTTTGGAAACTCCGGTGGCGGCGTGGTCATTTAAAATGTCTTTTTGGTTGTATCGGTTGCAATCAGGACATCTTGACAGATTGATCGCTCTTTGAAGATAACGTAACCTAGGCGGATGTGCGGCACATGAACAGATATACGCACTCAGGGATATGAAAACAGAAACATTTGCATGGAGAATTCGGTTTGCTTGTCTTCATATGCCACCAGTCCACCCGTATGTGCACGTACACATCGTGTGGAATGACAGGTAGGCTATCAATTATGGGTGGCTTGAAAAGAAATGCGGCAATAACGTTCAAACCATCATACTCACTCAAGCGTGACCGTTGGCCGAACGAGAAACCGATGGGTGTGTGCCTGTAAACCACGGTCGAATGAGCGGCTGGTCGCTTGATGGATAGATTATGAATGGCAATCCGTCAAAGCCCTCCGCCAATTTGGCGGCGATCCCCATGGGAATGAACGGCGGGCTCATGTGGAAACTGTTCGAATTATTTACGAGTTGATCAATCATTTCTCCTTGTAGTGTGCGCGATTTTCATTCGCAGGTGACCTTAGGAGTCTGAAAAACGTAACCAATGACAGATTTGTCTCAAAGTCGAACGATGGGATCTATGGCTTATTCAACCTTTCTAAGTTAGAGAACCAGCAGGATGGTTTATCGAACGTACAATATAGTAACGCTAGATAGGCTAGCGCAAGTCCAGTCTGAGAACATATTTCTTTTGGTAGCTTCCAAACCAGGTATAGGGAAGAGGGTGAACCTTATGAGCTGCTGGTTCATAGAGAAACTAGGGAAAGTTCCAACTCATGTTCTTGCCATGAATCTTCTACACTTGAATTATGCCACGCTCTGCTCCTTTGTAAACAACTAATAGTAGTTAAAGTTAATTTGGAGGTTTAAACTTGGTAGCTTGATTTGTTCAACTAAGCGAAAAGACTACTGACCGTTTCAGAATTGGCTCATTCCATTGTGAGCATTACCGTTATGGTTACATGACCATTCACAAAGAAGAAATTCCTTTGCTGAGTTCAAACCACATCTATTCTTTTCGTGTAAGGTGCAGGTTTACCTCAGTTTCAGTGATAATATGGGATTTAGTTTGGCGTGAATTCCACTATTTGTTTTCCTGAAAGTTAGTTGAACAGATGCCATAAAAATTGTAATTTTCCATCAATCAAATTAACACCTAAACATTAACCTACAAAAATACTCTTAAATCACTTGCGCTGCGACAATCCATCACGCTTCTTGCAGCATGAATGTGCAAGTAGCATACACGTGGTGCGGATTCCTGTTACGATTAGTATCATTTGCTCACAAGTGGAAGCCTTACACTCATGTTTCATTGTTCGTACGTCTAAATGCGAACTTCTGTTGGTACAGACTGTTCAAATGAAAATTTTCAAGGTCACATACCTTACAATACGATTGGTGGGACTTCCATCTTAGAAGCCACTGTTCGAACAGCCCGTCAACACGTGTGACCGCCTGATGTGAATCCTGTGATTGAAGGATAAGCGGCGCTATATCCTATCTACGCGCAAGTTAATCACACCGCTGATCAGCCGCTCGTGGCTGAACAGTTAAGTTCGAACTTGTAGCCGAGAGGTCGAGGGTTTGAGACATTCTAGACTTTTGTGAGATGGGCAGTGCTGAAGATTCCCAATAAGGATTAAGCAGTTGTGCAGTGTTCCCCGGCTTTTTAGTATAGATAGGCTTTTAACATGACTAAATCTATACCAAGACGCCGAAAACTCCTCACTCTACCAACAGTTTAAGGTGGCTTTATGTAAGCTGCGAGGTGTACGATTTACATCGACGTCTTCTTATTCATCACCACAATAGGTCATGGATTACACTTTCGAGGACCACTTACTTTCCCTTCAGCGTAAGACACGTCAATATTTTCTTGAAAACACTTCGCTGTTCTTGGGGCTTACCGTTTGAGCACACAACGTCGGTTTCCGTCAAATTGAGGTTCTCCCCGAACACAGATCACAAATATCGGCAAAATACAGCCTTTGCAAAAATTAGGTTTGTGTTAATGGAAGATTTAGTCGAATCCAAGCTGAACTTCTCGCTTATACTATTGAGGTTGACAGAAAATCTGAAACGGCCTACTTGAGGTATCGAGAGAAGGCAGAAACCAGTCGTGGGCTGTCAAAGAGTTTTCAGCAACCTTGTGAGTGATTCTTTTAGAAAAATACATTGCGATTTCTCGAATATCGTATTTACTGAAACATAAGCCAGACTTTGTGCCACATATTCAGTAGAAGATATAGAAAGAGAGATTCATCTGGCATTTATTTGTCTCCCTTTACTAACAACTTGACTTGCACACGGGTTTATTTCATCTATCTATATTATTCTTATGTCTTGACGCGAAATGCTAGCGGTCCGTACCTGAATTTAATGACTTTCTGATAGGAAGCTGAAGATATCTGCAAGCCATTTGTCCTGTGGTGTGATACGTGTTAGAATTTAGCACCGTGATGTTGAGATATTTTGGATATTCCATCAAGGCACCACGTAAAGTGTACTCAGCAAACAGATAAGCGGCCAGAGTCCTGCGTTGCATGAACTTGGATCTCAAATTGAGCCGTTAATGTAAGGAGAGCAATGCACGTGAGCGCGATGTCACCTCAAAACTTTCTCTTTTTGACTGTTTCGAAGGATTGCTGTGCAGTTTTCGATCAAGATTCTGCAACCGCTATCGTAACACTGACTCGAAAAATTGTGCATACTGCTACGCTCGAGACTCTATCCATCCTATATTCTCACTGATTCGTAAAAAATAGTATAATCGAGCACGAAAATACTGGTTTCTGCCTTTAGTTTTAGAAACCTAAGTTTCAAGAGCCACTAGAACTAAGAATGATTTATTCAATATAACGATGTAAAAAATAATTGAACTCAGCAATATTCACTAATCTTGTGACAGTTATACTAGCAAGGACAAACTTGACCAACATACCTTTCCAATCTGGATCCAAATTATATTAAATATTGCTACTTTTGTTACAACAGAAAGAAAGGGGAGAGCAAAATCTAGTCTTCCTTACGTGGTTCACTTTCATCCATTGTGCGAAGCTGTAGCTGAATTTATTTTCGTAAAGTTCAAATTATCGGAATGAAACCGGTTACACAAATCTGTCGCAAACGGAAACGAACCAAGTGGAAATTTTCGAGGGGTATGATGATGGCAGTTTTAGGTTCTCATATTCCCCTTCTAAGAAATGGTGGTTTAAGACCATTTGTGAATAACCTGGTGGGTCCCATCACTTTACGTGCGGCTTTACGCTATCCTAGTTTCTAAAATATCTTGTCCGTTTTTCCTTGGTTGTGAATTTTCGGTCGGAGACCTAGGGCAAATCAGGTTAATAATTGGTTGCGGTAGATATTATCACAAGGCGGTAGTAAATTCGTAAGGATATCATTTGAGTTTATTTACAAGATGGATAATTTAGGAACGTCACTTTAGTTTTATTCTGTACTTGGCCATAGAGACGATTTGAAGCTACCGGTGGCGCAGTGCACTGTGTTGCTATGACCGACTGAAACTTGAAATCTACGCATAGCAGCCACTCGGCTGATTGAAAATTTTCCAATTTCCAAATGATATAGTCAAATATGCAATGTCAGACGACAACTTAAATTTACAGGGATCTTATGCAGTCGACTGCTAATGTACTATCCACCTTATGCACATGGCGAATGAGTCCATTCGGTCCAAAAATCAGCTTAAGCAAATAGCTTCGATTATAGATTGTCCTGATCGTCCAAATTGTTCAAACATGTATACCATCTTCCCAGCTGACCGCAACAGCCTTACTGTTCAGTTGATCAAGTGGACTTAACGGCAACTCCGTGACCTGTTTCAGTTTCCTCATCAAAAACGAATAGTTGACAGGGGACAGGTGCATATGAATCGGTTGCCGATAGACAGCACATTTTACTTGGGACTGAGATATGATGTAGGTGGCACTTTCTGCTTCTAGGACGAAATCAGTCCAATGGTTCTACGCTTCGGTCCCGTGGCTTTCAGATGTCGGTACCGAATGAACATGTGCAGCTTCGAACTCATCCCTTGTTTAACCTGTAACAATTTAACCATACAAGCTACATTCGCCGAGTTACTGATGCCAAGCGCCAACAGCCAGTCAAAAGTCAAAACTTCAGGTAGTGGATTATGTGTGATGTGACGACGACGAGTGCTAGTGAAATTCTGTTGCGTCGAAACTTGTACTTTCTTAAAAGTACATCAGTGAACTTAAAGGTAACGGACAGAGTCTGACGAAAATCAATAAAAAAGGTAAATTAGGCCGAAATGAACGAAGTGCATCTGTGCTAGCAGACTACTGAAAAGCGCTATATTCTGCGTAGTTGAATTGCAGAACAGCCTGGCTGGCTTCAAAATTCACGACACACAGGAAACTATGAATAGTATTCATGCACCTCGTTCCTTATGTTTGGGCTAAACGATAAGCGAGCAAGTGTTAATTACCAGGCTGGCACACAATCACACAACTAGGTAGAAGTTAAGCAACTTTTAGATTGCCAACTTCTATCTTGAAGAGGTAGCTTTCACATTTAGACAGGCCCACTGATTCGAAAGAAATTTTGGAGAATCTGAAAGTAATCATCACTGTAATCCCTTTGAATGAAGTTGTTTGGATTTAAAAATTCAGGATAACGTAGGATTTGGCGCACTCTGGCAGCATGGTAGTGAGTACATGCCGTCGTAACTATAAAATTCCATGGAAGAGGCTAACGTAACGAGAAAAGCACAGGGAAAGTGGGCATTCACTATGGGCGACGCCGTTCTTTGGATGGACCGCTCACCATGGTTGACGCAGATATCTTTGTGAACGCTCCATCGGAAAGATCGACGGTTGGAAGGATAGCGCCCGGGAAAGGATCATTCTCTGGTGGTGGTTTCTAACAAATAGGATGACATTTATCTATCTGGAGCTGTCTCGGGTTCGATTACCATAGGCTACCTGTCCATTTTTAATAAGGTTTATAAAAATCCGGAGATACCGGTAGAAGTAGTAATACGCGAAACTCGTTGCACGAACCCTGTATGATTTATCCCCACTCCTCCAAAGATGGATGTTTGTGCATGTTTTTTGGCCTTCTGTTGACAAGATGAAAGCGATTTTTGTCTACATTCTTGTCAGCCAGCCGCACTGACTAACATGGCGACCCGTATATTGCTACATGCAAGTCGCCTGCATCATATTACCCCGTTCCGTCCACACACCACACTGTAAAGCTTGCTAAAATCGACAACAAACTGGTAGTTTTTGTGGGTTTTGAGCTCAACCGGTCAACGGATGACAAGGGCCGAGCCACACATAGACAGGGTAATCAATCATCGTACGTGTGTTCTACACAACAGTCTCGTCAGAATGCCATCACGAGAAGGTTTCTCGAACTGTTTATTCCGCTTTTGTTCCGTCGCTCTATCCACCTATATTGTCAAGATTCCAATATGTATGTTCGCCTAGTGAGCGCAAGTGTGCGCACACACAAGAGAAAGATAGCTGTTCGGCTAGCCGTCATGTTTAACGCGGGGTTTGCCTTGACTTGACAGCAATGTGAGAGAGGGTGCGTGTGGGAGAGACTAAGCGGACGGGAGGGCCGGTGTGAGGGAGAGGGACAGGAAGAGAGACGGCGATGGCGGATACAGAATGAACTCCAGCAAATCGCCGTCAAAGCAACCATCAAACCCGATAGCAGAATCATCAATCACGCACAAATCAAAGCCAGGCGATGCCTCTGATAAGAAAGCGCATGACATGAGGTTGGTAGTTTGTACAAGCATAGCTACATAGGTGTACAACAAGCATAGGACCGATCAACTTGGAAACTGGTTGGATTAAAGCTGAATTTTCTGCTGTTGGACATATTTTTGTCTGCACCGTACGTGTGTGCTTATATACTAAATATCCCAAAACTCGAGTGAGCCCGTCAGAGGCAGCCTGTATATTCCCGGACCAGTTTGCCAGTCGACCATCCGTAGTCAACCACATCAAAACCGTCTGACACATGAGACTTGAAACTGAAAGAAAGTAACGCATTTCTTGCACACAAGGTTTCTGTGATAATCGCCTCAATAAACTAGCCCGAAGTTTTACCACGAGGAAAATAGTGTCAAAATCACACATGGAAATAAACCGTCGACATGTAAAAAGTGGGTGGTTTTGCATTTCATCTCGCATTTCGGCCTGTAATAACAAGGGGGATAAGAAAACTCAGGAACAGAACTGATAAACCAAATGATCTCGCGGTTTACGTAACAATCAACAAACAACCTAGAAAACGAATGTGTTTTGGATGCGAAATTCCTGGTGGTATTCTCTTCTTACTCACTAGTTCCACAAGGTACAAAGTCGGTTACTCGGCCTCTTTTAAGTTATCCATTTGGATTTTAACCAGTCCCCATGCTAATCATAGCTGCTACGCTGTAGGAGACCCTCCCTCCAAGAGCACATTGAATAAGACGCTAGTTACGACATAGCGCGGGACGATATGCGAGTTAATAAGCACAATCACCATATACGCAAACTTTACTAAGGCTGTCAGCAAATTTAGCTAACTGCCTCACTGGTAACCACATAGTTCCTCGTCAGTCAGTTGAACCGGATGTCTTCAGTCAAGGAAGCTTCTTTGAATGGCATTGGCGAAGATGGGTGTGAACATGAGTAAAATTGCATGCGTGATCATGGACTTTATATGTGAATTCATCGGGGTTAGTCAACAGACCGATAACTGATTTCATTCCGTATGGCAGACTGGCTATTGATCGTTTAGAGTACATAAGCAGCTGAGGAAAAAACTAACTGAGTGGTCAATATGAAATATTAAAAGATGTTTTCATTTCGATATTTCGGTATGCTTATAATTTAACAATTAATTTACTGAAAAACTTCAATATAACAAAGAACAGCACTCAGCACCATACATTTCAGTTGATTTTTACCATCACACTAACCGTCACATGCTGATTCAGAAAAACAAAACTACCTGGTTGATAGTCTCCCGTGCGCTGTCCGTTTCTACCCAGTTAGCTAATAAGATTATCTGTACTTAAACCCCGATCATGACTAATGACTTGACAGGTGGCTTTTCTTCAGACTGTTAGTCAGCACATGAGCTTTGGATTACATCAGTCTACTGGAAGGGTTGCTTCTTATGTTTGTCTGGCATGGATCCCAGTGAGCTTTCCTGAATAAAAAGAGAAAGAGCGGTATCCAGTACCGCAGTTTAGAACCAGGTATCTTCTTCATCTCTAAGACTCCCGTCTGGTTCTCAGGTTTGCACACCCCATATCCTCGAACACCACAAAGACATCACTGATGGTTGCATACTCCAGCATTCTTTTTTCGCTCTCCTTTCTTCTATAGCTTTGTGAGGCATGTCGGTAGTGAAGTTCTCCATCCAGAACACAGGGCTTACACTCATACACACACTGGTTACATCCAACAATTGATCTCAGGAACACGCCAATCAAAAGAGATGACGGTTGACTCAAATAGTGATGTACTGGGTTGTGACAAGTAGTTGAAAAGTTTGTCCACGGCACTGAAGCGCCGGATTATAACACCAAATTTCACCACAATGTGTTTTCACTGCAAACTTTACATATCGCAAATTAAACTTACAATGACGAACGTTACATTGTTTTCTTCCGAGTGTTAACACAGTTGATTTCATCATAAATATGACAACCATCAATCCATGGAAATTTCCATAACTGGCTTTAAGTTAACACAGTTGATTTCATCATAAATATGGCAACCATCAATCCAAGGAAATTTCCATAGCTGGCTTTAGCGGGATACTCAACTAACTCTATCTGAATCTCTCGTTTATGGTGGTCGTGGGCTATCGAATAGATTTCAGTGACCTTATGAGTAGTATCACTTTCCATACCTTAATTTAGTCAGATTTGCCGCCTACGTAGACACCGTATACACCGCACGTTAACACTCCAGTCAAGACGTTTTGGATACATTCGGCAGTTGTTTCCGGGAAATACCGTGGAGTTAGGATTCATCATTAATTACTCGTTTCTATTCAAGGTGTAGTGGATTAGCATAGCTTTTGTGGTTCTGTATGTTTTCTAACGGGGTTTTGGTTTTCCATTCTTAAGTCTTCGTGATTAGCGCACGACGTTGAAACTAATGGATAACAAATTCTTTAATACTTCTGAACAGTCAGTTTGAGGTCTGTTGCAGATATAGAGTAGTCGCATTGCTGGTACAGCTACGTATAACTTTCACATAGCACTATCTTTTCTAAACCTAGGATCTTCGAACGTCTCGGTAATGTCGTCTTACTCAAATAACTCTTGAATACTCAGAAACTGAGGGTGAGTACATACACCTGCATACTGTTCGTTTTGGGAACGTCACTCTGGTTAAAGGAATTTAGGGCAGTATGGTAGATACAATATATTTGAGTCTGTGTGTGTCGACCAAGAAGTTTTTAAGTCATAAATTCATGTCTGTCATTTTATCGAGCATTTTCTATGTTCACTTGCGAGATCTGCTTTAAAATTGAGATGATCGATAGTTCAGTTGAAATGACTGAATGATGCTTCCGCCAGATAACTACTGATATAATGCGCAGTTTGAACCGAGTTGTTCATAGTTCTGCGTTTTAGTAGCGTTCTTTAGCCCTTGGGCAATTTTTTCTTGATAAATCATATCAATGAAGATCGATTTTGGAATCAACTTTGTATTTACCAAACAGTACAGTATGTCTTACCGTCCTAAGCAATAAGTTGTATGGGAAGTTGAGGAAAAAGTGAGTGTTTCTAAAAGCTTTTTATGCGTCATACATTTTTTGTTACAGCATAGTCTGTTTCTTTTGCATTGTGCTTGGTCCTGACAACCTGTTGAAATGTGTCCTTAAAAATGAACTGACTAAAACGGATTCGAACGTTTCAATACGTATTTTTGTTCGCACGCTATTTAAACTTGTCTCTGGGGTTATAATGGAAGGAACATTTTTGTGCGACTGACTTCAAATGCTCGGGGACAGTAAAAACAACAAGGTTCGGATATGCTGTCGAAGCTTGTTTAAGAAAGCTGCAGTTAGGAGAGATGCAAACAAAACTGATGAAATGAGACTACGTGATTTAGTGTACACAGGGATTGTTGCTGAACGTAAGCAAGCGAGTAAAAAGTGCTTCACGCGCGAGTTTGGTCAAGAAGGGTCTTTTTCCTTTAGGAAACCTGATCTTTCAGGGCTTTGAAAACAAAAAACTTCACTTCTTTTGCTTGTTCTAAATGTTTCATTTGCTTTCAAAAAATGCGGTTTTCATTCTTAATCAGACAAACTAAAGAGTCTGACTGACGTGCTATCTTTTACCAGGGAATCACATTTGGTAGCCACTTACTAGTTAGAAGTACTTTGAGAAATCAGCTGAAGGTGCATCTTTTCATGGGGTGACCTTTTTCTAAAGGAGGGAAGTTTTGACCCTGTCTGGTTGGAATAACGACACTGATTTTATTCGCATCCAAAGTGCTTTGAAACTTATTGCTTTTTGCATTATACCTTGATATCCGCCCTCTGCAGTAAAAGTTCCGATATGCTCCACCCTGCATGATATAGATCAACATAACTTCGTTTTCATTCGCGTGATCCGAACATTATTCAATAGTTTTGAGGCTCCCATCATGCACATCGGCAGTTGGCACAGACATTAAAACTTAATGTTTCTTGGTCCCTTTTCTTTGTTAGCGAGCCATACTTTGAAACAGGCGACAAGAACATCCAGAAAATGCATGTTTTTCCCAATTACTTCGTTAGTGATCATAACCTCACTCTGTTTTCGACTTATACACTCATTTGCATACTAATGTGGTTTTGATGGCCGGCTGGGAAAAAGTTGAATTTCTCGTTTATGGTGTACTTAATCAGTTGAATGTGTTGCCCCAGGACGCTTCATGTTTCAGTTGGCACGATAGACGAGATACCGGAATACACTGTATAGACGTACCATATATATATATATATATATGTATATAATTCGGATTTTATGCAATTCGGACCCAAGTAGAACATAGAGTTGACGGAACCTCTAAGGCTGTGGTTGCCTGATAAGCCCCAGGAAGGGTGAAACTGATTGGAGATGTCGGAGAGTTTCAGCAACCGTATAAATAATGTACTAAACCTTACTCTGTTTTCCTTCCTGGAATCTGTCGGTGGAATAACACTAAAATTAACAAATGAACAGAACAGCTGATTCGACTGAGCTTTTAGCCGCAGACTGAATGTCGATTTATGGACTGTACCTTGTTGTTTAGCGAGATTAATGAAGTAACTGTAACTTTTAACTACTCTTAGGTTAGGCTGTTATGTACTGTGTCAAATAAAACATGATTTTTGACTGAATGTATCTTTGGAAAGGGAAAATCCCTCTTGCTTCACTATTGGAGACTACTGTCCAAAAGATGAATACGAAGTTCCAAAAAGACAAGGTAATTGCCAAAGTGACTCCATAATGAAAGGGTTTATATGGGTGGCGTATTGAAAGAACTGCGATAACTAAAATAGATGCTCCATCAAAAACCGAAATACTACAAATTACAAAATATCTAACCAGATCCTTCTTGCGACTATGAACAAATTTATGAAGCTGTAGTATATTCCCATCAGTTTTAGTTTGATTTTCACGGGTTTTCTTGTTTGCTTGCATTATGATGAAGATAACACATTTATAGACAATTTTCACACAGAGTTGAACTTTGTCATGTACGCGCGCGCGCGCGCACCGGTGTTTGCTACGCGTGAAATACTTAGGTGGGTAATACGCTTGCGTGAGTTATGGGAATGATATGAGCTATGTTTTCCAGCAGGTCTACCATAATTTGCTGGTCATTAACTGGCACTGGACCATTTGATTCCTTTGATGCTCCGCTCACCCCGGCCCCCAAGTCAATGACGTCTTCCCATGGGCTCATCAACGATGTACTACTCATTCATCATTTGCCAAACGACCTAAATTTGCTATTCTATCGTTTGCTAAAATAATTCCCTTATTGACAACAGGTCACACGTAGGCGCCATGTAACCAGTCCTCCACCCTGTGTTCTGCTATGCATAATCGTGTTCTGCTTTGATGCTCACCGCTTTTCGTGCGCTTTGCCATTAGATCGCAAGCGACTGGTTCCAGCACGTCGTCTTTTTGCGCATCATTTGTTGTCTGCATATTTACAATTGGCGCTGCAGTGGAGTTCAAGCAAAATCCGAAGTTCTGTTGTTTGGTCGCAACAAGTCCAAACTGTCAGCTCTATGCCATATCGCACGGAAGCAAAATACTTCTCTGGTGGATATGTATCTCAGAAAAAGGAGAAATCGTTAGCCTCGTAGGATTTATTCCCTGAAGATGTAACCAAAGTAGGCATTGTGTAGAATTGACATTGCAATGAAGTTTAAAATGCAGGTCGGTACCCCGGTCACTGCATTTTAGTTTGGCTTAATGTGGGAAACCACCCAGTGGCCCTGATAATTGAGGGTGCCCCCATAAGCCCTCAACAGAACGCTGGTACTTTGTGCAGTGTTTCGGGCTTGACTATCATATCTGACCAAAGTGCATGAAGCTCACTGGTCAGCTTGCATATATATTCGATGATTACTTCAACCTTGTACACGTTGTCCGCTTCTTTTAGTGTTTATAGGCAAGCGGACATGAGCCACACCTAGATCTCCACCGGATGTAGGAATTCTCTGCATTACATGTGCATTAGGACTACCAGTGAATACGAGTTTGTCCAAACCTTCCTTGCTTGCAGCCAAAACAACACGTAATGATTTTACTGTATATATATAGACGTGCATGATCCATGTTTTTCTGTTTTACTATATCTGCAAAGAAATCTATCTACGAAGTAAACCCGTGTGGCCTGAAATTATCTGGTGACCATCGAATGCCATCCATGCTTCCAACCTTAAGCCACTCGCCCGTTACATCAGTAACTCATCTAGCTGCTTCTGTGGAAGAAGGCCTTTGCGCCATGCGAACAGTGGGGACACTCCAAACAGCTTACCACAAAAAGCCTGTCTGAGGCTGTGCACATCTTCAAAACTGCGAAGGATAATGCATCAAGTGGCCAACGTCGACTATTTGTATCACGAACGCAAGCGTCCAGGTTGCCAGGATGACCCGAAGCATATGTTGGAGATTTGCAACTAGGCTTGCATGTAGGTACTCAAGGTCATGTTCCTTTTTGTAGGAAAACAGCACATGAAGTTCATGAGTTCATCTTTCCCATATTCCTGTAGTAAATTCACATATGTTCTTTTGTATCATCAACACCCTTTTTCTGAAAGTCGCCTGTGGGACATCTATAATAAAATATGCTCGTTACTCATCAGTACATGTCAACCAACATAGCCCAAAGGCACCAACTGGCCAGATGAAAATTAGCACAACGCTTGGTGTACTAGTTCCAGGCACATTGCATGTAGCCAAACCCACTGAAATTTACTGGCAGGTTCCGGATTCCAAATCTCCTAGACGCAGAGAATCTTGGGGAGAGTTTTGAAAATGACGGTGTTTTCTCTTCGGAACACCACGCTGACATCTCTTTAGTTGGCTGCGTAGCTTAAATTTGATTTGTTCTCTTACGGTCAATTTATATGTGGCTTACCACATTAAGTAAACAGGACACCACCAATGTTCGAATAAATAGCTTGCAAAGAACTCTTTTGTTTCTTCTATCTATGGTTAAAAGCTGTTAGCAGCGCGCAAACCCATGTTCAGTAAACATCTACTTTCGACTCACAATTGACAGGTTGAGCTCCAATTGGGTCAGTTTTTGCCTTTTATACTTCGAATGGCTGACCTTTAGCGGTTACGTGGCGAGTTATTGACACCCGCGGTTCAAGCGAACTTGAGACATGCCGAGTTTTTTCAGACAAATGATCTGGTAATTTTGGAAGAGGAAAGTCTGGACTCTGAGGAATGGTAGTATGCAATAAAATTTTCTATAATTACGGGGGTCAACCACTCAACTCAAACAGCCTAGTTTACGGGTAGTCAGATGACTGGTCGAATGAGACGGCACTTGCATCCAAAGTTTTAGATCGAATGAAATTTCCCAACCAAGCAAAACGGTTGGTCGCTAACTGGTTCTGTAAGAAGTAGTGTGAAACCACTAACTACAAGGTCACGTGTTTGATTCATTTATGTTTACCTGAAAAGCTCCTGAGTTTTCACAGCTATCGTCGTGTATTTACGATAAACGCCACGTTCTCGGAGTTAATTGATTCGCCATTAATACTAGTGAAAAGCTGCACTAGTAAAGACTGTCAAAGTCACAAAAACGGTCGGCAAGACTGGAAAAACTAGGACAATTTGTATAGACGTAACACTACTCATAAGGTTGATGAGAGCTCCTCGACATTCCGAGACCGGTTTAACCCTTCTTGAGGCTCACCAAGTAGGCACAGTCCCCGAGTTCCCCTCGACCTTATTTTCTGCCTGAACCCAAATCGGACAATTTCAAGAAATACTTTTAGTTGTATATTCAGTTGATGAAAAACATCAAAAATGAGAGATACAACTGGAATTCGAGTGAGTCTTTCGTAAAAAACAAACTGGTATGCAGATGAATATAATTCCCGGGCAGTTTTATTGGCCTTGTAATCAACGGACAAATTCAGTGACCAAATGTTTCAGTGAAAGATATCTGAACTGACTTCATGACACTCCTAACTATGGTAGAACTTTACGTCTCAAACAGTCTAGTTTTCGTTGGTCCTATTTTCAGAATAATTAGTACGCTCTTATCAGTACACCTGGTAAGATGCAACCTCTGGTGGTAGTCTTTGGATTCCGCGCTTAGTTTTCACATAAGAAACATGTTATTCAACGTGCTTGAAGCGACTTTACTAACATATGCATTATGGACCTGAACTGGGCTAGGAGGGGGCCTTCAGAGTTTGTAAGGGAGGTGCCGAAAGTTTGGGTACTGAAAGTGAGAATGAAAATTGCAGTCAAGCTGTAACCTAGCGGTGTCACAGGCGGCTTGGTTGAGTTAGTCTAATAGAACTTGATACTATTTCAGTGGGCACCAATTCACTCATTCCCATATTTTCTTGTTCAACTCAGGTAACAATATTTGAAAATAAATACTTCGCTAAGTTAGTGCAATTTGGGTTCAAGTAGAACATCAAGTTGACGGAAACTCGGGGGCTGCGCCTACCTGATGAGCCCTAAGCTGGGCGAAACCGGTCGTGGGCTGTCGAAGGATTTTCAGCAACCTTATGAGTAGTGTATTACATCCATACAATTGAAGTTATTTCTCAGGCGTCAGGATACAACAGAAATTGTTATTTATGGGAAGGCTATAATGAACGATATCATTTAGTAAGTCAATTAATGAAGATTTGTTATGTGATATTAAGTCTCAGAAGTGGTCTCAGATTAAAAAAAGCCGGTGAACTGCTCAAACTATCGCGTCCTCTCCGTCTCATCATAGTCTGTTTACCGTGCTTCTGATGATAGGCACAAATCCGCAAACCACCGTGCGTACAGCATGCCGTAGTGGAGTAGTGGTAATGTGCTTGCCTCGCCTATCAGACGTCCGGAGTACGAACCCCGGCATGATCAAGGATATGCACTGCTGATGATCTCTAATAAGAGCGAAACTTTAGTCCAGTGTTTTCCCTTTTTGGTGTGGACCCACTAGAGTAATTAGGCCAGGACAGGAGGACGATTGTTCAAACGACAGTGTTGTGAAAGTCAATTCGACAAATTCCGCAAACACCTAAAACAAATATTTTAGAGTGGCGTTTTACATCTATCCCTTTGAAACAACGCCAGCCAAATATGTGTGCTCACTCTGTTGCCGCTCGCAGACATTGGCCTGTTTTGATATATGACAACCTATAGGCTAGGAGTTACCATTTCTGTGTGCGTAGGCTTATTTTTCTCAGTGACTGGCTCAGGCATATGTCGCTGTGATGCACACTCAAGAGCGAAAAAAACCACGCAGTCACATACATATGAGTCCGTCAAGACCACTCATTTAGTTGATATATCAGTCAATAAATCGGTCAATCAGACTGGTTGGATGTCGGCGAGACTCCTTTCATGTGCGAGCACTTATGAGTCGTGATAGAAATCAGTCACGCTCTTTGCAGCTGTTACAGTTCCCTGTGATCTTCACCGACGCGTGTCCAGT
This sequence comes from Clonorchis sinensis, assembly GCA_003604175.2. Lineage (NCBI taxonomy): Eukaryota > Metazoa > Platyhelminthes > Trematoda > Opisthorchiida > Opisthorchiidae > Clonorchis > Clonorchis sinensis. Next base: position 36,067,502 of record CM030370.1, read on the forward strand.
CAAAAGTGACTTAAATCCGAAGACGCCTATGCACTGGAGCCATGCGTCACCTATGCCTTTTGAGTCTGCTGCAGGCACAAGCGCGAAAAAATTCGGGTTGACTTTGTCAGCTGATTAGTGTGCCGTCGTTTAGTCGAAGCCCTACTTAAACGGAATAACTGAAGACACATATTTGACGACAAGTTTGGGTTTGCACGTTCGGCAAATGCCAAAGCAAACAGACATTTTTCTCCTTTCTGTCCTTGCCGCCGACTTCTATGTGACACAAAGCGTCTGGTTCCCTTGACCGGATACTTGTAAACCATATCTGTAGTTCCAAGGTCTGTGAGGTGAATTGTGATGAAACTATGTGGAGCATATTTCGACTGCACTCGTAAAGTATGTTCTCTTTAGATAGTAGTTGCCATTTGAATACTGTTTAAGGTGGAATCAGTTCCATTTAGGCTAAAGTCGATATGCACAAAATTCTTTTAGAAATCTTTTTGCCCTGGATCAAAAATGGGTGAATTACCCGCTGTTCAAATTGCGGTAAAGGATGGTGAAAGTCATTTTTGATGTGCATTTGTCTGTTAAGTCTATATTCGTCCTGTGAAATTGGTGACGATACATGTTACCCAAAACTTTCATACCCGAGAAGGCACACTGCTATCAGGTGAACCAATCCCGTGTATAATGCTTCGGGGTGGAAATTTGCGGCCTTGTGTATGCTGATTGGCTATCATATAACATATGTACATTTGTGTTAGAAGTTCTGCATTATTGTTTTTTTAATGCTATTTTGTTTACATCCCAGGCCGAGATGATACGCCAGTCAGCAAATGAATGCAAACTTTCTTGTGAAGACAGCTTCCGTGTGTGTGATAGGCCCATATAGAAATTCGACGAGCCAACAACTTATTCAGGTTGATATCTAATTAACTCATTCGTGATAACCAAAGTGAAATCGATGAACATGATATGCTAATATTTCTCTTCATTTTTGCGCATTTCGCAGAGCCGCTACAAAACTCAATAGGACTGAACTCAAACCACTTGCTTGTAGACGGACCAGTTGACGTGGTGGGTGAATACATGTACCCCGTCGGTTTTGTGTCTCGGGGGACTCGCTGAAGATGAGAACACTTCGAATCTGCAAGGCAGAGCAGTTTTGCCAGACTTTGACACCTCTGGTGCTGGTGTGACGTCAGTTTGTCTGTTGAGAACAGAGTAATGGAAGTAAGTGTGTAAAACATAGGTAAGACAGAGAAAACCTGTGAACATCAGTTCTGTCAATCGTTGACGCGATTAGATAAGGTATTTTAGCAGCACAGTACCACGTAACACCGCTCACCTCAGAGAAAATTTATTCTGTCTATTAGTGTCCAGTTTTCAAACTGACTAGATGACAGTTTTGAGGTTGGAAAAATCAGTTTTCAGTAATCCAGAAGTTCATGGCCTCAAAAACAATTTGGTGGCTGCTCCGAAAATCAAATAAGAGTCGGATTTCCGAGTATCTCATTAGAACCGTATCACGTTGTACTGACCATCATCTGCACATCATCTCTAGACACTATTTTAGTCTCGATATTGTCTTAGGAAGGTCTCATGATTGTATCCTCAGTACTTTGAAGAACTATTCCTGTATCTCCTCCTTCGTTCTCAAGTGCTGTCTGCTCTTCCTTGTCAGAGCGCTGTTCTTCCGTATCAGGATAGTGAAATCGTGCGAGTTTCTGTGCTTTGTCCCGAGATGCATCATTGAGACACCATCGGGATCAATATTGGGTGCTATCCGTTAGATGTTGGGTAAGTTGTAGCGTAAGGAAAGAACGATAACAAAGAAAGAACTGTAACAGCGGCCTTACTTGATGTCTGCGAGAATCAATCCCTCCAATCCGAGGATTTCAGGCGTCTTCAAGCTTTTGGTCATTAGTGTATCTGTAGCACAGCAAGAGCTGCAGCGAGCGCGCAATGAAGTGGTGGGTATGCAGGTAGTTAGTAACGAATTCGAACTGGTAGAACAGCAGACTAAACATTCTAGGGTGACGTGGTTAGGATATTTATTATCCACCGTTTACGCAAGAAAGCATTGCTTCCCGTTCCAAGCTACTGGTTTGGAAAGGTCCACCAAGAGCTGGATATGACGTGACAACTTGAAATAAAAGCTGAGCACTGTGGGGTCTTCGCGTCTTCTTGGCTGGGGTCCAGGACGATTTAACTACGTCAGCTGTAATCCGTGTAACGTGGTTTCTGTTGAAATTGGGATGAAATTTTCAGTCGTTTGGTTGACTGACGCGCAGTCGTTTACCACGCCAATGACAACTGTAGGTCGCTAGCTTGTGTCTTTCCAGCAACGAACAAAAGCTCCCTGATTCAGATCCACTAGAAATTACGGAATTTTCTGCTTTTAACAAAAAAGCAAAAAAGTTAGCCACCCGTAGACGTGTCCCTTTATCAGGAAAGAAAGTCGGTAAATGCCTGCATGGGTGTTCCAAACAGACACTGTTCATTTTGCTGACTTCACAACTCGTAGTTTCACAGGATTACAGCGGACTACAGGATCATAATCGATAGAGAACTCTTCAAGAGAGTTGTAAGAGTCAGGCTCTGCTGAGGGGATATTCAATGGAGCGGCACTTTGGTATCCGGTTTATTTAAGGATATATATTACACAGTTACCATAAATGTTTGATGGACGAGGATGCTAATCTCCATCACTAATCAATTTCAGTTTAGGGTTCCGCGTTTTGATCATTTCCAGGAGCTATGTCATAATTTGTAAATCTAGTTGTCCCAATTCAGATAGACCACCTCCAGAAGAGGTCATCTGTTGGAACAGATGACTTTTATTCGGCATGTGACGTGCAATTGGCAAAGCTTCCCTTGGGAGAGACCATGGCTGATCAGTTCTCAGATATGGTCTCTACAGGGAGACGGAATGTGATCGTTTATGCGGCAAACTTAGGCACAGATATTCCAAGCCATCAAGCTGAATCAATCGACCATCTTATTGTCCGACAATATTTTACTTGTAGGCCTTACTCAAATGTCAAATGGCGTGACAATTTTGTTGCCACTACTGGAGGAATTTCCTAAATCCTACCAAAAAGAGGCTTGATGTGGAACCTGAAGAAGCCCTAAGTTTCACAGAAGTTCTCACCTGGGTTGCATACACTGTTGAACTATAATCTAGTGGTTCGGCTGCTTTCTCCTAGATGCAGTAGGTAACTTTTAAAAACATCACCATCAATGGAAATCATCCGTGATCAGTGAGTTTCACATGGTACTCTGTCTCACACATGAGAACCGGTTGAAAGCGCAGAGTACCTTTAGACTGGCTGTATAAGATGGGACAATTGTATAATCTCATCTTTCTGGAAGGATTGCCGGTCGGTTTCAAACAAACCATCAAAATTTCCATATGTGTCAACAATCAATGCACACAAGCAGTTCATGTCATTTTTCTAGGATGTTATCTCTCAGATCGTCTGAAAGGCCACTCCAACGGTGCTTTCTTTCACACCTGACCTCTTCTGGGACGGGCACATCCTTGTAGAGTGCTTTGTAAAGAACTAACCTCAATTGGACTCTACATGGAGAAAAAGACTTACAACATCTGATCCGTGTGCTGAAACTTATGTTGCAGGATCTCCAGTCACTTGAAGGAACAACTTAGTCTTCATAACATTGATCAAAACGCGTGAGAATTCAGAGCCAGACTTAGCATTCCGTCCTTTACTGAAAAGGAATTTTGCACCCGCTATACAGGATCGCATAAAATCACCGAGTTCAAAACAGTTCAAGGGACCGGAGTGAAGTAGCTGGAGGTAGTTTTTGTTGGAGGGAGAAGCTTATTTGGGAAAGATGTTGAAAGACTACTGTATTCTTCTTCACATCCGGTTGCCATACCATTGAAGTTCAGTGCTTTTATTTGTGCATTTGCTTTGGGAGTGGTGTTCAAAAGGAAATTACTGTTGTATAAGTTGAAGCCTAGACTCAGGAATCCTTCGTGAGCCCCAGCTATAGGCTCCACTATTTTGATTGCGCCTGGGTAAAACTCTATTTAGAGGGTAGGCTGTCTAACACATATCTGCTTGTGTTCCACTTTCATGAGTCGGTCAGAATACGGAGATAATATCCGAGGAGTTTTGTTTTGAACGAGAATGTAGATTGTGACTTGGTTGAAAGAAGCTATGCTCTTGCTACGTTTGTTGGCTGAAGGCAACTGGAGTTTGGGTTTTCGGAAATCCCTGTAGTGACAGTCTAGATTCCAACTGAGGTCTGGTTCTCGCACAGCTGTGTAACTTCTCACGTTAGCCGTCTTGCTTATAAATGAAGATCTTAGGCACGTGAGCGCCAGAGTATCAGCCATTACTGCATGTAGTCGGCCTCATCCAATAACCAAACCTTTTAAAACACGAAAACTTTTAGGAGTCGGTTTTCCAGCTGGGATATGAAATACAACTATTGAGCTGGACCATCACCGCGTGAGACCAGTAAGTGACATTACAAGTACTTTATGTTTGACCTTTGCGGTGGCGAGCAGATAAGACAACGCTACACTAGTAAGGATGGGTCTGCGAAAATAATAGACTGTAGTAGGCGTGTTATCAAAGCAAACGTGTTTTTCGACACATCCCCCAACGTCGCGATGTTCAATCGAAACAGCCTCCGATGACAGTATTCAAATAATATGACCCTGGAGTCTAAGAGATTTTCGACACGGATACTTAGCATCATGAACAAAACAAAGGTGTTCAGATTTGTAAGGCTTCGAAGACAAAATTGGAGTGTTGATAAGGCAGGCTATATGATTCTTGGGGGAGAATTTAGACAAAATAAGTGGACAATGATCGGGAATATCTAAAGGAATAGCGGTAAAGTAAACAGCAGTAGGGTAATGTGGATTTTGTGCACGGCGTTATTGGCAACACGGCTCACCTCACCATTTCATGCCGCCCATACTGTCAGCTGTCCCAAACGAGGAACAGTGTTACGGACTAGGCCCGTCCTAAACACCTATCCACAAACACTCTTTAGTCTTCCTTAGCAAACGCATTTGTGGTTATGCACAATTTTTGACAGCTTCTATTTCTATGGGGAATAACATGGAATACAACTGACCGGACGAGGTTACAGTTGGACTAAGGTGAAACATATTAAACTTGGAAATGGATGTGCTTTTGTGCACACACGTTTTCAACAAGTCATCCGGAAAACTTCGAATCTATCGTAATTGTGATTGCTCGAGTCAAACGGTGTAGAGTAACACAGGCAAACAGACTGATGGTTTCGTAATTGGACCTATGGATGGTCTTCTCAACAGTAAGTGCGTTTAATCATGGTCGCTCCGTATCATTATCAGCGATACGGGTCAACAACCCTCATCAATAGAGGCTTTCGTGGGTTTTCAAGTACAACTAGGTGATAGGACAAACTCCCAAGTATGTATTTAGTATAGAGCTTCTAGCTAACATACTCCCACAAACGATCTCATGGAGAATTAGCTCTTGATCACTCCTTAAGCTGTCGTTCGGTATTCTTGGCAAGTCAGAATGCCCTCACCGGTGCTGTATGTGAAACGCGCACTGGAGGTCGTAAAAAGCAACGAGACTCAGAAGAGAGCATCATAGCAACTGAGCTTGAGGAAATGAACCTTGACTATGAAAGGAAAATACAGTGAAAGCCTGGAAGTGATTACAGCTTGCCAGTGTCGACTTTTGAAAGTTACCAACTTCATGGAATTTCTAGGACACGTCATCGCCATTATTGTCCACATCATTAGCATTCGGTGAAATCTGTTACGCGGCATTGAAATTGCATGCGTGGTGGGCTGTACAAAGCCACTTTACGAACAAAACAAAAATCCCCTGTACAAGAGAAAACCTGGTGTGTGTGTGTGTGGGGGGGTTACATCACGTTAGCCCTGATCGCAGTCTTACAGTTAACGAACTAAGGTGTTTGAGCACAAATGCATTTGTCGGAAGCGGCCTTCCTTCACACAGAGACCACCTAGTTCTCCCAAAGAAGCTACTTCCCATTGAATGAATAATGTCGATTTATTACTGTGGAGGATGTATTAATGTTGTTGACATCTTTCCGCTCAGGCCTGTAAGTGGTCTGGGCAGAGCCCCTTTTCATTCAAACAATTTAGATTACTATAATGCAGACTTATTGATTTCTGACAGTGAAGAATTTACAATTCATTCTGAAACTGTTGCCATTACCCCCTAGCCAGTTTGGCAACAAAGCGATTAAGTTGGTACTGATTCCCTCGATGGAACACTACTCATAATGTTGCTGAAAACTATTAACAGCGCACAGCCGGTTTCATTCTTCTTCGAAGTCATCAGATAAGTGTGATTTACCGTCAATCCCAGATCCTACCTGAACCCAGATTGCACGAAATTAACCGAATACACACACTTGGTTTTAACGGCAGAACCAACTGAACCCAGCTGAATCTCTGGTTTATGATATTCTTCAACTGTGTATGTTGTAAAAACACCGGCTCGGGTTTCATTTGGTATGATATTCGAGATATCGCACACATTTTCTTGATGGAACACTACTCACAATGTTCATGAACATGTCAATACCGGTTCTGATCTTCTAAGGGCTCATCAGGTGGGCTCGTTCCTCGGCTTTCTGTCAGCTTTGTGTTCTACTTAAACCTAAACTGGACGCAAAATACACTGACTTTTACAGTAATTTGGTGACTTTTTTGCAGCATGTTCAGTTGAACAGTATAAAAAAAACGAGACATTCAGCTGAAACGCAGTGGAGTTCCCTGTTAGGACCAAATTGGTGTGCGAATTTCGTATAAATTCAGTTCAAGTAAAATATAAGTTTGAGCGAAACTTGTGGACAACGAAGGGCGAAACCTGGTTTGAACAGTCGAAGAGTTTTCAGCAACTTTGTGGGCAATGTTCATTCAAAAAATATACGAAGCTGTAGCATGAGACGGCATTTGTATAGTACACTCAGTTGAAGAATATCGCAGAGATATTCAGCTGGAATGAGGTAATGATTCACTTTGGGATAATTTATTATTCTGCAGCATTAGAACCGGTTACAAAGATTACTAGGTCTGCAATATATCCGCAAGTATTTATCGGTTGGAGTTCGTCGAAGATCTAATGATCTTCAATCAGATCCAACTATGCTAAACCTAAGCATGAAACGTTTATCGAAGGCTTTCCTCGAAACGAATCCCACCTACTATCGGTTGTACTTTTCAAACGCCTGTACTTATCCGAAGTCAAACGCGTCGGTCTACTGAGATGAAGCGCACGTCATCATCTCACCCTAAGTGATGTTTTCCAGACGTTCCATTCATGATTATGTCCAGCAGTCACAGCTTGCCATACGTTGCCTGTCCGCGGAAATGTTACTCGCATTATTTAGCACGAAATGATCTTCATAGATATCTGTCGATCACAGACTTGTCATGTTTTGCAAGGCTGCTTCCACAGCCATAGCTCTGCTATCGAGTGTGAAATATTCTTTCACCTTATCCATGGGTCTGGTAAGCGTAGTCCGGTGACGTTGTTTGACTAGACTGACCAGAACTGTCATATATCGTTTATGCATAAACTGGGTGACAATCTTACTGGAAACAGAACAGCAAAGAATGAGCATGCAACTATTTAATGTGCTTTAAGCACAAGGTGAAAGGCATCAACAGCCAATGTTGTAAGACTTTGAACTCGTAAATTTCTGGGATAATTTATCTCATGAAGGCCAGAACTCTCTGCGTTTCCCGTTGCACTGTCTATTTACACACCAATTCTTGGGTATGGTACTTATTACCATTGTTTGGGGAAACGCACAAGCTTCCGAACCATAGTTTCCAAACACGTCTCATTGGGTAAATACAGCAATAAAATTTAAAAAAAAACAGGTTAAAATACTATCGTTTCTTTTTGAAGAGCACGGTCACAGACATAAAAAGTTAATGCGAGCGATGAATACGAAAGCTTTACCGGAGAATATGAGATAAAAGAGAGGAACGTCTCATTCGAGGTCATGCTACCAACTGTTCCAGTTAGATAAGATGAATCCCAACGTACGTAGAAATTTTGGTATGGAAGCACGCGTGTAAAGTTGAACAACCGAAGGAAGGAGAAACAATGCTGAAGGCTCTTCAAGGCGCGGTAAGCGCTAGCACAGTCAAGACTCTCACATTAGGCACAAAGTGACCGTCATAATGGGTCTGATGTGGAAGTGTCCGTCATACTGGGTCTGGTGTGAGATTGAATGGCAAGAATGTACATTCAACGCCATGTGCCACGCATAAAAGTGTCGTACGTACGCAGAGAACCCACAATGGCGAGCAAACACAAGTCACTGACTGTGACTTTTGAAAGTCCCAGTCCGATAACAGCTTTGGCGGATTGAGGAAAGCAGATCCCTCGATAAGAGATGATCATTGGTTGGTGGACCAAAAAGTCCACATCACAACCAATAGCACGTAGGGCTGAGATTATGGCGAGGGAAGATTCAACAGCACCATACTTCTGTTTTTTCTCATCTCACACAGTCATTCCGCGCCCATCCGAGACTATGCTGACGTCTATTACAGTCGCTCGGCGCTCCCGAACGGCGATCAGGTCAGGCTTGATGAAGGACGTCGAAGTTGGTGCTCTCAACTCCTCAAAGACGGTGTATCCCAGGCGACGGAGGCGTTTTGCGAGTTCCCTTGCAACCCGATTATGACGAGCACATCTGGCGTCATGCGTGATCCAGTAGGACTGCAAAATATGCACCAAACTCTCTGGTTGGCCACAGTTTCCACGACATAAGATCGTCTGGCCACCGTGACCATGTCGAGCGCTTCTAACTCTCGTCCTGAGCAGGTTGCATCGGAGCTGGATACCGCGGATAAATATCCGAGGAATCATTCGTTCTGGAAATACTATCCATCGATTAGAAAGAGGAGAAGCGACCGACTCTCGTAAACCGCGACCGTCAACGCTGTTGTGCAGGCTATCACCCCAAGCAGCCATTAGGTTTTCATTGGTATTTACGCATCGAAGAAGCCTATTTGGACTGCTCACTGCTGCACAGAAAATAGTCTTGTAGGCAGATAGTCCTCTTGATGAATGGGACGAGTCTGACGTTAGTAGATTTTACAACAGGTTCGAAGTCAACACTTTTGAACTCCAAATACTTTAACACGTGAGTCAAAATGGGTCAAGGGAGAAAACTACACCTGGTTTCAGTCATATTATTCTATGTTCCATCATATTCCACTGATCAACATAAACTCTGTGGCCTTAACAAACAGTATCTGCTCAGTGATTTCCGACGGAAACGATTGTAGGACGCGTACTGACATCCACTTAATAGTGTAATATGTAGATCCAGTTCATAGACAGATTCATGTCGCATTTTAAAGCAGGGTAGTAGGCTTAAAACAACTCAGCATTTTACCTTAAGCTTTGCAGTTTAGACGGAAACTTTTGTTCGGGAAACTTGCTTAGCAGCATGGGAATTTGTAATCGGTCGGAAACTGTAAGCCAACTAAGCGGGCAAGTGAGTCAAACATGGGAGTTCCCAAGACCGACTCATCTCAGATTGGGAATGCCAGATGCAAATATTAAGACCAACAATCTGCTGAAAAATACTTCAAGTGAACATGGCATTTAGCAGTCTGGATCAGTCGCTTTCTTTTGTATAAAAATCCCAATATCAAGTAGGTTATATAAGCTTGATTTAACACAACCTACATTTGATAGGCCAAATTAACGCAAGCCATTTGACACTTGGCTGTGAAAGTTCTAATCGTAATTAAAAGAAATAAACACAATTCTTATGGCGCCACTTGCGTTATTGGACGATCAAGGTTTCCGATTCATTCTGATTGAAGCTTGCTGACAGACTGTTTTAAAACTGTGGTCCTCCAGATAGCTGGTAAATCGATAATTCTTCAAGTGAATCCATCATTGTTAGGTGGATTCAAAGAAGGTAAGTCAAACAAGATCGATGACTGCAGTGTGATTTCCTCTGATTCCAACCTTTCGAACTGTAGGCGTACAAAGCTTCAGTGTCTTTTTAATTACTCTTAGATTTTCTAATTTCCTTACTACGGAAGGCTACAATCTCTCTAGAGTAGCCCGTTTAATATGCTCTTTAATGCTATCATTGTGAACTTTTGTGAGCCGTCCAACGACAATAAAACAACACTTCCCAATATAACCCGCTTCAAAGTGGATACAAAAGGCTTTAGACAGAGGTAAGTTGGAGGAACATTGCAGATAGGTTTATTGTCCTCGGTGTCCGTTGCGGGGTTGTTCAGTCTAGCGAAACGTCTATTCGCGTCGTTGTACACGAAGCCATCGGCATAGCCGTTGTTATATTAGCTCGCACGTAGAAGTGCATATTAGTAGTAAATCAAGCCTGATGGGGACTGGCAATTTTCAGGAGGTTAGTCGGATAGATCTCTAGTGAACGGCATGACTTCGATACGCACGTATTGCACAGGTGAAACAGTGGCAACTGCATCGGACATGGACACCTAACGGTGAAGCGAGCTGAGGAGAGTCCACTTACCCATCAGTCTCAAAACGTTACTTCGAATTCTTCCTATAGATATCTGCCAATATTTCCCCCTTTAAGTGTGAGTATGACGATAACAACGATTATACGCCGTTTTTCTTCTAATCCAAGTTTCATTGATCCTAATTTCGATGTTGTTTTTGTCGGTTCCACCAAGAAGATTATGTTGGTCAACGCAATATTTTGAGCGTCTTGTAGGATGTCATACTGAACATGGTCCATTGAGCTTTTCACTAGGTAGTCTTCTTTGTCGTTAGCGACTTTCAGCGAATTTGCCATAATGTGTTGCAGCCACTGCAAACACTCGCTTTTCTCCCAGCATGTTATTCTCACATATGTGTATAGCAGATTCATGAATTGCACAATTACCGTCTTCCAGATATTGTGCTAGTCCTGGGCTTTTCGACATTAGATGTATTCACCGTTAATGCAGTTGTACCTCTCTGAGATAAAACTCTTGAAAGAAAGCACCCCTTAAAAGAGACCATAAAATGCTGATCCTTTGTCATGTATTTCAACCACAAACACCCCCTTTGAAGTGATACTTCTGCAGAACATAGCGAAGCTGGTGATGACAGAAGTAGACGACGAAAATGTGGTTGCGAGTACCCATTTTTCCAGTCGATCAAATAACCGATTCCCGACGGGAAAAATCTCCTAGATGATTGTTAGTGATGTGGTTAAAGACTCATGCATGCACCCCATGGTGTCACATTCAGAATTTCGTTTCATCAACTTATCCCTACTCATCAAGATCCCCCTTGGGCTGTTTTATAATTTGCTATTCTACTAAAACAAACATAACTTGCAAGTAAATTCTCACCGGGATGCCCAGTATGTAGACCACAGCGATCTTATCGTGACCAGCTTCGTGCAGGAATGCTTTCGAACCGGAAACGGCAAAGAAATACTACTCGAAACAGGTCGTCGTTGTCAATGTTGCTTTCGCAAGAAAAGAATCGGAAGTGAAAATTTAGACATGGACAAACACATTACAATATACAGCTGCGCGTGCAACATGGACAATGGACCGACCGACCGACCGACCGACCGATTGATATCGTTACCTTATTTTTGGCGCCGTTGCTTTTAAAACACAAGTGCGGATACACCACAACACAATATGTACGCGGCTCGCACTGAAAGACAGAATCCTGGATAAAAGACCTATTAATCTTGACTATCTGCATGCCAACAAACCTGGGTAGGCGTCTCACGCATGTGCACTGTGCTCCTTCAGTCAGTTTTCTAGCCCGCAGCACCAGTCGTCAGAACAGGACCCCATTTGCTATTCTCCTTGCTTGGCTGCCTGTCCGCTTGATTGCTCTACCTTCAAAACAGCGACCGGGCGAAAGCAGAAACAGAATGATTTACTGGAATTCACCTCAGTGCGCCACTATGGACGATTTCATCAAAATTACCAACGACGCTGCTTGGGGTCACACGACGAAGAACAAAGCCAAAATGCCGACACCGCCATGGCGACAGCGGACCGGTAGCCAGAACAAGTGAAGTCATGTACGGGAAGAGGGTGGCGAGACCAACGATCCTGTGATATATGGCTTGCAGACAAGGTCGTTTTGATCAGATGTCCTCGTCTCGCATTCGTATGTATACATAGGTACACTACATTCATGCTGTTCGAAATGCGCTAGTTACAACCACGATGGGTTGGGGGGAAGTGTTTTCGGTCAGTTTTCTGTCCAGTTCCTCGAATGAAGAATGGTGGCACAAAATTTAATTTTTTGACTGTAAAACTGAAAAATATTGCCGGATCTCAGCACACCGCCACTGGTACATGATCTGCAATATTACATGTACACTGCCGATGAATTATGTTCACTTGTGTCCCACATCTTTATAAATTGAGTGGCCTATCTCTTACTAATATATATATATATATATATTAGTTGCAAAGAGAAAGCTTACCGTCTGTTAGTAAATACATTATGTGCAAACACTGACACTATCCCAAGATTCTTAACACTCAATTTATGCTCTTCCTCGGAGCATTTTTCCATAAATTACAACCAAAACTTTTTGTAGCCACACTAATAAATTAGTTTGACTCTTATGCAGTTTCTTTTTTCGACCCACTTTTCTACATTCTGAAAACATCAAACGCCTACTGGAATGCAAACTGTTCTCTTGTTAAACGGGGCCTTTTGGTGTGAGAATGAGTGTCACCCAATGAGGTGGCAACTTGTCCGAACTCAGTGGCTCAGTACGTACGTAAGTCAGTAAAATTAGAGTACTTGCATGTGACATGAAAAATGTTTGTATCTGAATCTGTTGTGCGATACGGATCTGGATTTCGAGGAATACTCTTAGCTGTAGCGATTTCAAATTCAATTAGCCTCTGAACTTCAGGCCTTTCATGAACTCTTTCATGTGTTTTGACTTAGGCTCTGGAGATCCAATCAATTTGTTGCGAACAACACTTGCTCTGTTCCACTGTTCGGCCCCAGAAGGTAAGCATTCACTTCATCACTGTTTTAAACTGTCACTTAGTATAATTAGTGCTTATCTTACTGGCGGTACTTCCTAAGGCATCAAAGTCGTGTCGACTGGCATTCACTTTGGTGGGGGAGGTAATATACTGGTTGTGCTGGTCAACATTGTCAAATACTCAAGTGTTCGATTACGCAGTTGCTGCGCCTTCGTCCATCGCACAGCGAACCTAATATGTGTGTGTTCGTGTTCAGTTCTGTGGGTGATTGAAGGAAGCCGTCACTATCGCTTTAGTCCATGTGTTGTCGAGTCAATGAGCAAAGGGTGCTATAAATCATTCTGCTGTAGTCAGCGTGCCGACCCAACTCGTTTTATGAGCGCATATGTGAACGGCGTGATGGATGGGCTACACATATGTACCGAGATGTCATCTGCGGCCGGAACACTCCGGTGACGATAATCATCAGAACATGTGGCGGGGTCCACTGATTACTGGTGTAGTGCGTGACTAATTCAGATTCGGTGCTTCACATACGACACGTTTTGCCATTCGTCATTGGACTGACTAGGAGATCAAACGACCGCGTTGTGCCGACGTGAATAATGACAAATACACGCGATTTCGCACCAGTCCTATCAAGCAGGCTGTCAAGGCACTGGGAAACTGCAAAAATAGTCGGAAACTGTCCCCGTCATGTCATCCTGTTCCCTGGGGCTGCAAGCGGTTTGAAGTTGGACAAAAATCGATTATCAGAAATGTGAAAGTCATCAGATCTAGCTTTGCAACTGATCGTTCAAAGAAGAGCCATTTCCGTGGAAGGCATTTAACTGAAGAATATGACAAAGAAAAGATCCAACTGGATTCAGGTTGAATGTCACTGTAAAACCAACTCAAAGTGCAAATGAGTGTATTTCGCGAACCACACTGCCTACTTAATCAATTGGAACATTCTGACTTTTGGTAGCCTAACAATAGACAGCCAGTCTTCACGTTTTACAACTCGTTCTTCTCGCTTTCGTGGCCTGAAATTCAACAGCGTAATAGCGTGTCCAAAGTCATTCAGTAAAAAGTTAATTATGTCTTCATTGGAATTAATCATCGCCCTTCAGTTCATCCAAGTGATTTTCCATGTTACGTGCTTCCATCGTTTCAAATGTGTGAATGTTACATCTATCATTAAATGGTATCCATTAGAAAAGTACGGTTTTGCTGCAGATGATAGATTTTCGCCAAGAATACCAACTTTCCGTTTCAGTTTTCTAATTTAACCCGCATGTCCTCGGTGGCTTGATGAGGAAGTGTTCGCCAGAGTTACGTGAACATCTATAAGCATACACCGCCGATTCGTTAGTTAATGATTCAAAAAGAAAATCCCGGAGAAACTCAACACAAGGCTTGCTGAAGTGAATTAGAAAACTAATAAGCTATTCTTCACCAGAGGTGTTTTATAAAGTTGCTCTTGCTGCGATGGATGCCGCTACCACTACTTGCAAGTAGTTGGAAACTCACGTTGTCTCTGCTCAGTGAATGAGGCCCCCATTGGGTTCACTACTTCAACCCCCTGGATGCGGCTTCCAATCTAATGTAGGCACCTACAAGAACATGACTAGCTTTTATGACAGCATCGATTAAGAGTATCTGCAGCATATTTTTACATTACAACACCATACTCTTACACTCAGGACTTTTTTTGAATAACTTCTTATTCATACTACTTACAATTTGGTAACAAGAGAGCTATACAACCCGAACGTCTTTTTGTGAATTCGTCAAAATAATAACTTACAATGGGACACGAAACTCTATGAACGTCGTCCGTTTTTCTTGAATTAGCAGGCTGCCGTTCAACATGAAACATTCAAATTTCCCACACATGTACTCGATTAGTCAAAAGGACCTAAGCGTTTGCATCACCCGACATACGTCACTGCAAGCACACTTCTCGAGTTCGCAACACCAGTCCACACCGCGCTGTGCTGACCCGATCGAAATGTGGTTGAACCTCCAGACGAAACCCCAAGAAGGGGCGACACCAGTCTTAGGCAACCTTGTGATCAGCGTGTTACGGATAACGCTGATTTAACTGCATATTGAAAAGTTGGGACCCCGCTCAAAATACCCCGACTGAGAAAAGGCACACTTTTCGATTATGGTATCCTCTACCAACATATCAAAAGTTGACCTCATCAATGGAAGTGAGGCGAGAACACTGTTTGATATGTACCCAGAAAGTGGATCTGCTAAACAATTTTCTAGTATACAACAGACGCGGCCGGAGAGGTCAGCCATAAGGAGCATAGGGAAAAGTCATCGGGAAAACAAGAACTGACACGATGCATTCAACAGAAGCACGGCCTACATAACATACAAAGGAAGTGACCTAGTGCGGCCCGAAGGTCACAGCAGAACTGCAGTCACCAGCCCTGGAGTAAGTAAATTCTCTATAAAGTGGAAAGGCCAGTTTACGGTGCCGGATGCACAGTGCACAAGCTTCAAAGTGAACAAAGGTACAAAAGGGCGTTGACGGAGGAAGAATCGCACAGTGACACAAACAGCCGGAGGAATCTAAAAGAGTGTAGCAGAAACACAGTCACGTGAACTGGCCACTAACAAAGGGATAAAAAAAATGCCGTTTATTTTAGTCAAATAGGAAGGAAGTAACGCTCTCGAAGGTATCCATAGAGAGCCACTGGAGTCATACATGAGTTCTGCCGTTGAAATGCATCGTCACACGGTCCCGTAGTGTAGCGACTGAACGGCTGAGGGAAACTGAATGCAGTGGAAAGAATACGAACACATCCCAATCCGACATTCTAGTGAGCAGCATGACCTGGACACAAACAACGCACAAATATGGAGCAAAAGACTCAGCGACAGTCAATCGCATGTAGCAGACCAGTCAGTATTGATTGGTTCATGGAAATTCCGCCTATACTCAAACGGACCTGTCGTTTTACCTGTTTAACTGGCCGTAATAAACGGCTGTCCTGGCAGTTAGCCTACTCGCTTAGTCGTGAATACTATGAACCGTTAACCTCCCAGATTAGGCATTCGTGATAATGCTAGGTGAAACCTCATATATTCTGTTCATACAAACTTGCCTCCTCGTTTCACTAGAATCCCCAAGCGGACTGGATACGAATTCTACTGTGCGTCAGCAGCAATGGAAAGCCGATCAAGTGCCAAATTCAGGCACCCCGCGAGATGTTCATATTGTGGCAGAGAAGCTCGGAGAAGTACGCTTATTCCGCGCCACTTCAAACGACGTTGAGTCATCCAGGTTCTTTGTGGTGCCTTTAATACTTGTCCGATTATCACAAGAGGTTTATAAATCAATCTTCGAAAACTTACAACAGCATCTTAATATTAAAAAGTTCATTCAAGGGATAACTACGTTGACAACCTCCCAAAATTGCGACGACCAAAATGCTGTTTAATAATCGGATTGCATGTGGGCTCTTTGCTTCATCGTTCTTTTTTAATTGAGGATAGCACTGTTCATTTTATATCTGCAGTCCCCGACTTTCAAAGTTCATTCACTCCAACTCAGTGGTTTGGTCGTTATGGCATCACTGAGCTTTTCTTCTCGGAGCCATAAAGCCTGCATGCAGTCTTACACTACTTTTTTAATCTCTGGGAAAATAAAGGGGCTGGGAAAACACTATCACAATCATAGTTTTGTACTTCATAACCATCTGGAAGGGGAATTCCGTGGGGAATTTCATCAGTATCACCGAATTGGACCGCATGGTCGGAAACGTTCAATCTGTTTGGCGCTGTGGTAATTGGTTGATGAATCGAGCTAATAAGTAGACAAAACAAAAACCCGCGTGAATTTCAGTAGGTAGACAAACAAAACAGTACTTTGAGGAGTTGAAAGCTAACCACCATAAAAAAACATGATATTAGGAATATGCTGCTGTGAATTTCACAACATCTACCATACCCCAGATGATACTGTTCATGTTCATCATACTGTGTATAAGAACAGCTTTGTGCTGTCAGTGTCCCCCATCATGCGGATTTCGCTGCTTTCTTATACCTTGAATCGACTAGTGGATTTGTAAATGGCGGAAGCAGTGTGCTAACGGAATAATCCGAGGTCTTACTCTAAGGCACATGTTCATATCTAGGCTTATTTAGTTCACATCATGTGAAATAAATAGATGGTTATCTCAATACTGACTTTGCGTTAGAAAGACCCTGCGGGGCTTCTGATTTGTACCGTTTTACCATAAGGAGTACTCTTCTTCGAATAGTCCTTCTTCTGTCCCATAGCAGTTATTTTACTTAGTCCGTACCAAAGTGGGGAAACACTGGGATGAAGTTTCATTAAAGACCAACAGCAGCGCCATTGGTGCCGTGTTTAGAACCCCAGACATCTGATATGCGAAAGTAGAGTGTTGCCATCACCTAACCACCGCATGCCGGACTTGTCGGACGAGCCAAACTTCGTTGCTATGATCGCCACAAGACTCAGCTCAATAAGGTTTATTGTTCCTCAACCGTTATCTTCCACATAAACACATGATCTGTGAACCAGCGATACAAGGATAAAACACAATCACTGAGCCCCATTTAGGTTCATGAATCACAGAATAACCTGTTGTCACAGTGCAATCGTCACGATTGATACGGCAACCGCGTTGGGTGATTTAACTAGTAGTGGATGTTTCTTGCGGGGTACTTCTGCAACGATGCGGCTGGGGTTGGGAGGCCTATCACATGGGCACATCACACGATAGGAGTGGCAGACATGCACCAGCTAATGTAACCAGTCAGCGTGCGAACACATACAAGTCGCGCGCCACTTCACGCGCGCACGATTCGCGCCAACAGTCTGATTGACATCGGGCTTGTCACTTATCGGCCTAATGATTGGTCCAACTGTTTACATTTGTATGACCAATCAAGCCACAGTGTTACTTAGCACAGGATTAATAGACCAATCACCATTCAGGATGGAATGGCCGGCTGCTTGCTGGTCGTTCGTTTGCGCCTATGTCCCCTACGTTAACCGATGAAAACCTGCCACTGGGTTGTCGTCAATGGAGTGTGGTGTAGTGTCTTGTTCACCACACCTTGTTCATGCTGTCGCTGTATACCTCACTCACGCGCGTGGAATTACCCCGTTCATTCAGTGGAGGACACACTTGTGTTAATAGTCTGCTTGTCCGTCCACCCTTCCCCTCGCGAGCCGGAGGTCATCAGGACAGGGCAATTTTACTGTTGTTGCTACCATCAACGTCATTCCATCGCTAATCGAGTAACGGGTGTGACTGACATTGTGTCATGTTCCATCACTAACTCGGGAAAAACATAACTTTACCAGTGCCTTTGCACATTCAATCTGCCACCCGCTGCCATACCATTTACACGAAGACGTATTCCACTTGGCGGATTATCTTGGATAACTTATTTGACACGGCTAGATCCACAGTCGCAAGCAACCTGTCATCGAATGGAGTCAGACGATGACTAATTTCTCCACAGTGAGTACTTTCTTGCTTAACCGGTGTTCATCGTGATTAATTCTCTGGCTATATTCCGGAAAACGAGGTTTGTCTTGACTAAAGGGGCTAAAACGTGTTTTTTGTTTTGTTGACATGCGTGGTCACGGGTAATCCCTTCACAGACAGTTCCAGACAGCTTCAAATTTTTGTCGGTTAGTTATTGTCTGAATGTGAGCCGTTGATTGCTCGAGAACCACAGGCCATTTTCACCTACTTAGCCCATATAATGCGGTTGAACTTGTCATGTGTATACTTCCTTCTTCGTTCCCTTGACTTCACTTTTGTTCCGATACCTGAAATGCTGGTCGACCGTTATCTCCAAATCAAATTAACCTTAAGGCGATAAGCTATGATTTGAGCTCGCTGACCATCCGCCACAATCATCAACACGAACACTGAAAACTCCGTCATTTAGAGTAACGGCGTTGTGAGCAAGGTTTACCAGCTGTCCAATGACACATTCTGATTGGCTATCGTAAGAGGAAACGCAGAATCTTAAGGTCAACGTTAAACGAAGAGAAACTTGGCTTGTTCTGACACTGTGTTTATGTCAGCTGAGAACTTTATGTCAGTATTAATGGTTGCGCTCGTAGAAGCTCACCTCCCTGCTCTGTAGGGCAATTCGCTTTGTTCGTAATAGTCTTCTCGTTCCATTTTTGTAAACTGCTGCACTATTTTGGTCACTGTCAATTATCATGTTCATATATCGGTACTGAGCTGGTCAGACTGCTCCTTACGTCTTGTCGGTTTTTAGCAATAGGAACTTCCAATTACAGGGTTTTCAACGGCTGAAAATTTTTGTCGGGTAGATGATGTCTGCTGGTTTTGGACTGACAACGCAATCGGTGTTTTCGATCTACTTCTCTAAGCTCACATCATCCATGTTTCAAACGCAAACCGCGTGCCTGATGCGGAAGTAGTATATAATTTTTCATTGATGTGCAATCTGTTATGGTATTTGGAATCTGGTTAACTCCGGTGAAACTTCAACCACGATCTCAACTCGCTGAAGTCCGTCTAAGTCCACCAGCGCTGCTTGATGATGGGCTGGATGGATGGTGCATCGGAACTGAGGTATTTCACGGAATTTCCGGAGGAATTAACAAATGGTTACTTGCCTGCTACTACCAGGATTTATTGAGGTGGTGCGCCAAGAATTGTAAATATACCTGAGAAGGAACAAGATATTCGTTTTATGTTTGGAAGAATTAATTTGACATGCTGGTGTCCTGGAATAACCTTATTCCGATAGTCAAATGCGCGAAAGTATTCTATGGCCTCCTTTATTCTCTGGTAATCCCGTTGTGTCGACGCTGACCGTTTTTGTCCGAAATAGGCCAAAAATTGAGGAACTCATTATCGTGTTTTTAATTTGGGGCTGGAATTTTCTGGAACACAGTAGTGAATAAAGACCTGAATATAAAAGCGGAACTGTTGCGCGGATCTGTGTTTCAAAGTCCCATACACATCAGGTTGCACCTCAATTTTGGGAATACACCTATGAGATATGCAGTCTGTTGAGGTTTTCAGCGAACCTTTCCGTAGTTCACGTCATACGCAGCAAGCCGCTTTCACTCAGTCCACTGCTACACGGACATTGTGCAATTTTACGCAGAATATTCCACTTGTTTCCAGTCCGGAATGTGAAGTAACTGAAATAGACGCCAATACCGTCCAAGGTAGGCTGTATCTTTTAACGGGCGGCTCCTGTGGAAGACGAATCTCTTCCAGTTACCTCGATAAGGGCAAGCATCCGCTAAGTTAGTATTATTCGCCGAATGCACAAAGTCGTTTCTCCTCTGTGACTGAAAGCTAACTTTTCTCTCCAACAAAAACACGGCGTCAGTGGTTCGCCACTGCAGACTGTGGTTTCACTGTTATGGAACTGTGGGTGAGTTTTCTTTCAGAGACAAAATCAAGACATACTACAACTTTGTTGAGAGAATACATACACAAGGCACTCAGAAGGCTCCTCTACACTTTCTCCACTTTCCCTACTTAGCAGGTTAAGTGTGTTGTTACTCGCTGATGCATACAGATGGTTAGGGCAGAGCTATCGGAGGCATATTTAACAGTTTACTGAGAACAAATGAAAGGTGCGATCGGCTTTGTGTGTCCACATCTGACTGGTATTTTTTTTACACCAATCATATAATGTAGGTGGAAACTGTCCACATTCTTTTTGAGATCGCTAACTTCATTCTTCGATCGATGACTTGGATTGCTCTTGGATTGCTCTGATTTGGAAGGTGTAATGATAAAAGCAGTCGTTAAAACACTTTAGTACAAGTGATCACCGTCAGATGCGCAAAAGGTGTCCATCCTGTTTGTTTACTAGACCGAATGACCCTTGACACAGTGAACTTTTGACCTCTTGACAGTTCTCACTTTGATGTACACAGTTTTGTCGTAAACCATGTGGTCCTTCCCACACAATTCGGCTTACGAGTCCATTTCTCAGGTGACATTCATTTCCACAAAGCTAGCGATGTTGGTGCAATGGCGAAGGAAACTACCGGGTAAATCTGTTTGCTTCCATGCTATAGTCATACAGAGTGTTGCCACCTCTAATCTGCGTCTGTTTTCGCGGGGACAATCCTAATGTTCTACATGCTCTGCGCTCGTTTTCGTTTCATCTATCCTGAGACTCAGATTCTGTTGAGTAGCTAGGGTGAAGTACCTAACCAGAACCGTTAGTGTACAGATATAACCAAGGACCAACGAACACCTGTATAGGTTATTTACCGTGAACAACTTGGTTAACTGGATACCGAAACAGAAGCGATTTGTGTACGTATCCCTATGATTCATGGAGCCGTCTTTTCGGCTTGAAATGTCATGTAAACGCATCACTGAGCACTTACGTGTCACGTGCAGGACAATCCTGGTGGGGACAAACGTTTTTTAAATAGTTGCTGCTCCGAAATGATGAGGTAACACAGCTGAGTGTACCACATTTGCTAAGACTGGTAGAACTATCCAGTCCTTCTTCTGCTCTTATCACCGACTTTAACGAAAATTTGTCAACTTAATTGTATTTAACTTCTTTTTCTCTAAAGAGAACTTTTTGGTGATTGGCATGGCCGAAATTGCGCTTTAACTCATGTATCAAGCTCATGGACTAGACAACATTTCCAAAGAAATCACTGTAGGATCGTCGCGCACGGGTTAACTGCATTTTATTCTAATGATAGAATCAAACGGCTTCCGTGCAAATGTTTATATAGTGCTCATGCTTTACCATAAACATTCATCTAAGCAACCCCCGAAAATAACAGTTCTGACATTATAAATACACCTCAGCCTCCTTGCAGTAAGCGCATACCTATGGAGCATTTTGAAGGGAACGCCTTTGAGGTTTACTTATTCTGACGTGTGGATTCTCCACTGACTAAGTAGGCAACACTTTTACCGCCTAACATTCAAGAAAGAACAGAACACGCCTTTCGAGTGACTGGCGTTTTTGCCCGTGAAACTGACTCCAATTCACTTGCTAGCTAAGGCAAGTTGAACTAGGCTTGAATATCTAAGATGAGTTTAGACGATACGTGGTAGCCAGTTTGTCCTTTGTTGATTGTGTGAAAGCACACAAGGGTGATTTAACCTATGGCTTTGTCATGGACTAAAGGAAAAGCAGTAAATGTATAGGCTGTTGGCCACCGTCGAGAAGAGAAAAATGATCTCGAGGGACTATGGGATAAAGACCCATGAGTTTATACGAGAAAGGAGCATAACAGAAGGCCTCTTCCTGTAACTAGAAAACTATTTCAACACATGGTTTACCCAGCTTGAATAGACACTTGACCAATTTCCCATAGTTCAGTAATCCTCTCGGACTACGAATATTACACTCATTTCCTGATCATCTTTGACATTTCAGTGCATGCTTAACCTCAAGGTGGTTAAAAAAACAAAATTTCCCTGTCCTTGTCAGATTCTGGATTGGATTTGGGCCGAACTACTAGGTAATCTATGCCTTGAATCAAAAAAGAAACAGTTTAAGCCCTCCACCTCCCCCAAAGGGTGCTCCACACAAAGTGAGAGTGCCGTGAATCTGATTAACCAACATACAACGGTTACTGAAAACATGGTATCTGGTTGCATTCCTTGAAATATTGAGCTTCAAAGGAAAGGCTAAATTCATGGAGTCTAAAGTATTCCTTTGAGACTCTTCATATTGATGCTGCGCGGAACAGAGGAACGAAAATATCAAACTCAGTGTCTGGTCCATAAGTGTGCAGATATTTGGCGTTTGGTTGCATCGTCACAGCTCTATTATCCCAATCGAATTAATCCCGCGGTTCAAACAGCCATTTTTCATGGCTGATGTTCACTACAACAATGGTTACTTCATAGGATGCTTGCAAATGGAACATACTGTGGCCGTGATTGTCATCGACGGACTCAGACATAGTAAACGCTAAGGAATCCAATGAAAAAGGACAGGGTTTTTTTCATCTTAGCCACACCCACGTACAACAATGAAAACCGAAGACAAATGTAGGCGATATGGAGAGCGGAATCCAGATAGCAAGCTGGAAGAATTAGGTCGAAAAAAGCAGGCTCAGGTGCACCAAATTACGCCCGAATAGGTGTGAGTGTGTGACGAAGTTCTGGGCACTTAGTGGATCTAGTAAGCGATCTAAGGATAACGACGACTGTACTATGAGAGTGAATGAGACAAGCGACACGCCAGTCCTTTAAGGTAGCTTTTACTAGGAGGTAATTCATAGCTGGACTCTGCGTTCTGTTACACGAGTGTCCCGGCACGGAACCAGTTTATTTACACAAGAGGTCGACTTGCATATCCATACAAGGTTTTAAGCGACAGTCGGCTTAATTGTGCTGTTGCTGGATGGAATGCGTTTTTCCTGGAGGGGACATATGGAGAGAGGGGGATGCGTACATCCTCAGGACATACCTTTGTCTTTTATTCTATTCGTTTAGTTGATTATAACGTTCGAGACGTCAAGACAAAAAGTAACGTGCTCTTCTAAGTACGTGGTGGCTGATGATACAGTGAGAAGTAAATCAACATAACACACATACGATCCTATACATATCTACTCTCTAATACTCTGTTGAATGCTATCGTTCCCACCCTTGTGCTCACTTATGCATTAGCACTTTCTAAACGACTTACTTGAGCGCTACTCTCCATTTCTGAATTCCTGCGATGATATCACTCTCTTGAAAACTACTCTCTATATGAACACATCAGAATAAGGTTATTGCCTCGGCCATCTAGTGCTAACTGGGTGTAAGTTGGAAAAATAAATACTGTTATTTCTACAACTGTTCACAAGTGAATGTTTCAGTCAAAGGAAGTTATGTCACTTGAATACAAAGTAGAGATGTGAGTGTACATGTTCTGTTTGCGACCACTGCTCTTGTGTATTCGATTGCCTTTCCCTAGACTGCAATCCTATCCGGCTTGCTACAGGCGGAACGAAAGCTTTTTTCTCCTGAAACGATTAGCACGTGTACGTCACGTGAATGATAGAGCGGAACACAAGTGAACGTATTGGATTGTTGTAAGCCAATATGAGACTGTATAGGTATCCATTCTTTCCGGGACCGAAAGATGACATTGTTCACCGCAGATAAAGAGGTACCTCTTTAGAGACAATAAATACGGTGGCGACATAAACAACTAGAACTAGTAACGTACTCTGTGTGGCACCTGCTGTAAATCCATCCAAGCTTTTTATAAGTGTATACAACTCTTCAGTAGCTGATACGTGTGGAAAGAGAATAGACCTTCGACGTTTAAACATGGTTCTTCGATAGAGCATTGGCTTCATCACCTTATACTGCGGGAAAACATTCCCGGACAACTTCAGTAGTACTATTAACCAGTGGTCTAACAATGGATCGTATTTAACTAAGACGACAGTGAACTTTGTACCTAGTCCACTCATCACCAGTATTGATGGACTATACATTTCGGTCTTTCGCGCCGTATCAAGCAATGAAACGGCCCAACAAATCACCCGTTTCCGTGATCCACCGACCATTGGTATACCATGCTATTTAGTCCCTCAGCCATTCTTTCTTGATGAGAAACGATTGTTAGGTGACTCAGTCTATTTTAAAATTTTCATTATCAATCGTCCGAAGGTCGGTATACCCAGGATGTTATAATCGTCCACCTAGTTCTATTAGAACCACGAAGCAGGTTGTCTGTTTTCTGGTATTTTTGTTTGCGATGACTTACAGCGATGTGGCTTACTTACGATAAGGCGTTTGTGTGCATTAGAGTTTCGCCAACGTTTTTTTTCATATCCGTATCTGATGCACTGTACGAACGTGATTGCCATGATATTTCTACATATGAAGATGCAGTAGTCGCTTACTGGCTGCCGGTTTAGACCGAGCAAAATGCCCGGCACAAACCCAGAGTTCATAATTGTGCTTCGTGCTTCTCGCCTTCCTCTTATTCAACAAAAGATTGCTCGTAACTTTGTATTCCTTGGTTGGTTTTATCAGACTTCAGCTAGTTTTCAACCCCTTAAACCTTACTTGCGTAAGCAACGCATGCTAATTTCATGGAGCATTCGGGTCAATCTACGTTCAGAAATGTATTTGCGAGCCTGTTTCTAATATTCTAGTTGTCCATAAAACCCACATAAGAGCCACTTTGAACCACAGTCCTACACAAAATAATGAATTCGATGTGCCATCTGTGGATGAATAGTGTTGGGGGTAGATCAGGTTCAAGTTAGACTCCAAGTATACTTCATTTATGTCTGTGCAAAACAAGATGAGTTCCATAAGGGAAACTACTCACAAGGTTGCTGAAAACTCTTCGACAGCCTCTGACCGCTTTCGCCTTTCTTGGGGCTCATCAGGTAGGCGCAGTCCCCGAGTTTCCGTCAACCTTATGTTATACTTGAATCCAAATTGGACTGATTGCGACAAATACACTCATTTGCAAATCAATTTGGTTTTCACGGGAGACTCAAGTGAATCTAGAGTTTTCAGCAACCTTGTGAGTAGTTTCCCTTATGAAAATATACTGCGATATCTCGAATATCGTACCAACTGAAACATGAGGCGGCCTGTGTGCAGCACATTCAGTTGAAGAATACCATAAACGCAAGCAAGATGAAATTTTGTTACCTTAGAAGCAGAGGACGGCCGCTTGAGCGAAATCCGTTTCGAAACCTCGGACGTCGGTTTCCGAGTTTGTCTCTGGCCTTGAGGATCTCTGTCCTTCTGGGCACTACGGCATATGTTCTGCCGCACGTTTCGTGAGGTGCCGGTCCTATTTAGCGATACATAAGTCACGACAGCTGAAAGTGAACCGATGAATAATACTATAGACAAACTGATGGTAATAGGCCAAGAATTTAGATAATCAATTCGCCCAGCAATTTGGTTATTCAGTGATTTTCAATAGGCGCAAGGGGAACGAATCCTTGGACAGGGATAGAAGTCATATCGGAAGTTGCAATGATTATCTCATATGGAGTAACTGGCTGATCGTTATGCAGCGAAACTAGGTAAATTTATACATGTAACTGACATTCTTATTTCCCCAGTCTTAATAATAGCACCAAAAATGCCAGTCCATTTTATCATTCCAGGATAGTTCTAGTTATACACCAACTGTTAGTTGAACCCAACCAGTAGCCCTAAAACGGTGGAACCCGGCCCACCCAAATGACGCTTGTAACCACCAGGCCAAGTCAGGTACTTTGAACAGAGAATTCGTAGGCTGTGTGGAGCCGAGAAGGCTTAACTTTGCTTGCTGAACCCTATGGGATGTCTCAGTGGTTATGAATGAACAGTGCCTATTGATCTCATGACCTGGAGTAACGAGACATGCGAATTTCCGGATCGTTACGTTCTTCTTTGGTCACGCAATCGGTCGTCATGGCCAGGCGGCCGCAACTATGCTTGACTGAGTCTAATTGCGGCGACGTCAATATATTGTATGGAAAAGTAACCTTCCCGATCAGATGCGTGGCATGTGAACATCAAGCTCGCAAATCAGGGATGGCAGGATTTCAGATTTTGATTGCGACTTCAGGTGGACCCTACCAAATGCTCCTTAAAAGTAAAACTCCTGGAAGTTAAGTTCGAACTGTAGATTATTACCACTTACAACGCTGCTGTGGACTAAACGAGACTATCCATTCCAACACTGTACATATTTTCTACACAGTTTTGGGGTTCTAGTTCTGTTGTGGCAACGGTTCTCTGGATTCCACGGGCCGTCTGAGTTAGTGAGTGACTGAATGGGTGTGAGTGCGCAATTGGCAGTGCGCACGATGGTCTAACATATTTGATGCAAAAGAGCTCGAACTGTTATGTGGAGGCGTATGAATACTGAAGCAGGAGAATAGAGCGATCTCAACCCAGGCCGTTAAAGATACCGAGAACAATTGTGCAGCCTTTTACTGTGCACTTGGGCCAAACTTGGAACCGAAACTAGCGGTGGAACATACGACCAAAGGTACTATTTACAGACGCTGCGCCTGTGTTCGTCAGAACCATTCATCATGCACATTTTGGCCCCGGCGCATTGTCCAAGAGTTTGCGGCATCTGTTCGAAGAATCTGACCATGTGTTCTGTAAATCACAGTGTCCTGATGAAAAAACACTGCTCGTGTTTCGCTCACTGCCACTTAGGTTACCCAATCTCATCCAGTCGATTGGTAACGGGTGGCATCTGCGACCCAACTGTATTTCCCCTGACGATATCACCGATAGGATTTTGTCTGCTGTCACTACAAATGCTTTTGGACCACAAAGTTTTAGAGGGGGAAATATGCTGGGTGTTTCGAAATCAGAAATATTCCATCGAGGGATGGGTGGTGCTTCCTTCCACGAACAGTGTGTCAATAGCCACTTTCCGAACATCCACTCCCTCGGTTCTGTTCTGTTCGTGCCGCCGCGACCGCTGTAGCATGTGAGCTTTGGTTGGGTGCGCAAAACTGAATTTTAGCCGTGTGGGGTTTAGCTTAGCGTGGATGAATGGAGAAGCCCGATTGTTATTCAACACTGTATAAAGGAATGACATCAAATTTATCTTGTGAGTTTTTGCGGATAAAATCTTTCATAATATAGCACATTCAGACTATCTGTATAAGAGTATGGTTGCTTTAGACCAGACATCCTCAGGCTTGAAAAATTTTCAGGACATTAAGAGAGTATACAGAGTGTAAATCGCGGCAAATTTGTGAAGTATTGCTTGCACAAAGGTGTCAAGAAACTCCAAATGTGTCAGCGTCTACAGGCAGACTCTTTCTTAGGGTTAAGTAAAAGTTGATTTTTGGTCTGTTCTGAAGAAGTGGTTCACTACAAGTTTCATCCTGAGTGGGGCTCTTCATGTGGATGTAGCAAGCTTTGATTACTGGGTGTTTGTAGTTTAAGCTCTCGCGGCCAATAGCCTCACTTGTGGGCACGTCACGGTTCAATTGAATTTGGTTAGTCTAGTTCACGCATCAAAGTTTGCTGAGGATCTGACGTTTTGTGAATGGCTTAGTGGTTTGTCTCAAATGTTCCTGCTAATATTAGGACACTTGTCAAATAGTAAGCCGCAAACTTGATCGTTTTTAAGTGATATTCAAACAGTAATTGTGGTCAGTTCCGGAAAAGTATTTTAACTGCGCTTCCTCCCGACGGGGACCAAGCAGTCGTATGTAGTAGCGGTTGATCACATTGCACTCTTCGGAAGTGGCAGTACAACACTAATACTCACATGAACGTTTGCAATACCTCCAGCAGTTGATTTCTTCATCGTGAGTAGTTTCAGGGGATTCAGACCAAATGGCTTGATTGACCGAAGTGTGCCATAGGAATGTTGAGGGGCAGCAGTAGAAGAATTTCTAAAGCGTGGTTGTTCAGAAACTGTGGCGCAAATTTGCCTCACAGAAGATCTGGCGGTAGCATAAAGCCATCTTTGATGGAGCCTTCGTCTGTACGGCGAGGTCTGATGTGGCTAACATGTCACATGACTACCTCATTTCCAGCCAGTATCCTGTATTACAAGCGTTTACTAAGGCGTTTGCTGTCGGTGAATATCCACCTGTGCTAACTGATATACAACCTGGGCGTAAAAATTTATATTAGTCGGATAAAAGTCGCGATATTTATCAAGTAGCGTTTAGACTGGTATCATTTCTGTAAATTTCGTTCAGCCCTGGCCCTCTGTGGTCGAAAAGCACTGAGGTTAGTTCATAACGGTCCTGCCAGAAAGACCTCAGCTCATGATTTCTGATCAAATGTAGAAGATTTCGGCACTGGACGATGAATTAATAAGATGTTTCGAAATTTCGATAAGCCTTGCTTTTCACTCCATCTTTCGAAGTGCTCGTCCAAATATATAAACAAATCTACATTTTTGTAGACATGGTCAACCGCTAGAAGTTTCAAAAACTCATGGAATGCATCTGAATTGACGTGGGAAATTTATGAAGTACCAGGGCTTCGGGCGTGCTTAATTATGGAAGGACGTGATTCACAGCTGAATTTTTTGAGATAGCCAAAATAGTTCGCGTAAGTTCGCGCATCCGACCACTGGGAGTTGCATCCAGAATGACGGTAAACTAATGTTCACTTGCCAGTCCAGCAAAATCGATGTCAAAGCTGCCACAGAGTGGGTGTGAGGGTAGCCATAAGCACATTTCTGCCTTTACTGGGGATTCTGCACGTTTGAACCACTTGTTCATTGTTCTTCTCTAGTTGAGGCCCTTATGCAACCAGTATCCTTGGTGTGTGTAATGAATGGGCCATCATCAGCATCACCATCGTCAGAGACAGCAACACTAATGCTTAACTGCCTCACAATCACAAATTTTGTCCAATTGCATTCAATACCTTATAATGAAAAGAATAGAAAAGAATGGGTGTGAGAGGGCTCTAGTGCGAATGACCAGCTGATTGTGTAACCTTGGGATGACTTCCTCAGTGGAGCAGGAGGATATTCTCAATTTGTTGGAATTGGTGTTGCGCCGGAACTTTCCCGAGTATTACTTTAGATCCTACAAAGATGATATGACGGCGGTGAGCGAACGGTGCTCCAATTTGCTTCGTCGGGATTATTATATCAAGGAAGCATTCTAGGTGCCTACACTTCCAGGCGTTCAGTCAAACAACTTGGAAAGAGGTTGGCAACACGAACGTCACTGAGAACAATCAGCCACATTTCTTGCAGCCTTCAACCAAGAGCAGGAGAAAGAGTACCCCATCCTGGAAGGCGTACAACACCAACAACACCCAAACCCTTCGTCATCCATTTCGAAACCTGCCAAGTCCTAAGTTGTCCACCTTATGCTTACGCCATTCTAAAGGAGACAGAACAAAACTGGTCTCGGTAGACGGTGTTTTAGCGTGCATAGCACATGGACGAACCACCTTGGTTGATGGTGTTGAATGTCCTCTCCAGGTGAAGTACCTGCAGCACGACCAAGTACCTGTTCTATAATTACCTCGTTAGGAATTCAGTGACACCATCTGACACCGGCAACGTTCATCGGCGGCAAAAAACTGAAGACGACTTGCGTGACCTCACCGCGAGGCCACTTCTCGCAGCCACACAACAATATGGCTCATATTATAGCCTGGTACACGTGAAAATTGAGATCCAGTGATATGCTTTTTTGAAGCCATAAATGAAGCAAAGTGACAAGCGTGATTCGATCCTTTGAAATTCATGCACTGATCTCATCAGGCGCACTCCCGTCAAAGCAAATACAACTACCAAGCTGTGAAAAATTCTCCAGAACCTCCAGTGATTGTCCTTGAAATGTAAGGGGTATGTTCAGAAGCTGCATATTCAGAAGCATGGCTTTGGACTTTGAAGGTTCAAGACATGTCGAAAGATTGTATGATGCTAATCAGTCGATTCAACAGGGCTTTTACTTCACCTATATCTTCAAAGATAAGGGTGATATCGTCTGCCTATTTCAGATCGATAAGGTTCTCACCAGCAATGATTCGAACACCAGGGTTTTGAAGACTTTCCAGCGTTCGCCTGATTATTCCATTGATGACGAAGTGGAACAAGAACGGAGAGAGTTGGCATCCTTGTCCGACCCCACTTTTTGTAGGGAAGCTTTTGGAGAACGCACCATACACTCTCAGAAGTATGTGAATATAGAGACCGGATTATATTTGCAAACTTCTTGGGCATACCAAGTTGAGCAAGTAAAGTTAACACCATTGATTGACGGGGTGAAGGTCCATTGATTCGCGCTGTCGATCGTAAGAAATGTACGACTGTTTCCAAACACTTACTTCGCCATGACGTCTCCGACGTTCTTGGTGGTCATCCTAACAACTGAATATTCTAGTGTGATAAAAATTTCGCCAGGTGGGCCGTATATGTGGACATGCTGTATTAAAGAATATTATTGTCCTCCAAACTACAAAGAGGTAGTTGTCAAGTTTCAATCATTAAATACCTACCGTTTAAACTCCATCCGTTATCTTTCGCCTTGCGAAATTAATGGAATCACCAAGCCACCACGGTGAACTTGGAGACTAAAATCTTTCTTCGTTCCTCAGTTCGGACCAGCAGCACCATGATCCGTCTGGGGCGTCCATAATGAAGGTTTTTGTTATCACTGAATATCCTTTTTTCCGTCCGTACTTCCAAGTGATGTGATTTTAAGATGATTACAATTCACAAATATTTGGATTGCGTTTAAACGTGAGACCCTTCTACGTCCATGTGTATCCTAAATAAGTACAGCTTGAAAAAGCCGCTGAATTCACCTCAAGCGTATGCTACTAACGTTGCGAACATTTATCAGCTTTGATGCGCTCTGTTGAGAAGCAGGGTCCACAACGTCTGTTTCTTTGCTTTCTTTTATGGTGTCATCCCGACAGACTGGCAAAAAGTTTTATGCCAACCGTTTGGGGTCTATCACTATTTGGTCGGCATTTGTCAGCTACTCAGTCGCACACTTTCGTCTGCGAATATTTTTTCTTATTCTGATAATTGGCAGAAATCAAACGCAGCCAAACCAGGACAACCAGGATCTATGCAAAATCACCGGATTGGTATTGGAGTATCCGGAACACTCTTAATGTCGGTGAACTTATACGGGCCAACATTATTTCGAACACAGCCGCTTACGTGTTGCATGCTTTGAAAATCTACGAGGACTACAAGAAAGCAGTCAAACTCTGAAGTTCATACTGGTGTGTAGGGTACTGTCAATGCTGTCCTAAGCAGAGGCAATAGTACATCGGACCTCTTATGAGAACGGGGGGGGACCAAAGACGAAGTAACTAAAGAGTGCTAAATTTTGGCCAGTAATCAGAAGTTTGCCAAAAAATGCAGAGGGCTTATTGGTGTTAATTCGATACATTATCGATTGTTTTGTCCTCAGATTGCGAACTCCGATAGACTAAGGCTAAGAAGTTGCGTTTGTTCCGGTTTTCTTACCCAATTTTTTCACTCCACAGTTTGGTCAATATTATCAAGTTTAACGGTTTTCTAATGTGCACAAAATGACTTAAGACAAAATCGCTCCTCCATAAAACGACAAACAAATCTCCCTATTGAAGACGACTGTGCGGCTGCTGGTATCAAATGAAAGATCAAGTCTAGTCATTTCTCCAACTGACAACGATCTGTCTAATAGAACCAAAGCTGCTTAGCTCTTCTGGAGTAAAATAGGAGCTTATTTCAAGCTTTTAGTTTTCGCTCTACTGGTGAAGCCAGTGTATATTGGTTGCTTCGACCCGTGTGGGTGACTGGAAGAGGTATCGGAGCCACAGTTAATATGCTTGTTAGCAACACTTTCTATCTGTCAGCGCTGTAAGTAAACAGGAAATGGGCAGTTCACATTTATTCCCTAGGAACTTCTCCATGGACTTCGTGGTTATTGTTCAAATAGCCGTTGATTTCTTCACCGAGTTTGACAATTAACTCGCAGACGTTTCGTCACTAAACGACGAGGCGTCATCAGTGCACAACGAGACTTTAATCCAGTACAACTGATCTCCGAGTTAATTGGTCCGGCGTGAGTTTTACATGGGCAGTGCGGAATACAGGGCTGTTTGTCACTCGTCTCACCATACACTCAAGACAACTTGCTTGACATAAATCAACAGATAGGTGAACCTCGTGGAAATCATGTGTATCCATGTTGTACGAAGCAGTAAATCTGAAGTCGTTCAAGTATCCACAACAATATTTCACCCTAGTGTCCTTGCGGATGCGTTTGTTGATTAATGGTCAACCTCCACTCGTTGCATCTAAATCACGAGTGCTCCTCCGACCTGGTATTGGTCACTTTAATTCCACTCGGAACGGCGGCCTGTCAATCGATCGGAAACAAGTAAACAACCTATCTATAATTTATGAGCACAGATTAAACGATTTATAACCTTTCCAAACTGTCACGTAGCGCATTTGGTGCAATGAAAAATGGATTTGGTCATCACTACAGAGGCAACAACAACAACGAAAACAACACTCTGGTCAATTTGCTGGGTGCTCATATTACGCCCCTATCTCCAGTGGCTCAGCAGTTGGGATCTGCAAGCGGCACACCGCACAGCGATACCAACAAAATAATAACTGTTTGTTATTATACTGAGATTGGAAGCTTCCCAGGAATCATACTGAATCATTGGTGGACTGAGGATACTGGGCGTTCTAGCTGCTTTCTCACGGTGTTTGACCCGTTTCGGATTATCCATCGTGAAAAACCGGATTTTGGAAGTGGATTGTGAGCCGAGGAGTTGTCTTAAACTGCTCCAATTCGATCATGTTGGTTGCTCTGGTACTATATGTAATTGAGCTCAATGTCAATCCTGAAGGTAGCGATATACTTCGGGTTGTACGCACCGGATTTGGCATAGATCAACGCAAATTTTCTCCACATCGATACACGTCGCGATCAACATTCAGGTGTCCATGCCCTGGTAACAACCTTATTGCCGCAAACCAATTTTTGAGTACATGCGTTTCGCTTCCGTATCACTTGCGCTTAGTGAGATGCTAGATATTACAACATTCGTCAGATGCATCTCTTAATGAGCCCAACCTCGAAATCAGTTCTACTCTTTGTGACCTCTGCTTGCTCGGTTCATATCTTATTAGCGCTCCAGTTAGACGTTTCTGGATATTGAACTCTAACGCTTCATTTGACTAGGTAAAAAAAACGCCCAGATGTTTGCTTACTTCTGAGGTTTACTATCAATTATTCTCCATCACCTGCAGCCAAAACCAGGGTTCTGCGGATATCTCACATCCAACTGAAGCCAGACTGATCCTCATCACTGACAAAATGAACGGTTGGTACTGCCAGTAGTTCCTTCTCCCTAAGATAACAGCATGTTTAGAGGAAACATTTTGAATGGCGGACGCAAAATGAATGGATGCGCCTGGCATGAGCTAACCCACATCTTACGACAGATAGCTGAGTCCTAAAATCACGCTGACATTCACTCAGTGTTGTAATACCATCCTCCAGATGGAGCAAACCTCAAATCCAAAGCCTCAAAGAAGTGCACATCTGTTTGCTCCTTGTCGTTAATCACGAGCAATGTGCGGATAATGGTTATAAAGCAATGGCCTGATACCCCATGATAATCTAAATGAAAACAAACACTTTTGAAGTGGTTAAAACACCACAGCCGTAAGCCTGACCTGCTTTAAATCGAATCTGGTGAGATATCTGGGGTCATTGGGCACAAACGTTTTCAAAAACCTTGGATATTGTTCATCTTGGTTTTCAGGAATCACTCAAAAATACTCTAAAATTGCACTGCTGCCCGGTATGCGTTACATCGAGCTCAATATAGCTCGGTGGTTATTGCGCGCACTTACTGACCAGAAGCTCTGTGGTTTGAAGCTAACCTCTGCATATCGACGGTTTCTGTATAGGCTTGGGCAAACTGGCAGTATATTGGCCTTCGCGCTTCCTCTGGGTGAAATGGCAGCTGGGCGCCGAAAGGGTACTGCAGCTGAACGATTATTATTATATATGCGTTACACTACGTGTATTACGTGACAAATTAGCTGAATCACACAAGCGGATTACGGTTGTAAAAGAGAGATGATCATAAAAAAATTGCCATGATCTGCTGTTTTCTAGTTACGGATCAGTCAATCGTTCAGTTATATACAGCCCTGTGTAACATTGCTCATTCTCTTTGCGTTGAACTATTGTTCAATGTGGTTCCAGGCGTCCGGCTGTGAGATTGGTTTCACCGCACTGGAGACGATACTCCCAGCACTGGGGAACGATAATCATGGTTTCTCAATCTTCATCCGTATTATTTCGATACCTCGAATATCATTGCATACGAAACACGAGGTGATCCTTGAGCAGAAATTTCCGCTTAACTCTATTATTAATGAGAAATTAGGCTGAGTCTCCTGTGAACTCCGCTTTCATGTGCAGCTCCATCTACGCTCACTTTTATGTAAAATTACAAACTCAGATCGATGGGATTTGGGGAACTGAGTTCACTCACTTACCTCCCCGAAGTGGCACGATCAACAGCTGGCTGTCCAGTTCTCAACCTCTTGAGCAGCATCATATGAGAAGTGTCTTTGAACTTTGCGAGTTCAGGTACAAGTTTTACTCAATCCCGGAAACGGCTAGAAGATTGCGAGCAACTTCGTGTCCAAGGTTCATATGTGGGACGCGAGTGTTCTCCCCACATTGATTTACGTGTATTAACAGCTATTTAAAACCTAACCGGCCTTGTGTGCAGACCTGGTGAATTTTCTCTAGATACATGTACATGATGAGGTTGATTGTTCCTGAGGTTGATACTGTGACCAAATTAAGAATCAGCGCAGATCAAATTTCTGAAATCCACCCTATTGGGATCACCTAATAATAGAACCAAGGAATATTTATTCAAAAGCCGAAACCCTCAACAGGGTTATATTTAGCAAAGCTTAAAAATAACATGACCTTTGGCGTATCTTCAAAATGAGCTTTAGTGGTGCCTGATAAATATCCTTCTGGAGGCAAACTTGTCAAATAAACTGGTAGTGGCAAACATGTTATAGGTGAGACTCTAGAAGACAAAATTAACCAATCTGCACACGTACAGATAACAGCTTGGCCTTACTCAATCTGATCTCTTCTTGCTTAAGTAGCACGTTTTATCTTAGTAAACGTCACCTGTCTCAGGAACCAGAATTTCACTAAATCTGGGTTGTTCCTCCGGAAAATTTTTGAAAATGCGCTGAAATACCCAATAGCCAACAATGCGTTCATCATGAGTTTGCTGAACATGATCAGGCAGAGTGGTATAATATGCCAGTTCATTCATTTTGAAGTGATAAAACCGACAGGTTGGCTTTTAGACAATTTTAGCTGGGTATTACTCAGAATGTGTTCTAATTGCCTCGTGTTTAGTGACGCGTTTATGTCATGTGGCCTTACTGTTTCTGGAAGCCTGATGTTTCTACTAACATTGACGCATTCATTCAGAAGCTTACTCCGCTCTCTGACATAAGATCTGTGAATAGTTTCCTTCAGAAAAGATGGATCAGTTTCGTCCATAGTGTACAGATCACCAGGTAGAAAATTCAGTGTGCAACTGTCATCGGATACCTAGTTGGATTCATCACATAACAGCTGACGATAGTTGTCATTATTAGAAGTGAATCTAGCAGTAAGATCTATGCGGTCCATTTAATGCTTTAACTCCGCTGCTCTCACCTGAATCAGTGCGTTAGCAATCAGTGTTTCTAATGGTCATGAAGGAATCGTTTGTAGGATTTGGATTTTCCTGTTTACCCGCGGCCATCGTAACCATATTTGTATCCCTTCTCGTCCGTGAGTTCCTCGTTGTGCTTCCTTGGCGCAATTAATCCGGATTTTATTCACCGAAACAGTATTAGGGCTAATCAACCTCTGAGAAGCAGCTCCTACGAATACCGCAACTACGTGAAACGGATCGAAAGCCTCCAGAAAGCCTCAAGTGTCTGTAGGGCTACTTGACCGGAACGTCCTGAAAAGCGGATCGGTCGGTCGTCCAAACCAGGACAGTTAATGGCTGTAAGCAAAACAATCCCATCGATCAAAGCATGAAGTACGCCTACTGACACGTGACGATTCAATTGCGCCAAGCGTGCAGTAGTGGAGTAGTGGCGTAATGCTCACATTGTGTGGATAGGCCTGGATAATTGCGTGAGGGTGTGAAAGGAACTGTTTAAACAGAGTGATGTGAATCCAACTTTTACAAACTACCTATAACAATCTCTTTGCACAACCGAGGTCTGCTTTTCATGAGGCTTATGGTTTCGTTCTTTCTAGCCGACATATTTTGGATCTGAGCTATAACAACCCGCTGTTATGCAGTGTTCCTTGCTGGTTTCTTTCGAACGGCTTTCCATCCAAAGAGATGATAGATCGACTTTCCTTCTCTCCACATGTTCTGTAAACGTAATGACTGGACAATTTGTGCATTGCAGTGCTTTCTCCGTGCGGCCATTGTCCCATACCTAAATAAGTTAGTATGTACAATTTGGTTTTATCGCGTTTCGGCCACCCCAGCAAACAGTCCTTCGAACCACATAAGGGTATTTCTTAGTCTAGACTTCGAGTCACTATGTCACCGGTGCGATCACATACGTGTAGATACAGACGCGGATATCGTAGTTCAGCCCAGATGATAATCCGGTACGGCGCTTTGACGCGACAACCTGACAACTCAAATTTTATCACTCGGTAGTCAACCTTCACAATTTGTTGTCAAAATGTGATATTACATCAACGCATCAGAAACATGAGCCCCGCTTACAACCTCACGAATCTGAAGGAATAACAAGGGATCTAGGTGAACGAAGCCTATCATCCAGGAGCGAGTGAGAAGGAGTTTCTCAGCCTCATGAAGCTGCACCTAATGTGCCTCGTCTGGCCCAATGGAGATGTATAATTTTCACAAAAATTCCGACGGTAATCCCATAGGGATTGTACTGGCTTCCTGACTACATGCGTCGCTTATTGCGGGGGCTCATAACCGCATTTATACCCGGCAGTGTGAGTCCGGATACAAGGACTGTGAAGCAGGATTGTTTACTGTGCATCTAGACTTTACATCTCTCTCTCTTGCTCCGTCCAAGATACAAAGTAAGTGCAAAACCAGTTTAGCTTGTCGGCGAGTGTAAATTTTGTTCTGTGCTCTTCCAAATCCTAACCCTAAATCAGCCAATAATCAGATGAGTGCTTAATTCCATATACATATAGACAAGGTTATGTTTTGTAAGTGGCGGGAGAAGGTAACGCGGATAGATGAGCGCTTTTATCGATACGGTACAACAGAGCAGCGTGAATACGTTTCCAGCTCAAGGTGCACCACCTGGTGACCGACAAATAATGCCGATCTAATAATCACATTCTTAGTCTCATGTTCATGCTCATCAGACGGTTTTGGATAACTTTACTCACCTTTTCGACATAAATACTTGGTAAAGATAGCGTATCATGGAACTTTTCTAAAAGCACTATCAAGATAAGCTTACATGCGGTGGTACACTGCTATGACAACATTATTCGATTGATGATTACTTCCTGTTTTCATTTTGAGGGCACAATTTGCTCCTCAATGCCCATCAGCTGCCTCCGTACTTAGCAAGTCCTGCCAAAGCTTATAGATACCAACAGTTCCTTGCATTTTCACTTATGTACTCACAGACGGCACAAAAACCAGCAATGTGAGAAAGTATACTGAACGGATGCCTTGATGCACTTTATGAAGGTATTTCTGTGTAAAGTCACCTTTTAATAAAACGGACTCAGGTCAGCTTGAGCTCACTTTCATTGAGACCGTTTTCTCATGCATCTGCCATCAACTGACACCTACACCCAACTCTTAAGTCTCATCATGTATCGTATCTCAACAGGAAATTCAAAGTGCTTAATGAATCAATCAATTCAAGTCAATTAGTTAGCATATTTTCTGGGGGTTAATTTTCCTCATAATGCCACGGCAGAAGAGTTCTGCGACAAACGTGGTTGCACAGACATTCCGAGTTCTGGCTTAGAAATTTCAAACTTCACAAAAGCTGGTTTCCAATTTTCTGTGGCCGTTCTGTGCTCGTAAAACTGGGACCTCAGCGAATGGCATGCACACTGATTCCGTTTGAATCGCCAACACCCCGTACACTAGCTTATAAGCCAAAGCAACGCAATCGGCGCCTTCAGTCAATGTGGATCGTGAACTTTCCGGTTTATTTGAGACGCCTCTTCTACACACGAACCCGAGTAAAATTATGCTGATGGAATCCGTTTCCAGTCATATTACGGTTTCTTACTCAATAACTGTCATCAACATCATCGTCATCTTCATCAGTACCCCAGTAATAAGTACTCGTGTTTATCTGCCGAAAAAGTTGTGTATTGAACAAGGTCGATGATAATAGAAGGAAATAAGAACCAAGTAATTTATGGCAGTGGAAAGCCTTATCTGCTATCCAGACGAGCGTTTCATGGCCAATACTGGTGGATATCGCTCTGACTGTTGAAATTTCGAGAGTTCTGCCCTGTAGCTATGGCTGAGGCTTCAAAGGATGGGGAGAAAATTATTCAATCGGTTGTTTCGTAAATTCCTTTCCACTTTCCACTTTTCACTATGGCTTTATTCCCTTATGGTTGAATGGCAGTTAAGCTACGGTATTATTGTCCATGGTGATGATGCTCCTTAAATGGAGTGGTTATTGGATACACAGTAACTTTAGTTACCGTTGTATACCGGTGTGAAGATGATCATTGTCAATCGTCAATAGGCGACTGCAAAGCCGTCGGAACATTTCAGCACTGAAGGTATCAGGGAGTGAAAACAGCCACATTGCCTGCCCAGGCCTCAATCTGAGACAGTTTCAAAACTGACCGCCGTCATCTATAAAGTCCCAAAACCAGCAGGGACCACCAAGCTTGTTATCCTCACTAGACTGGGGAAACAATGCGTGTCAGTCAATTTCGGTTGCCGATTTTCACTGAGCTCACAATCGTGCTCGTCATCCTATCCAACTCACCCCAACTCAGTGTAGCATCAACGTACACATGAACAAAATATCACACGCGCGCACACGCATCACGCATGCACGTACACACCATGCAACTGCTACCAACCAAGGTGCGAGATTGTGTGTCAATCATGCAACGACGAACGGCTATCGGAAGATCAAAGTATGGGGTTGCATAATTTATGCGCACCCGTCAACTCCGACAACCAGTTTGGCGGACAAATTGAATCTGTCCACATTGTGTGGGCACACAGAAATGGGAAGAAAGGGGTTTTTAGCTGGACAAAATATGGAACGATAATCAACTAACTGTTCGCTCTTTTTTGGGTAACTTGTGACTTAGCTTTGTTCGAAGCAGCTACCCTTCCATTTAGGGATTAATAGTGAGGCGCTGTAACTTTCCCAAGTTTCAATAGTGTTCATGTTTTTTCGTCGGTTAACATCACACACACACTCACTCGCGAACCCTGTCAAATAAATGCGTGCGTATGCGTCGATTTCTCTTTGTTGTTGTTGCTGATCCCGGTATCGATTTTTCTGTTTCATTCTCAGTAGGCTGGTAAATGTTCACAAAGCTGTGCCGTCTTCTAGCCACAAACAAAAGTAGTGCTCTCTTTTCTCCTTCATTTGAATTATGCAAAGCACCTAACAGCATGTTATCTGGCCCTCTAGTACCGTAAAAATGGTTGTCTGCCAATACCAAAGACTTACATAACAGTGAAAACAGGCTCCGTCGACCAATCGGAAATCCTAATCGATTTCATCACCAATAAAAATGGGGTCATGCGGATGTCTGCCTTGTTGTACTTGATGATGAAACAACAACAACAACAACAACAACAACAACCCAAATGAGGGTAACTGCTCAAATTTATTTGAATTGTCTGCTGGGGCAGTTCTTCGTTTTACTTGGCGTTAATTAATATGACAATAAACCGGTTTCGTTTTCCAGTAGAACAAATAGTTGGACAAGTTATGTACAATCAAAGACTTTTGTGCTTAACGGTTTTTAGTTTCAACAGGCGTTCTTGAAGGGACGGGCTATTGTACCCAGTGTGACGTATTGCAAGTCTATCACAGGCACTGGCATCTCGTACGGAGCGCATGTCAATAAAAGGCCCCGCTTTTTGTAAGATTCACGATTTTCAAATCATCGGATGATGAATAGTGTTCCAGAAGGTTCCTAACTCACCAATAAGGAGAGTGACCAACGTTGTCATTTCCGTGTGTTCATCGTGATTTTCACTGTCATACGAGACTATGTGATACTAGTGAAGGGGATGTTGGTGTCCAAGTTAGTGTAGATGTTCGCTGGCTTGCCGGTTGAGCTAGACAGTTTGATTGCAGACGCCTCATCATCACGATTGGATTGTGAGGGGGTTGAGTGGTGCGTAGCGAGGTGTTATTGGTTGTTCACCAATGATCTGACCGCAACTGGTGATGGAACGTTTGCAATCAAATTGACCAGCCAACGACCATATGATACTAGTGTTGAGTCTGTTGCAGCAAACGGTCCTAGAAAAATGCCAGAACATAAAATTTCACCAGGTAGTTAGTTTATCACGTTGATTCATTTGGGATTGAAAAAAGGAAGTGTACTGCCTTAAAATGTGCAGACTTCTCACTTCGCAAAGCTAACTGCAAATTTGTTGAATGACCTCTTTAACCCACAGTTTCTACAGTTCTCGTAGTCTCTCGTCCTTGTGTTGCCTAGTTATATTCAATTCGTTTTACCTAGGAATTTTTCAGTGAGTCCGCTTAGCGTGAACCTCATGGTATGAGGCGAGATGATTCATAGGTTAGAACGCGAATTTACTGACCGGAAGGTCCGTGGTTCGAACCCGACCTCTGCCTCTCGACTTCCCCTGTCTAGGCTTGGGCAGCCTGACAGTATTCCAACCTTCGTGTTTCCTTCGGGTGGCATGGCAGCTAGGCACTGAATGGGTGTTACAGCTGAACGATTACCTTTTTTTCATTACGGTATGGTAGAAAAGGAAGTGTTTTCAAGGCCACGCCATGTACTCTTTACTTCGTGTATATTTAAAGTTAAAAATAAAATAACGTGTCCTACTTCTTAAATAAGCACTTAAATTGAATTACCGTTATACCGCATTTTATCGTCTTACTGCTACCTCATATGGTAAGAGGTCGGAATCAAGTGAGAAAATGTCTGAACGTACTCGATCGGACACCCGATTTACGTGAGGTCAAACAATAAAAAGAATTGGACTGCCACTGTGCAAATTTTGTGATTCGGATTTTAAACTGAAATTAAGGATTATATCCGCATTATTAGCATGTGAGCTGTGTGCCAAATTCAGTGCGAACGTTCACCATGAATTAACTGAACTTGGCTGAGTCTGCGTTTGTACGACTCACACGCATCCCGAAAGAAAAGGGATTCAAAGAAAGCAGTCGAACTTCTCGCTCTTTTATTGGCCAGATTTGACAGGAACCTCCAAAGTTTGTGCCAGAAGAACACTCAGCACATAACAAGAGGGTGTTATTAAGGCTACAGTTGTGCTACACCGGATATGCTTGTCGAATTGGAAACCAAGCACCTTTGGTAGCTGAAAGCATAAAAGGCAGTGACAAAGAATCGTACAGTTTCACGAAAGTCCAGATAGACCAGATAGACCAAAACTGGAAATAGTGGATGACTAGAAAGGAGGATCCTAGTAACAACATCTCTCCTCTGCGCTGGCCAACCTTGTAAGATGAGCACTTTTGATCCGTCCAGTTGGCTCCATCATCTCTCCGTTACGAAATGTCTGTCTGCAGTCTGGATTTCCCGGTTCCCTATGTCACTACTCAGTGTCTCCTAAATCAGGGAACAGGTTCTAGAGAACAGCACTGGAAAATTGATGAATTGCGGCGCTATCAACAGGAACTATCCATGTAAATGGTCGTTGGCGCATTTTGCTTTCAGAGTTCGCAAGGGGTGAGGGGTTGTACCAAGCATTTGCATACGTGACACGTGCAGAAATATGACATAGTATTACTTGATGTAACAGCTATACGAAGATATCTCAGTGACATTTGACTACGGCTTTGTTGTCATAATTACTTTTGCCTCAAAGGGAGATCCATGAACTGCGCGAGCCTTGCGAACCTGAAGCAAGAGCTCTTTCATCCTTTCTCCTCACACAGATATTGCGGTATTATCTCGAATCATGCTTGTACTCACCAGTGCTTTGAATAGCGCAACTATACTACGTTGCATAGTCTTTTAAATGGAACACGGCAATTGAGGGTTGACCGACAGCCATTTGTGTTCTGATCTAATTTGTAAGATTCCACCAGTCCTCTCATCCGTTGAAAGAGACGAAGAACTGCACGTTTTAAAGTCAGGTGAACTGTCTACACGAGCTTGCATCGCCTAGCGGTACCGGTTTAAGTGTGCTGAGTCAGACAATTTGTGTCGCGTGATTTCGCTCGATATTGCATAACCAATAACATGATACAAGATCTCCACCTCATCGTTAGGTCGATGAAGTGGAATCGCAGGTATTTTCAGTCAACTACGAATGTCGCGTAAGGACAGTTGATTAGTTAAACATGGTTATTATTCGAACCACAGGAGCCTTACCTCGCATAGCAAGCAGTACCAACAAGAACTATGTTTACCTCCCAGGCTACTGAATTGCGACTGAAGTCAAGCAATACTTACTCCTACAGCCCCGCATATAATCCACCATCGAAGTCTATATTGGTCAGTATGTAAAAGCCCCCCGTTGACTTCGGTGCGGTTTTAGCGTTTCGTTTATCACCCAGACGATGAGAATTTAGATGCCCACATAAACTCTGGCTTTCGTGAGTTTCCGTTAACTTCCTTTGGTGTATACGGGAAAAGATCTATGCGAATCACATCTTGAACCCTCTCCTCATCTAAGATGTGCCTGAAGGGTTTGTAAAAATGTCGTTCATTCTGACGAACGGCTTATGTCTGTAGGATATTTTTTTTTAGATATCCTTATAATCCAACTGTGATTTTTCGTTTCTTTTGTGATCACAATTCGTGAAGTTCTTGCACACACTTTGACATCGTAAGCGAACAAAATTTACCAGTGGCACTCAGAAGCAGTTAACATTTGAAGCACCCCGAGCTGGAAGATCAAGGAATCGAACCTGATCGAAATTATTTTAAATCCCCGCAACTCATCGGCCGTAAGATTTAGGCACTCACATTAATCGGCAAGTTTTTTAACTGACATTCAACACTGATCTAGTGTGTTAATCGCAAGAGATCTTGCTGGTTGGTTCTCCGTCTACTTTGAAACTCGACCGATTTAGTAACCTACTCACTTGACCTGACGGAGCCTTTGTATCAAAGGCGAAACGTTCCTCAGTTATAAATCCAATGATTGTTTAACAAACCCTTCTCTGTCGGTTCTGAACCTTTTTTTGAAAACAGCTATGCCATTTGCCAAATACAATAAATTTCAATTTTAATTTGTCAGCTATAAACCGCGTACCATGAGCACATTGGTTCTAGCTGCTAGTTTTGATCACCGGGAACTGGGAGAGTGTGGGACATACAGCCAAGCTTGGAGGCGATGACATGTTTGGTTATTTCGGGAACTAGGTAGCTACTTTGAAGGCGATACCCTTGATGCGTTTGTGCCACTGACTGCGCGATTGGACCATTTCTGCCAGTGTCATTGACCATTAGTGAGAAGAGTCTCGGGGTCCCCGTCCAGGGAGGCAACAGTTACGGACCCAACTAAGTTTACTGGTTAGTGTTTTCGTACTTCTTTGCCAGGTCAAACACTGTCCACCTCTCGACCGCCTCCACTCAGTACAGGGCTGGGCAGACGGCATGTGGAGTACATGACTTAACCAGCGTAACCTATGAAACGTGAGTAATTCATATATCGCGGGAGAGTTCCCTCTTCCTAAGACCATCTGGCGTACCACAGCATTGCCAATTCGATGTTCCCACCAGACCTGACCGGTGCTCCGGAGACACCGATGGTCAAACACTGACATCTTCCCTATGTTCTCTGCGCGTAGCAACCACGTTTCTGATCCACAAAATAGTATGGATCGCACTACCGTAGTGTAAACTCTGACCGTGACAGATAGAGTGACGTCACGTCGGCGCCATAGGTGTCAGAGGTTGGCAAAAGCTGCTCTGGCCTTCCCGATCCGAGAATTAACATCATTTCCAGCCAGTAAACAAATTTATTTACCACGTCGATCGGCTCGCCTGCGAGCATGAGGTTTGGGTTTGATATAGCCCAGTCTTGTAGCAGCACTCTACACTTTTCAGGTGTGAAGCACATGCCAAACCGTGCAGCACCTGCACTCCGACGAT
Source organism: Clonorchis sinensis (assembly GCA_003604175.2). Lineage (NCBI taxonomy): Eukaryota > Metazoa > Platyhelminthes > Trematoda > Opisthorchiida > Opisthorchiidae > Clonorchis > Clonorchis sinensis. The sequence continues at coordinate 36,112,279 of CM030370.1, forward strand.
GGACTCGCCATATCAGCGTTTTATTTGGATATCTTCTTGGCTTATTTGGGCTGCAGACATATGTTTTACATAATGAAACTACCTTTACATATGTGATTGCGCATTCCATTCCTAAGTACTGTTCGGTGGAATTTTCAACCCCGTATCAAGTGATGAGTGAGTGTTCTCGCCAAAATCTATGTGGTTTACTAAGGCTGACGGTACTGATAAACTAAATCCCTTATTTGCATGGTAGCAAATAGATAGAAAGTGTTCCAAGCTATTTAGGCTTTTGTTTCGCCTGTCACACAACAGTCTAAAGACGTTTCCGACTCCTCCGTCTTCTGGTTTCTTTTAAACCACAATGATACAGTGCATAAGTCTGACCACCAGACACAATATAAATACATACAGGGACTACCTCAGTATAATAAACGATATAGCAGATCTCAGGAGTGAGACCTTTCAGAGCCGAATCCACCACAAAAGAGCCTGGAGTTTTCGCCGTATGTTCATCACCTGGGAAAACACCGTATGGCGAACTGGAAACACGAGACCTACTGGGATTTAGTTAAGGAGTTCGCGATCCTACGATGCGGTATCACGACAAAGGAACGCATTTTGTTGGACTCAGATTCTTGTGTTGACCTCACTTGCAATCAGTTACAATAGTGATACCGAATAAAGGACCCAACGGAGGAGTGAAATTTTTGATACCTCTTGGAGAACTTAACACCGCGTCGTGCCAGAAATGAAAGCTGGGAAACCAATATCTAGGGGGGATTCGTGTCCGTTTTAAGGATCTGTCATACGATACGTGCTTTCCTACTTATTTGCTTACGGGTACCCACTAACCAAACAGATAAGCAAGAATCTCACACGAATCTGCGTCTAAGGGAAGCTCTTAACCGGGCCTGGCTCAACATCTACCATGATGCACAAAAATTAATCAGCAATATGAAATCGATATCACGGTGCAACACTTATTTTCTGCTCATTAAATTCAAGTCAATATGGTCCTGTTGTTATGGCCTTGGCAACCATGGATAGCGGCGAATATTAGTCATGAAAAGATGTTTGCAAGAAACCTGTGTACGTGCAAAATGTCAGGTTGTACCGTCTGTGTCTGTGCAAATGTGTACAGTTCAACCTTATCACCATCGGTCTCACATCTACCTGTCCTTCGAATGCGGCACCTTATGACAAGCTTACTTATTAAATGACTGACTGATAGAAGTCAAATAAGCCGACTGATCTAGAGCGTACCGTTTGAAGTTTTGATGCAGATTCGTAGTACAAGCACCGGGTTGCAGGTCGAAATTCCATTGGATCTATTGTTGGTCATTCACATATATGTGCGCATGCACACACGTGGACGTTTGTGTGCGGGTTCGTGTGCAGGTCACACGACGCATTCCCATGCGCTGTGTGATGTATTCCACTGAAACTGACTGCCAGTTGGAAAGTTGTGTGCTACAACCTAATCCGCGAATTCTTCATCGTTAATCAGCTTAGGGATAAGTTTCCATACGCATTGCAGAGGAATCAACTTTACCCTTACATACTACCCTTACATATAGGTCAGAGTAATACTGCACCCGAGCATCACTTTAGCCGGATTCTTTATCATTGGCAGTTGTAAGCACCTACAGCCTAATCGATCGAATTCTACGCCACAATGGATGTCAGTCCACCGCTCCATCTACACTGCTTCAAAATCATTTACTCATATCTCTGAACACAGCCGACAATGACCGACATCCAGTGAGGGTGAGATAGAGAGAAACCACCAAAGCTATGTCATGTCAGCTTCACTGCTTTTCATTCTCATTGTCTACTTTGATAGCGTCAAGTCGAGCGTTCTGACACCTCACCCTGATTAGCCATCTCCACCTCGCTTTGTAGCTCTTGAGCTGACACCTTGCCAGGCGATACCGATGCCACTCTGTCTGCTAGCCCTGACAACCTGTCACGATACGAGTTGTTTTTAAGCCTGTGCTGGTTTGTGTGGGTGTTCAGCTGTATGCGCGAGCCTGCATGCGCAAGCCTCAGCAAAATGGGCTTAACGTTGGTTACACCAGTGCTTTATCAAAAAGAACGTATCCCTTTTGTGCCAGATTTTCTAATCAGCTTGTAGTGAATACGTGGACAAACCGGAAATCGAACACGAGGGCATATAATTTCTAAGGCTATACATGTACTTGTGCGGAGTAGGTTTACAGCCGAAAGCCAACTGACAGATAATCGGACGAAAAATTACAAATCAAATCAGTGTTATGAGCTCTTTAGCCATCCTGCCAACGAGGAGTGACTCATCTGGAAAGTGTTTTTGGAACAAATCCGTATAAATTTCTATCCTACGGTTCTAAACCATGGCTTACACTCTCAGCAATGCTTTGCAGCCTACTCACCGCAGTCATTGGGTGCAGTTGGAAATCGGTAGTTTACGGACACCAACGATACTTTGATGTTATCAGTCTACAAACGTTTATTGGCGTCGGTAAGTTGAGTCTGGCCTCCCGGTTTCCTTAGCTTAGTTTAGGATTAGACATAATTCACAAAGTGTGAACTTTGAATAACCACGTGTCACATCAGTTTGCATAGCAGTTTCGAAATTTCCGGCATGTTTTGAGCAGAAGATTTGGATATCCTGATTTGCTAGTGTTGAGCCACATATCTCATTTTAGCTTCTAATGACTCTCCGTCTGGCAAAAACGACTACGGTACGATTTTGAGCAATACCACTTGACCCTTGGATTAGGATTCTTATTTTTCAAACCATTGGTTCATGGTGTTAGACTGGCTATCACAGATTGGATGCTTTCGTTCAACATGCCCGTAAATTTAATATTTCGGACGAATATTTTATCATAAGCAGACGTTCTAAGCTGGTCCAGTTCATAATTGAATGTAGCTTGCCTCCCAATGTCGAGTAACCAGTGTCTTATTGTAACGGCTACCGTGGGCAAGATTTAAAGCTGAGTTTCCAGAAACATCGGTTTCATTCTCTAGGAAGAACAAGTTCGCCATTCAAATTAAACTTAGCTCAGGACAGGATGAATGAGGCTGTGAGTTATCGTTTCATTGGTGAATTAATGTGAGCTGTATGTTTGGTTGGCTCTTCATTTTGTCCGCACTGCCATCAGAAACAATTAGATTTCACATAAATATATAGACACATGTCTCCGAGCCGCCACCAGAGAGACCGAGGACAGGAGAAAGATAACACATCTACCAATTAAGTTTCGATGAATATACATGTATTTAATATGTTTAAAAAATGCTTCCAAAACTTCAACGGGTTTCACTTCTTTCCTAACTCCTGGGAAGTTCTTTGCAACTTTGTCATGTTTGCAGTTAAATCCCAGTGTAGTCAGCGTAACCTTACCGAATGCAGGTATAAATAGTGTCGTGACAGGTTTTCATGCTTCAGAGAGAATAATGGTTTATTCCTGTTCCAAACAACAATTTTTGAGTAATCACAACAACTTTCCAAGACAAGTAACGGTCGATAACATTCTTAATAATATTACATGACCATACAGCTGCCTAAAGTTCATTGTGGCTTATGCTGTTGAAATACCGTTCTAGACGGTTCTAGACTTTAAACGCGCACTTCACACTTCCAGTAGTAGTGGTCTGCTCTGTAGACCATGTCTTACAACTGTATAAGGAAATGCTCATCAGGCTATGGGTCGCGAAGCGTTTCTTAGGAATAACCGATTTTCCATTTCAAATTATTTTCATGACAAACCCGATTTGCATAATGCGAAACTGACTTTTGTAGCTGAAGCAATTAATGAGTTAATCAAAAAGTAATGCTTTTTGGCTAAAATGAAATAAATCGCTCCTTGACAGGAGCAATTTTTCCGACGCTTGTGCGAGTGAAAATGCTTCTGCGTACCTCTGTTAGTTACCCTAGGCAGGTTCTGCGCCGACTCAAACTTGTCTTTCATCCCCCCCCAGTTTGAGAGCTCTACGCGAAAAAACCAGTGATCATATGGTTGCACTTTACGTGTGACTGACTGAGATGAACCCTTAGTGTGTTACAAGACGACGCCAGCCGATGCTCTAAAGTACCTCTGAGGCAAGTAGAACATAAGGTTGACGGAAACTCGGGGACCGCGCCTACCTGATGAGCCCCAAGAAGGGCGAAACCGGTCGTGGGCTGTCGAAGAATTTTCAGCAACCTTATGAGTAGTGCATTACGAATACCTCTGAGGCACCTTGATGATCATGTGAAAGAGGAAAACGCTCTTTTCGGGAAAATTGGGTGAATAATCGGTGGATTTATTGCTGGTCAACGTTCGGCTTTTGATACAAAATCTCCGTCAGGTCAAGTGAGTAAGCAACAAGGTCGATCTAGTTTTAAGGCAGTCAGGAAACCAATCCGTGAGATTTCTTATGACTAGTTGACTCGATCAGTGCTGGTTGTCGGTTTGTAGTTCCTGTTTTTGGTTAATGGAGATGATTAGAGCGGATTGTCTTCATAATGAGTTCGGATTTTGCGGCCCTGCTTTCCCGGTCTAGGACACCTTAATAGAATATTTCTCTCTCTCCCTATATATATATATATATATATATAAAGGTAGTTTCCCGATATGCTAGTGAGATTATCGGTGTTTGGAAACCTAGTTCAAAAATTCATTATCAGAGGCCGCAGATCGGTTGCAGTCCTTCATACCACTCACTCAGTTCACAGTTTGAGCGTCTCACTACCCACCGAATTATGCTCAGACGTCCCTTCAACTGCGCTGTTGCCAGATCAATAAAGGTAGTACAAAATGAATGGGCAAATTGCTGAACATGTCAAAATGTTCCAATAAGGAAGCCTCTACTTCACCCATTTCTGACAAAAGCGAGCAGTTAGGACAAATGACCGGATGACTGTTTTAATTACCAAATAAATCGGGCACTTTTTGTGACCGAACTGCCTTCCAGTTTGTTGTATGAATAGCATCATTTCTCATTACTACCGCATTATCGTATTTTCCCTTCGTTTTCTTAAAATCTATCAGTTTCGGTTTCGTCTTGAAGGTGAATCTAATCATCCTCATGTTGGTTATGCATTGAGACATTTCTATTAGCACAGTGGCTGTTGCTACCGCAACCCGATCCGTTGATATGTACCATGATAAAGAAGGAAGAATCAAAACATCAATAGTGATTAGCACCATACCCCCAAACTGATATGCAACAACAACAACGGTCCTAGTTTGGTAGAGAGTTCAGAACTTTCATGGCTTGTCAGCTGATCATGAAGCACTTCTCAGTCTCCTCAATCCTTTGCAAAACGGTGTTCTCCATTAGTAGAATACTGTGATACTTCAATCAATTGTAAAATGTTTGGGACCAATTGGGTAGTCGTCGTTTCAGAGAGGTTTGGTAAACAGTAAATCCACCAAACCTCTACGAAACTGTGATACTTCCTTTTGAAAACCGAATTTCGGCTCTCTACAGATGGATTTCTACATGTTCCAGCTGAAAATCCGTGCAACTGAAATAATAGGTTACAACATTCATGGCTTGTCGACGACAGTCGCAATATCTAGAGTGAAAAAAACCTTTTTGGTACATGGCTTGGCTCTCTTTCGCCGTCGTAACAAAACGCCCGTGAAGGTTATAACTAGCAGCACGATTGGGCCTTCTAGTTGTGCTTCGTACCGCGTCTACTGCCATTTCATGATCTGTTTGGCTGTTTCCAGATGTTGGATTTCGGCTGAACAACGCCCTGCATAGAGATCGGTCGAACGATATTGGAAGTATAGCCTCCATGATCGAGCTCCTAAAGACTTAATGCCTTAGAGAAGCGGATCAGGTAATACATTGCTGATTTTTCTGGTGCAGTTATTATAGGAAGCGAAGCCGTGAAAAGGAGCAAACGAATATCTCTCCACAACTTCTAGTGAATTAACCGGCTCAGCGGGATCCCCATATAAATTGTGGTAATCGGGATCTTTCGTGGATCGAACAAAAATCGGGCTCTGAGCAATTAGCCAAATGTGTACACGGGATCTATTGTTCTGATGAACGGGATCTGTCGTTGTCTACATTACAGTTAAAACTGCACACTGATTGATTCAATGTTGTGCATCTATGCCCTTTGCTGACACCAGCCGCAAATGAAGCATGTTCAGACAATGACTGCGGAATATATAAACCTGTATCTTTTCACTTATTCACACGGAGATAGCTCAGAATTCCCTCAAACTCAAGGGATTTCGTTAGGGTATTCGACCGGGACGTTTAAATGATCGCTACCATTAGCAGACTACTAAAACGGGGAGGGGACTAGGGCGTGAATATTTTGTCTGCCATCACGGACAAACTGCTAGGAAAAATGAACATTGTTCAGTTACACAGGACGATTACATGTAAAGACAGAGTAGGGAACCAATACAAATTGGAGTTCTCAGCAAGCAGAGAAATTGCCAATCAGTGGTTAAATAAATGGCTAACCAATATACACTAATTCTTCTGTCCAGTATTATGTTTGGACGTTTCCGAAAGTCATCCCCCTTTCCTTCCAATAACTACCGTAATTAGAAAAAATGGTCACTTCCTAATAGATGTATTCGCCGGCATTTACCTCGACTGCTTTTAGGCTTCGTAGCCGATTAGCTAAAAGCTAATCCTAGTCAGTATTGACGAATATCGGTGTGTGACAACAAACCCTCTCCTAATCGGCAACTTTAGCTCTGGGTTCCAGTGAGTTTACGAAGTTGGAACGTCAGCTGTAAAATATGCAGACCTTCGTACCTACAAGGACTGCAAGGTAGCCCTGAACACCAGTCGTTGAATTCTTTTACCATCCCAAACCGACAAACGAAAGTCTACTCGGTTCACAAGCATAATGAAACAACCACCAAATGGTTTGGTTTTGTGAACAGCCGAGGACGATGGTATGCTTATCCATAAGTGATTTACCGTAGGTACCACCTGCGTCGCACCCGATAGCTTACTTTTCCCATTTGCTGCAGACTGGCACTGTTCACCATCCTCAGTTGAACTGTCCGTGTAGATAACTAATTTCTTTATTTTCGTAGTTGTCTGAGGCTAGCTGTTTGCCAGTTACGTTTACGTGAACATACACAAGTCTGATTTTTTCCACCGAATATGTGCACCATCATCGTCATTATCATTTTCGTCCAATAGATCAACAAAGACCGCAACAACAATTGGTCTTGTTTGGGTCAATAATTCGACAAAAATGTGTTTGCTTTATGTACTGAACAGTTTTGTTCAGTTCTGGCAGGTTCATAGGCTATTCATACAACAAGCGCACTTGCGCGCTTAGCCTGCCTCGACATGCGCGGGTCTAGCTTGCCTCGCACAAATTCTGTCTTGTCACGTTGTAGCCATCAATCATTCGTGCCCGCAGCAGCTGCCCATTCGCCGACGCCGACGCCGATTCTGACGTTGTAGTTGTTGTTTTTGTCGCTGACGGTCTTGGTAACGCCGCCAACACAGCTCGTTTGCACACATTGAGACTTTGGCGTCCATCCGCATGCACAATTGCACATACGTGCGCATAACCGTACTCGTTACACTTTTAGTCTCTTATTCGTTTCCTATGCGCAGTCAGTCATCAGTCAACTTGCAGTTTGAACACGTCCGTCCGTCTGTGGTGATTTTATTGTTGTATTCGTGTCATATACCCCTGCCCCTGTTACGGGCCTAAGGGATACTTACGTCTGGCATAATGCTCTCACTCCGAAAATACAACTAACACTAGCACGATAGAAAAACATTTTTCTGAGAATTCATTCTTCATGCATTTCCAGAAGTGGGTAGAAAAAACTTCCACATGTTTGACGTTTCGTTTCGTGCGTACGATTGTCTAATAAAGCGTCCTGCTACATAGGATCGTAGTGCGCGATCATTTGATGATGATGATAATGATGATGAAAATACCATAGGAGGATTGAAAGCGGTTGAAAGAATACTACTCATAATGTTGCTGAAAACCTTATAAGTAGTGCCACATAAAAGACCCTTTGATATCTGGAATATTGTACCAAACGAGACTAGTATGTGGCTTTGTGCAGCACATTGGTTTGAAAATTATAGTAAACGAGAAATTCAGTTGAGGACTCGGTTAAGTCTTCCATTAGTACCGATCTACTTTATGTGAAATTCCAAAAGGCTAACGTGTGGAGATTCAACTGAACTCAAATGCAGGAGTAACAAACTCTGAGTCTCAAAAGAAGAGATTCCAACGGCCGATGTCTAATTGAAAAGTTTGTCGATTCGAAGACCAGTTGCGCTTGGTCGTAAGCAAAGAATCCAATGACTGTTCAAATGTTGAATATCCCATTAGTTTCCGGCTTCTAATTAGTGGTAATTGTAAGTAGTAATCGTTCAGCATCTATGGTGTTAATATGATTTCTAATAAAGTATCTCTATCACTCACAGGAGACATAAGGAAACATGAATTGTTTATACGTATTGGATTGTGTTATGAAAGTGGTCGAAATCATGCCAAACAAGAAGTTTGCGCCGAACATACCCAAATTCAATGCATTAACTCCACTTAAACCAAATGCGACCGGTGTTTGGGAGTTCCACCCAACCGAATCCGACGATATCACTCCGAATGGTGACGAAAGCCAATGCCAAGTTCTGTGAACAGCTGATCAGCACACATGTGTTATGGTCTGAAAGATTGCTCAATGAGATCAGGGAGTGAACATGCGGGATTTTCAGTGTTTCTTACAGTCCACAGGACAAGTCAGATCTTACTTCCTCTGCCAACATATCTCGTTGGTGAGTCACCCGAGCTGAGCAATTTAGATATACAAATTCTTCAAGTAACTTTTCGGAGCCGCAGGTAGCGGTAAGATCGACTCGAATTTGAACCCGTCTGGACTTCAATTCCGATAAATTTTCGAATAATTCGATCCAGCTCAGCCTCGCGCACACATCTCTTGCTCCATTTTTTGACTGTGTCCCCTAAGTAGTGCTCCAGTATGAAATCCACCGTGACTGCGCATCCCACTAGACCGAATTGACACGTACAGAAAGCCAGAATGAAACTTCATTTACTCGAATGTAAAATTCGTTTTTAGACCTAGTTGTCCAAGAGGTTGTGCGAGAAGGGTAAATGTGGTAAAACTTGAACTTTGCTAATATAAGTTGGGTAAGATTTCCATATTTCTGTATCGCAGTTAATATCTGGTAGACGCTATCGGAAACTCATCAGCGGGAGTCCAATGACCTTTCCGAATGCATACGACAGTGCAGTGAAATTGAAATTTTAAAGATTTAAAACACCATCCATCCATTGGGAAATGCATTCTCTCTAAAGGTAATACCGTCACTCCGTAACTTTTGTAATATGATATGCATGAGCAATCACTGTCGGTAATTCGTGATTGGCATATCGGTCACTGCTTCCACACAACACATTTTGAATTTGAAATGACCCGCATCCGTCAGATTGACATCGCTAAATTTGTACCAAAAAAATTATTGTCCGGCCTTTACTAAGGGGAGGATATATGAGGACAGTGGTAAATCTCGACCCGCATCTTTATCTGACTGTAGATTTAGGGTGCTGATGACGTGCTCTTAAGCGACATGCATAAACGCCCTAACGGGAAATGGCCACGATGCAACGCACTGCTTTCCTCTAGGGACAAGATTTGAAGTCTTTTTATCACGTATGTTAGCAGTGGGAAGTTTTTTTTACTGACCTTCAAGCTAAATAGTCGCAATGTGGCAGACAATCATATAAGTTGGTGTAAATAGGTACGTCGACATCGTGACCATTCAGATCGCCTAACTGTGGGAACTGCAAGCTATGTAATACAGTAGAAACAGAAGGACCGTCAACCTAGCTGAAAGTATTTTGTCATTCTGTGATTCTGGTCGCACAAAGCTCGTTGAAAGGGCTTGAATCTTCATTGATTTCTAACTGGTAGGAGAACATGGTCCGACAATCGTGATGTTCTGCTCCATGTTTCAGTCATTTGTGAGAGTTAGTCGCATACATAGGTGATAGTGAACAAGGTGAGACTGAACATTGTTTTCGAAATGCAGAATACTTTCTGTGGTAAATTTTATGAGCCAAACACACTAACGAAAGTGCTCAAAAACCTTTTAAACATAAACGAAACAATTTTAATCACAAGAATTCAGAAGTCACGAGGTATCCTCAAATCCCTCTATTTGGTACGTCGGATACCGTTCGATGATAACACAACAGAACAGAAACAGCATTACACTGAACTGATTCACCGCTTTCAGGGAAGCTAAAGATCACTTCATCCATTTTCTTAGCCAATCAGTAATAGGGTTTACCGTCATGGGGCTAGAGGATGCTGGCTACTATTCGAAAAGGTTCTTTCTCAGTGTTAACTATTGATTTGTCCGCCTTTTCGACTATAGTTAATCAGGGGAATCAGCTGTATTCCACTTCATGATTTTGCACAAGATGAAGGCTCCCGCATGATCTGGAGTAAGCTCATCATCCAACGGCTAATTATGGGTGGTCAGCTTCCCTGAACCAAATGCCACTTCAGTCCGAGTGAGAGAGCAACGCACTTCGGTCTCCTATCTGCCTAAGACCGAATAACTATGCGCCCCGCTTTTGTCTTTTCAACAAAACGTTTGTGGAGAGGTGGTAAATGAGTTACATCGCGCGAGTTCAACGGTTATCATTCGAAAATAATATAGCCATATTGCGATCAACTCACTGATTTCGAAAGATTTGAAAATAACTGATAGATTTAGTACGGGGCAACGCTTCCCTTTTGACATGAAAGTTTTATCAGGCCAAGTTACCGGCTAACAACGTCGGTAGAATTTCGAGGTAAAAGGACAACCAGTCAGCAGGATATTTTGCCACGAGCAGGCTAAATCGGTCTGTTTGAGAGTGTGGGTCAACAAGCGTTAAGACCGGTGTACCTGTAAAACGCTTTCGTGGAGGTTGACCGGGTCTAGAGTCTGGTTCTTCCGGTTAACTTCATTCAAAGATTTCTCTTCTGTGTCGCTTGCAGTTTCTCTTGATCTTTGTGGGTGTTCTAATAATACGCCGGTTGGTTAAGGAGGGGAATTACGTGAATGTGGGTAGAACTGCTTTTTTTTATACCAGTTCTGCTGTTGAATTCCACTTGACGGGCAGTCGCACATTGTTACACGTCAACTCGATTTATCTAATTTTGCCATCCACACAACCGCCATTTTTATGTCTTCTATTTTATTCACCCTATGGTGTTTAGGGATTTTCAGCCGCTGTGGCGTGAATCGTAGTCCACGTCTTATACCTTTCACATTTCCCAGAAATCTTCTGTGTCCTGTGTATACCGCGTGTCCTGCCATTGCCGAGTTTTGATGAGCGCCTTATATTCGTCCGCATTTCTTGGTGGTTTGGTTATTCTGCTCCTGCTCACCAGTTATGATGTGTTGCTTTCTGGCCGTTAATCCGACGTAGACCTCAGAGCAGTTGTTGCATTTAATTTTACGTACTCAGAGCCCATTCTTTTAAACCAGGATGGGTTATTTCAACTACCTCTATAGTGAGCCTAACATTTTTATTCACCCTCTAATGTTGCTTTTGTTCAGCACTCTCCAAATACAGTCAAATACCCCTGCTTTATGTGGAATATTTGATGGGCCTATTCTTTTGTATCGGGACCACTACCTTTCTAATCACGCTTACTGAGTACCCACTTTATTGTAGTCTTTTTCGACGTCAATCTGAGATGCTATTCAGCTGATCTTTTTTTGTGCATCACACTCTGATCCGACTAAATAGTGATGAGATAACACTAACGTATACAGTCTTTAAATGTTCCGACAAGTGGATAAGGACTGTTAGTGGATTCAACGTCCCGTCACTCCTATGTCTTATACACTCTAGGAAGTGTAGAGTAGTCGAGTTGGTTCCATCTCTTAGCTACATTTGATATGAGATACTCGTGGCCTCATAACTTCTGACCACAACAGGTTTCCCCAAAATAACACAAAAATCTCCTGGCAGACAATGAATGATATTCGACCAAGACAATTGGAAATTTTTCATACAAATATTAACTAAAACCGGGGGTACTAGATATCCCGTCGCGAGACCTTTTTCTTGCGAGTAAGCAGCAGAGTCAATACAAAATGGTCAAGATTCAGAAACAACCCTATATTCCCATCTATTTTAATCCACGACGTCTCGGTTAGCTCCAAGAATCTGCCATGGAAATGTTAGTATACACTGAGCTGACACCAAAAATCACTCACCTTCAAAAGAAAGCCCTATTAGTAAAATCGCACAAATCCCAAATGCGGGTGTTGACTTTCCGATGAGTGCTTCTGGTATGCCATCTGGGAATTTGGCTAGCTCATGTGGTGTGGAACCTAGGCCGTCCACTTTTAGTCTTATTGGACTATCTTCCTTGTTGATTTTAAACAACCCGTAGGTCATATCGTATTTTTTGGGTAAGACCGACACAACTAACTCTACCCAAAATGCATTATTATGGGTCTTAACTACCTGGCAACGTCAGGCTTACTCCTATTCCTTATTGTCGTAACGGTGCCACTGTTTATTTGTCTGTAAAGCCTATCAATTAAATGCTGCTTGACCTCTTGTAAACAGTCCCCCTTAGTCATAACTACTGTGGCCTTGCTTCGTAGTGACAGTACTACCCACCTCTTTCGGTGTGTTTAAAGCTGTCCAATCTGACGATCCAACATTCAAAGCTCCTGGTTGCTGGAATTTTAGCACCGCGATCAGCTTGTCACAAACTTCACCTGAACCGTCTTCGTCGGAAGCAGATTGATAATACGTAACTAGCTGGTCCATCGGTGATTGGTACTACCGACTCTTTTCGGTTTCTGATCTTTGGTAAAATCATATCAGGATTAATGTTGCATTGATAGTCCAAGCAATCAACCATTGACGGGTTAGCGGCGAATGTTCATGACACTTCAGCAGCCCCACCTGCTTCTTCCTGCCACGACATCCCACAAATTTAACGAGTGTGTACTTGTGAGTGGTGAACGTGAGTCGTAACTTAGCACATGAACCGGACAATACGGTCACATATCACTGGCCAGTGTGAAACCCGAGTGCCACAAATGACATATCTGAGATATCAGATGAACTCATTCAGTCTTGGTGATTTCCTACTATGGTGGGATGAACCAAACACTACTGGTCGTCTTCATTTTATCCAACGTACTTAAATAAAAGGAGTTCCTGGTTCAAACGCACGTATACAGGCCTTGATGTTGTCACGTCATCAAGCTGCTTGCTCTACCTTGAGACGTACTGCTCATTCTCTCGTGAAGCCGATTGCTTGCGGCCTGATTAAGCTCCCGCCCTATCGTGCAAAAGCGCCTGCCTGACAGTGACCCGGTAATTTGTCATTCTGACATGTCTCTGACTATCCGCATTTCACGTTTGTTTGTTGTTCAATCCCAACTCGTCCGGAGTCGTTATGCCGCCAGACCGTTTGTTCCAGCGCGCGTTTGCGTGTCTGCGTGAGTTGTGAGGCCAACATTGTGCACATTTACCTCCAACTCCACGCGCGCATTGGAATGGTAACTAACGCCCTACAGCCATCAATGTGCGTTCGTGTGTGTCAGCGCAAGCGACTGTCCACCCTTTCACAGCAAACCATTCCAATGCCGATCTCAGTGACATGTGGGGGCGGCGAGAAGACAATTCAAACGATTCGTCCAAGCTGGTTGACAGATTGCTAATGACGTGCAATATAAGACTCAACGGGGCCCGTTTTTGTCAGGCGACTGCATCGCCCTGTGACCCAGTTGGACTTCACTATTTGCCGTCTCCCTACACCACTCGCGGCGTCGACTATCATACGCCTTTTTCAGTATTCCTATCCGCGATTGAGTTTATGGGAAATCAGCCGCTTAGTATTGTGAGTTGTCCTATATAGAGCGATGGCATTCGCTTAGTAATCTATGGCTGATCATTAGTTTGATTGCGTCCCGGTAACAAGCAAGCGAATCCGGAAACTGCCATGTGAAAAAGTGTCAACTAATCGTCAGTAGTATAGTGAATGGGGAAACAAACATTACCGACAACCTTACTCTCTGTCCGTCAGTAGTATGACCAGGACTTCAGTGTGTTACTTATAGGTTGGAATGAATCTGAAGCTTCCCCACGGAAGAAAGTCAAAGGAAAAAAATAGCGAAAAACAATTTGATCAAACAGAAAATTTATACCAAATACACTCAAAAATGATTACCTAACCCTATAAACCAGTAACAGAACAGGTGTTCGGGACCAAATTCAGAGCGAGTTTAGTTCAAACAATGGTCCTAACTGGTCATTAACTCTGCAGTGATGTTTACACATATTATTGACTTTGGGCACAATACCTCCTTTTGATGAAAAAGTTCTTACAGGATTTGAGAAAATCCGTACAACTTCCAAGAGTTGCCTTGAGGGTGGTTCTGTGTACGTAGAATTTATAACCATGTTTGTCCGGACACATTCTTCCACTTCGGATAAAGGGTAAACATAATTCGAGAAATACACTCATTTGCATATCAATTTGGTTTTTGCGAGAGACTCACCTGAAACCCAGCTGAATCTCCCATTTGTAATGTTTTCAGACAACTGAATGTGCTGCACCAGGCCGCCTCATGTTCCAGTTGCTACGATATTCGAGATATCGCGATACATGTATATTCGTAATGGACTACTCATAAGGTTGCTGAAAACTCTTCGACAGCCCACGACCGGTTTCAGCCTGGGAACATCACAAACGAGAGATTCAGCTGGGTTCCAGGTGAGTCTCTCGCAAAAACCAAATTGATATGCAAATGAGTGTATTTCTCGAAAACAGTGCAATTTGGGTTCAAGTAGAACATAAGGTTGACGGAAACTCGGGGACTGTGCCTACCTGATGAGCCCCAACAAGGGCGAAACCGGTCGTGGGCTGTCGAAGAATTTTCAGCAACCTTATGAGTAGTGCATTAGGTAAACATGATGCTCATCAACATAGGTCACCCACGTAAACGACAGCTGCTACGTTTCGTAGCGAACAGTAGCGATCACTGAAATACGTATTCATTTTAATTGTTTTGGGCCTCTTTTCGAATACATTCTCCAAGGGAATGAACATTCTGAATAAATTTGAAATCTTCCTCCCGAAAAGGTTTTTTTCATAAGGGAGTAGAACGTAACAAACCATTCAAAGTCTCATGACGACACCTTGGAAATATGACAAAAGCGTCCATTCAGGGCGACGTCCGAAAACAATCCGCCCCTTCCTTGCAAGACTTCTTATCTCATTGGGTCTTTTCTTAGACATTTTCTATGCCTGGGAGTACATCCGTAACTACATCTCCAGTGCAACTCCTCTCGCTGGGTAATGTGTTGCTCCTCCACATTCTTTTGGACGTGCTCGTTGCTGTGTACGCTTCCCTCCTGCAGTTTCAGGGGACTTAAGTGGCCATCTAACGAGCCAGTTTCAACTTAAAACCTTCCAAGAACTGCGCTGTTCCAGGAGAACTCCTATATAAATAGACCATAAATCAACAGTTCTAGGGCAGCCGTATCTTATCAGTGTGCCTAAATCAAACTTAGGGAAACGTATTTCTGCTGGTCGCACTGGATAGAATATTCTAAGCATTCCTAATCCACTGGCTCAGTATAGTTGAAAAACTATTCAGAAATGTAATCCACTCACGTGACGGAAGGTAGCGTCCAAGTTTGTGCTCTTTCTGCTCAAACAACGGCTTCATGCTAAAGGATGTCTCCTGCAGTCCATTTCCATGAAGCGAATGGTTCCCGCTCTAAGTAGTTGCACTGTTGAGAGAAGCAAACGTCATACGGGGCTGAAAAAAGAGGTCTGATGAGATAGTTATTCGGAATGTTTTTGTTCTTGAGTATATCTGTGCGGGTCGTACCAACACAGTTGATATTACTTCACATAGCAATTCCCAAGATTCAAAGTTTGCTCTATTTAAACAGGTGTTTGGAGCAAAAAACCTCAGTGCGCACCAGCTAGAACAGTTTAGTCGATTCTGGTTGAAACCTGGTTGAAACAGCAGAACTGTATATGATCAGCCAAACAACCGGGCCAAAGCCTACCGTACTACATTGTAAGTTCACACAAGGTTATGTGAAAACACTTTTGTGGCGCGCAGCTAGAATCCATGCAGAACTTGAATTTAACATCAGCTTCATTATCGATAAGCGTCAGTAGACGTCAGTTTGTTGTTTTCGATGCGGCATATCGTGGCCCATTTAATTTAGGTGAAAACGGTCGATTCAGCGCAGTATATAAAATGTTTATGGCTACATACTTTCGTCGTCGTTTCACCAGGTGGCAAAGTTTGGTAAAGGAAATATTCCTGAGATCCTTCTGAACGTTGAGACATGCTTTTGTTTTACGTATGAGTAACTCTTCTCTAATGCTCGGTTTCAACGCGGCACTATCCTATCATAATAAGTTTTGCTACCGTCAAATGTCATAACTGGTTTCCACACCACCGTAAGGCTAGTTGGATGGATAATTTATTCTAGGCAATGTAAGCTCTTGGGGTGTCGGCGGGTTCATTCACACAAGTTTGCGAAAATTATGCAGTAACCTTTGATTTATATTGCATATTGTCGTGAATTTTGATTTAGTTTGGTTTCTTGAGAGATTTATTTGTGACAACTAAGTTTCTAAGCTGCTTTTCACAGTAGATTACCATTATTCTTGATTAGTATTTGACCATGCATTCATTTATTCCTTCTCTGTTGACCAGATGACCACCAACAAGCCCAAAGAAGAACAGTCCATAAAATAGTATGGAAGTACTTCCAGCAGCTGCACCAAAAGTGACCACTAAAACGAATTCCACAGCACTTGAATTCTCACTGAACGAAAATACTGCGACATCAACTATGGGGTTGGAAGCCAGTAACCCAATCAGCCCACTTACTACTGCATCTGTGTCCCCAGAATGCCAGAAAACGCCTAACCTGACGACTCGTACGCCACAGTATCCCAGTCCGCCGATTCTTCCACCACTGAATTTATCCAGTCTACCAAACACTCCTACCAGCGGACCCAGTACGGACTTATCTCCATTAAGCAAGCGCCCTTCAAGTGCAGAAATCCTCCGCTCACCGGGTGAAAGACAAGTATGTGGGTCTGGTGCATTGCAGATCACACAACTCGAACCCGGAGAGAGTGCAGTGAAAGAGGCAGAGGAAGTCCACGTTGAGTCCGATATTTACCAACATGGGTCAACTAACGCACAAAAATCTATTGCATCAGTCAGCAAAGTCACGGAACCAAGAGAGGATGGAGCTATCTCCGACTGGACACAGGCGTTGCAACAGCTAGCAGCATTCTGCTACGGCAGCAAAAAGCCACCTGATGATTGTCAACGAAGCTGTGATGTATCCCTTGCCAGTCAATTCTTACCAGAGCCTATGAACACATTTCAAGCCATGCTAGCTAATATGGGTCAGTTGCTCCTTAGTTCACAGTTTCCCAATCCATCTTCAAAGGTATCTAAAGGAGGATCACATGACACGAACCCACAAGACTCTCCCTCACATAATTCAGTGCGACAGTACGAGTCACCAAACCCACTCCAAATGCCAAATTTCCCTCCAGCTCCTCCTCTCCCAACAAGTTTTGTGAATGGCACAGAACATAGTACTTCTGCATTCAAATCGCAGAACACCGATTTAAGTAACCCACAGTCGTCTCTGGCTTTGACAGCATCCTTGTTAGCAATGATGGCTGTGCAAAAACCAGATGGTCATGGAGTTCATTCGAATTCTTTCTTGACCTCATCAGTAATTCCAAACACATCATGCTCGAGCACATTATCTTCGACAATGCCTCCTAGTTTACAAAGTCTGTTTGCATCGAACTCGACACAATCACTGTTTAATACCGCGGACTCCGCATCTACGAAACATCCTGGACCCAACCTCACTGACGGACGTGACCTACTCTATCAGCTTGGGCAGCACTTGATGGCGATGGCCACCTGTTCGACATCAGTCGACTGCATACCCAAGTCATCCAATGAAATGGGATCGGCCTCCACGTCTGGAGCAAGTAATTCTGGGCTTGGATTTCCTTCCGCTCAACTTCCTTTTTTATCCGATTCAGTGTCCTCTTTCATCAATACGAAGATGTTCCCATCTCCAGCTGCCCTTCAGGCCCAGGGACATATGCCTTTTCAAGATGTACCGAGTTCCACCTCGCAAGACAGGCGGACTTCCAACTTCGGTGTTCCTTTGCAAAGTATGGGGTTTGACAAGAATTTGCCTCATTTGTCTACAAGTGGAACGGGACTTAGCGGGATTTCAATGCGTGGTAATCAGAAATACAGTGCTTATTATCAGCATCAGCGTAAACAAGGTTTTTCACTTGGTGTTACAGGCGATTTCAATAACCCCAATCAAAGCCGACGACAGGCTACCACAAATCCGTTATCAAACCCACGCTATGGTGGTCGAAGATTCCGTAGTGGTTTTGGTGGTGCCACACCCAGTATGGTCGGACTGGACGCGCGAGGTCTTCAACGTCTGCCTGGTGTGAGGGGTCCGTCCAACGCGGTTGGAGGGTCCATTTACCCGAATTTTCGGGGAGGTTCCTACAAACATTCATTGACCTCTCCAGGGCTGATCCCCGGTCATATGAAATCCCATGGGACGGTAGAATCCATGAACCCGCTGGCTACAGCTGGTGCGGCGGTAACGTCATCTGCTGCGGATCACGCATCCACGCCCACCCGACTGCGAGACACAGCTTTTCTGTGTAGTTGTGGAAAAGACTTTGAAAGCCTGTACGTCTTCACTTTGCACATGAAAGACACGGGACACAAGCCAAAAAGTGATCAGTCTGAAAGGGATATTCCAAAGTTGGTCCGTGGGCAAGACATGTGGATCAACAGTGAAACTGAGCAGACACGTGAAATACTTCGGTGCATGCGTTGTCATCAGTCGTTTCGAAATTTACCCGAGCTGACAATGCACATGATGAAAACGAATCACTATTCGGAAATAGTTTACAATGATTCCGGAAGGTTAGTATTTGTCAACCCAGATGAACCCCGTCGCGGCTCCGGCACATCCTCTGGTTCCACATCAATCCATATGTCCCCATCGAAGCTTCCTGTATGTAACCTTACTGGAAAGCGAAGTTCACGAACCTCAACTTCCGGTCATACTTCAATTACTGGCTCCACCTGGTCCAATGGTCTACAGTCCCCCGACTCGGCTGACAGCAGCTCGACGCTAGATAGACAGGAGAACCCAACCTCTGCTGCTGAGAACAACCGAGAGTTGATTAAACACAGAGATTCAGGTGAGCACGATTCATCGGATCCAAAGCAGTGTCAACCGTGGAGGACGTTGAAGCAAGGAAAGATCCGGAAAACCGAGACTAACAAACCTGAAAGCGTCGAGACTTCTGTGCATAAACATTTGGATGACGTTGGTGCACCTAGTACTTCCTGTCAGAGCCCAACACGCGAATGCTCCATTTCTCCAGAACCCCCTGATCTCAAAAAAGCAGCGGGATCACCCTCGTCCACTACTTCAATCAAGGCAACGGTCCCGGAAATATCTGACTGCTCAGTTGAGCTCCAGAGTCAGAAATTCGAAACCAGTGTGCTTCGCCAAATTGAATCTTTTGTTCAGAATAGCCTACAAGGTAATGCCCGAAGTTTGTCTGTTAAGGTCGAAAACTGCAGTTCCAATGCATCTCAGCTATCCTCACCGCACTCAGTGTCTACTGAATTCGGTCCAAACGTTTCACTACCTAACAGCTCAGCATCACAGCTATCACCAGCCGCAAGAAAACGAACTCATTCTGAAGCTAACCTATCTGGGCACTGTTCTCCAGTATCCAGTTTGACAGATGAGCTAGATGTCAAGTTGAAACACACACCTTCAACATCACCTGATAAGCGTGTTTCAATGACCTCCCCAATATCCACAACGGTTACGAGCAGCAGTGATTCTTCACACTTGAGTGAGAATCCCCTTTCGTCCCTGCAGAAGCTTGTTGATACAACACACAAGCCGGTTCACCCAACGGCTGCGTTTTCCGCTTCAACCTCTTCGACTCTTTTTGTTTCTTGTAGTTCAACAACACACTCTTCAAAGCCGCCAACTGCTTTGCGTTCCCCTTCTGGTTCAGCAAGTTCAAATGTACGCACACCTTACACTACGAGCGGTAAGACACCTCTCTCTAGCGTACTAAATAATGCCTCAAGTTTCACGCAACTAGTTTCACCAAGCTCTGAAAATGACAACATCACCCCCGCCTTGTCGGCGTTGTATGCATATGTAGAAAAGTCCTCACCATGTCAACCCAGAGAGCTGCACAGTGACTTTGCCCATAATAAAGAAAGCCTAGGTAGAACTCTTCCTTTTCCAGGAGGACCCTGCGCGGATAACAGAAGTTCTCCCCATGTGGTGAACTCGCCTGACAAGGCAATGAACCCAGCCTTGCAAGCATTGTATGCTGCTGCCATGTCAACTGTTGCCGCGCAATACCTAAACTCAGCATCTCCAAATAATATGCGACTTTCTACTTTGCCGGATCCCTTGAATTTATTCAAGCAAGCCGCTTCGAACTTGAAGAAGGCTTTTGAGTCATCTACAGGGTCATCTTCACCATCAAAGACCGAACCCACAAACACGTGGGTGAAAATGTTGCAAATGCTTAGTGGATTCCAAAACGGTCCTAGTTGGAATGAGCAAACATACTCAGAAACGCCAGAGCCTCCAGAAGTCAGTTCACCCACTCACATTTCGTCACTTTCCCCAAGACAATCTTCCTCCACCCCAAGTGGAGAGAACCGAATAGGGGTTGATTTCCTTCCCGGGGGGAATGACTCTAGAAACAACTCTCCTGGACCCAACACAGGCAGGGCTACTAAAGTTGATCCGCCGTCATGTAAAAGTCCGCCGTCTATGTCTGGCCTTGGAGTGCAAACAAGCGGTTTTCGTTCAAACGTCCCCAACCCTCCATCTTCTCGGTACCCGCCTCCAACATTGTCTGTCCGTCCACTTGGAGCTACCAATGGTCCAGGTAATCTAATGTCAACAATGATTACTAAAAAAGCAAAGTGTCACTTCTGTGGGAAGCCATTTGCTAACAAAGGACAAGTTCGCCTACATATCAGCAAGAATAAATGCCCTTGTTTACTACAACAGTCGTGTCATGTGGCTGCACTGGCCGCGGCTTTTGGATCAGACTCACGTGTTCTAGCCAATAATCCTTCAGCCTCCGTTCCTCATTCACAGACTCCTGGTAAACCCATCGTTTCCAGCCCCCTCAATGCCGATTCTACTCCGCTGTCAACTGGACTACCGTTTACGAATTTCCCCACACCACATCGCTCTCCGAGTACCAAAGACTCAATAGAAGTACCATCTGCATTGAGCTTACTGAAGGAAAGGTTTCAAAATTTTGATCTTATGCACCAGCGTCAAAATAACGGATCTTCATCTGGACCCGGCATATCCGACGCAAACCTGAATACCAGTCCATTTCTTTCAGCATTTACTTCTCTCCCACATGGTGCCTCGGAAACCGACCGGCTTTTCTCCAATCAATTTTTCCCACCAATAAGTCACAAGGCCGGTCAGTGGAACAATGGAAATGCAATGACAAATCCGGTTCCCAGCAGTAAATTACCAGCAAGCTATCCCGGAGTTGGTGGTTTAGGTAGTACAACGGCTGCTGCAAATGCGAATCATCTGGCTGCTATGGCTCTTCTTGCTCAAACGCTAGCACAGATCACGTCATCCCAACTCGCCAGACCCCCTACTAGTGAGAATACAACCGATACCACGACCAATTTACCAAACCCTGTTTCACTGAACCTTTCACCGAGTATGATCGATCCGAGGAACCCGTTTCACTTTATGAATCCTGCAAACTTTAACTTGGACCTATTGTTAAACCAAGTCAACTTTGCCAAACAGTTAAACCACTTCAATTGGAACGAGCAATCTCTTGATGGGAATCTAACAAATTCGACCAATATGTCAGCGGGGCACTGATAATTAGAGTTGATGTCTATGTGGTCTTTCTAGATGTTTGCGGAAGAAGCAACGAAACAACTGTGGTCATTCGGACCACTCCGTTTTACATTTCATTATCTACAGTCAGAAGTTAGGCAACACCAGGAAACGTACAATATCTTTACCAAATGTATAATCCGTGCCCAGTGCTCTTCGTTTTTTTCGATTTCAGTCTGCTAACAGTTCCAAGCCACACTCGATTGTCTCCAAGGCGCCGAGTTAATGTAACTCCATGTTTTACAGCATTTACTCCTTTGTTTGTTTTGTTCCTTCTTTCGAAATCAATCCCCCAAATTAAGGTGAATACAGCTTTGACTTCCGGATGCCGTTTCCATACTAAAAATCCTTTCAACGGATTACCAATATCCAAATGAACTGTGCCAGCCAGACAACGAAATTTGCACTGAGGTGTAAATAGTTTATTTTAGTTCTAAAGACTCGAGCTATTTGTGATCATTCCTCATTTATGTGAACTGCTTGTTGTAATATTTTGGTCACTGATAAGCGTCATCCGCTGCACAATCCACACATGATAAGTGTGTTGATCTGGAATGCGATGGCTTCCTTTCTTTCTATTTACCTGTTCTATTCGACCGAAATTGTCACTAATGCGCCTCCCTTATTGCCCAGTTCATGTACAAAAAAGCAACAACGGTGAGCTATCATCAGACTCTTTGTACATAAGCACTTTCTCCATTTTGGAAGACTGAGTTTGTTAATCTCTGCTTATTACAGATATTAAGACAAGTCATTTATCGACCAGAATTTGTCACTTCTGTCGTAAAAGATCTATAGCTGGGCGTGGAGGGAAGATTGTAAGAGGGTGTGAGCTTTGGCGCTCAGTGTGTCTAAATGCTGCGATACGACTTTCCAGAGGCCTCCATCTACTGCGTGGGATTAGTTTGTTATATCCGGCTCATATGTCTTCGCCACTGTATTCGTCTGATAGTTAATTTGTTACTAATGGTTTGAAAAGACAGTAAATCTTCCAAATCCTTGCTGTAAAATTCCGGATCTCGGCTTCTAACTTTGGATGCAAGAACAGATATTCCAAGGTTCGACAGAGTCTTCAGTAGGGCACAAGAAGAGCTTTGCGGCAATAAGCCTCGTGACGGATCAAACGACTGAATTGCTGTTGAGCATTGTAGGATACCGTTTTCAGAGTTAGGGTAAAGCTTGGTCAGCGAACAGTGCATACGACGGGTGAATTCTGTAAATGAATTGGTGTCAATCGTTTGGTGAACTATGGTAGTATATATTCATTAATTAAGAGCATCTCCTAAGTTGAGTCAAGTCGCATTTATGATTTTCGTACTGCTCGAAATTTGCGCGTAGTTGATCGCTGAGGATGTTTCGCGGGTCACATCATAACTGAAGTTCTGTGATCTGCAGTAAGTCTTGTATCCCTACACCTTCCCTGATGCTACCGGGTTAACAGTCAGAAGACAAGAAGGAGGCCAGAAAAACTGTATTTCAATGCAATAACAGCGTTCTATTTGTATGATGCACTTATGACGGTAGTTGAGGGTCGATCTGCTCTCAACCAACCAGTGTGTCGCCTGCACACCCACACCGATTCTCGAGCGGTTGTTCCTTTGTCTCGGCTGGTCATAGATGACCGTCTGTGCGCTTGTGTACGGAGTAAGATCCTAAAATACAGCATAGAAATGCATTTTACATTTCGACATGGAGTACAGTATCATCAAGGCCTAACGGTTAATCTCTTGTTGAAGGTTCCGATCTTCCAGATCTGAAGTGCTGCCCTTTTACTAAATGTTCATGAGCCTGATGCGATTGAGTTGTAAATCAGTAAATGCCAAATTTAACCCATTTTTATATAGACACCTTCGGCCTGACGATGAAAAGCCACTTGATCATCTTTGGTCCTATAGAAGATTTTGCTAGTCCGACGGTGTTACTAAAGCTATTCCACTCGAAAATTCAGTGACAAGTTGACTCCTTGTTGCAAGTACATCAATTGTGCACTTAGGTCATTCTCTAACGAATGTTACTCTTACTGGTCAATGAGCACAATTTCAGTAAGATAAGTAGATTAAACTTCCGGATCTGTCAGTACTTAAGTAGGCTTACGTTAGATTTCCCTTACAGCAGAGTCAATCCTGCTGAGCCGAGAGTTTACCTGACCGACCCACCTGTTATCCCGGACGGCCAACCATAACTTGGAGACCACAAAACATGCTCGAATAGAGGCAGAGTAAAAATATGGGATTATCCGAAAATTTATCACAAGATCATAAGCACAAGTGAGCTACATCTGTCACATTAATCCGTGAGGTATTCTAGAGAATGACATCACTTCACTTGCATTTGTCTTCACAAGGATGTCCAATTTAGAGACCTGACCGAATTGCTTAAATCAAGAGGTTTGGCCCTAACATCCACCAAATGGGCACCGGAAGAAAACGTTATGGTTATAAGCAGATGAGCCCACAAACACCAGGTCTACGGAAATCAACATGTACTGCCAGCAGTGAGTACGAGAGAAACTTTCCTGTGAACAGAAGAAATGGAAAATGGACATCTGATGGTAACAGGCTCCAACTAAATCAGTAACAGCTTAGTGGTATAATCGGAATTTTAGCCTACAGATCTTTCTAGATCATCGGTAGCGCACATTTCACGATAATCTAACAGGTTAGCAAGACTTTCGTTCAAGAGGAACTGATTAAAGCTGTTTAACCTACATCTGTAGAAGGCGTAGCGCGTCATGCTTCAGTCACATTTCAGGTCATGTGATCCGGAGCTATCTTCTCGTGTGACTGATCATGAAACGGAAGACCCCTGTAAT
The DNA here is from genome assembly GCA_003604175.2 of Clonorchis sinensis. NCBI lineage: Eukaryota > Metazoa > Platyhelminthes > Trematoda > Opisthorchiida > Opisthorchiidae > Clonorchis > Clonorchis sinensis. Next base: position 36,137,088 of record CM030370.1, read on the forward strand.
CTGTAGGATCTGTCTTTGCCCAGAGGTTCGTTTGACGAGCACTGCCGATGACCCCAAATAGTAACGGAACGGTGATCCTGGTCTTCACCCGCAGAATGAAGTTCCAGTTGGAATTTAAAAATCGCTTTACAGCCTGCCCATTTTTAGCCTTCTTAAGCTGTAATTTTTTTAACCTACGAAATCAGTCCATGCCGTTTCCCGGAATGCGAATATGTTCACCGGCGCACTGATGTTCAACTTATTAACGAAAGTCTCATTCGTTAAGGGCATACATGGATGAGTAAATAACTTTAACCAACACGTCGGTGTTTCAAGGAGACGAACCTGGACACCCGGAAGTGATTCGACGATTGACTGCTAACAAGCTGTCTAATCGCAGACTATATGACAAGCGGCTCAGAATGCGTGACTTGCTCTTATATCGAAGTGCCGCAGATTTATTTCAGGTGCGAGCATTCTTGTTCACAAATTGCAAACTCGACTGGATGGTTACTTCAAGGATTTATATTTTGGCACACAGTGCCTGGTGAATTTCAAACAACTCATGACAAGTGTGTGTGACAGAGAAAGGATGTAAGTGTTACATTTATTTTTGCAGCATATCTGAGCGGCCCAAAGACTTATTTGCCTAACAGGTTGAGCGCAGTCATGAGGGTCAGCAGGCCTGAATCGTCAAATCCACCGGGCCCTTGGTGCAGTTCGTCATTCAGGGCACACTTTTACTGTGGCTTGTTCCAAAATTCAAGTGGTATCGAAATGAGTGAGTTCAAATACACCTGCCTTGCAACTTTCTGCGAAATCGTTAAGTGTTTTGACCATCCAGCCTTCTTTCTTTCTGGCTTGGACAGGCAGAATCCATATCCAAGAATCAGCCTCTCAAATGCACATGATGTCATTAATTACGTTAGCGCGCTTTTCTAAACTAACACCGAAGATCTACCACAAAACGATTCTGTGAAGTTTTACACATGACTCTCACCATACACGAGTTAATTGGTAATTATTAGGAACCAAAATAAGACCTAGTTTGTCATCAGCATCATCATAATTGGTAGCGTAACATCAGTGTTCAACAGTCAGGCTTCACTGTCGTACTAAGACCTTATTATATCCGAGTTGTATCAATGTCCACAGGCCAAGCAAATGTAGACTAAGTTTTCTGGGGTAAACGAAATCGCAGAGCGCTGGCTTGCCATACCAACACCTGAATGACGCAGAGTGACATTAGAAGGAACTGAATAGACCTGGTGAATAACATAGGTGCATCCGCATAGTTTTGAGAGTTTTTTCTAATAAGGGATTTCGTTACAAATGAGGTTCGTAAACAGCGAATTGCTGAGCAACTGCGCTGAAAATGTGCTCCCTTTTGAACGGCAAAAATCAAACTCCCCGAGGTGGCTGCCGTTTCCGAGAACTTCCTATCTGTGACAGCTTACCGAGCGAGCGCCAAAACACGGAAGTGTTCATATACGGACGAAAAAGTGCTACACAACACACACGTAGTGGTTGTCCTAATGATCCATACTTGAGAAATTGGATCCTGCGCGCGGACAAGCCTCGAGCACACTGAGATCAGTCTGTTAACGTGTGCTAGTGATCACTTAACTGATCTGGTTAGCTGGAACAAGGCGTATACAGCGCTTTTTAGTGACACCTCAGAGATCATTTTTACAAGTCTTTCCATTCTATGTTGATAAAAGATGTAAATCCGGAAAAAAAACTGTTCGTAACGTTAAATGCGGATCTCATAGGGGGAGTAGAGGATGCATCATGGTTCTTAAAAATTCTTCGCATTATATGTAACTTCTTCTATTGACGATAGATTCTGAAGACCTTCCATCGGTGGAGTATGCTTGTAACGGGTTTTTAAATGACGTAACTAATCCTCAGTGGACTTGCGGTCAGATCGGTGTTCGCATTCGCGTTACATTCACGGCGCCACAAGTTAAATTTGTTCCCCTGATTCTTTTTTTATCTACGCTAGGCTTGAGCAGCTTGCGCATTGTTTTATCATTCACCGAAGACAATGAGGTTCTTCTCTGCAATGTGTTATGTGATTTTTATTGTTGGACGCTCTTAAATGAATTCCCCCTGTATCGATAACCTCAGGGTGAGGAAACGGTAAAGATCCACGAGATCCCTCGTGGATCCATGGCGCTAATGTTTCATGACTCTCTGTCTATCAAAGGATCGTCGAAACTGATGACACTGACAGAATTTTGGGGAAGTCATCGAAATACTCCTTCTCGCATCCTTGCAAACAGTAGAAGCAGAGAAAACTAGGGGATTATCCTGTTTTGCTCTTCAGAACAGCATTGATGATTGTCCAGATAGCGCTTAACTGCTCAGGTATCCAGTTATCCAGGATCTTGCTTCTCGTAACTGAAAATGCACACCCATCTTTTCGCAAAATTCTCCGCCTGCATTTTTCGTGTTCAGCGACGGCAGCGTTAACTTGATGGCAGTGGGTCAGGTGCTTGCAACGCGCCAAAATACATACGGCGCCCTTTCATGTCATTCGTCACCTGCATGCCTACTTTCGTTCAGTGTTTGTTCGTACGACCTTGGCCGATCAGGCAGCTTGCGGCTGCGATTTCGGTATCGTCAGTAAAATTCCACCGCCCTCTATTTTACCATGAACCCAATGACGTTCTTTGGTGTCTAGTTATGACTGTGGTTGACAGCTTGTTGATCGATAATGCAAGTGTTCTCTCTAAGATAAAGACGTCATCACGGCAACACACACTAAATCACCATTTTCGACTGAGGATGACGGGGATTGAGCAGGTGATCGAACAACGAGGGACGTAATAACAAAAACTATTGCGCAGTCTAACAGGTGACGGAAGGCGAAAGCGTTGCCTTGTTGAGGATAACTGGCCGAGAAATTTGTAAATAACCTCTGCTGTAGCATACGTGTGTGGAACTGGCATCTTTTCTCCGTCTCACAAAATCCCAATATATACTGGCTTGATAGTTGGTAACCACATAGGCCGCTCATTACGTACGATAAGGAGTCGTAAGGATACATTCATACAGACGTAGAATCACTTGGTCTTGGTGGTATTTACCGCTAACTCTACGAATACGGTTTAGTGATCTAGGTTTTCTGACATCCTCTAAATTTTTTCTCAAGTTCTCTTGCAAGTGAGAAGCATCATTATGTATTCCATGTCTGTTACCCGGCTTCTGGATCTAACCTAGATTCGACGACATTTCCTGTGACACTGGACAGCTTTCCTACAGACAGCGCGATTTTCGGCCTCATGTTTCCCCTGTTATATACCGGCGAAAGAGCAATCGCTAATAGGTTATAGGGCTTAACAGGATCTATAAGCTTTGCTAGGAAACCAGCAGCTTATGACACTGTTCCTAAAGACTACCGTCTTTGGTCCTCCGCTTATGTGCTCGTTGCATCGACTTCCAGATCTCTTTATATTTGACGTCGTATGGTGTTGACACTGAACTGATGTCATTGCACCGAGGAATAAGTGATTAGGCAGGTAGCGTAATAACAGGTAGCGAAAATAACTCATCGGTTGTTTTTGTTTTGCCCTCAGGCGTGTGTGACGCACTTGCGTTACACTTTGGATGGTGCGGTCATGCATGCTTAAAGGAAGAGTTCAACAAATCCTGTGATTGAAGCACATGTTTGCGTGCTTGACGCGATATTCACACACTACGGTGTAAAAGCTATTGTGTTCAACCTTGCGGATTTTTGCCTCTGTGTTCAACTAACATATAATATAGTGCTTTCGACTTCCTTTACCTCTGCAGGTCGGCACATGGTATCTCCATGTAAGCCGTTTTTGTCATACTACTGCAAATGTCTGAGAGATCCGCAAAGGTTTAAAACCCTATTCCTTGGTCGTTTACCGAAACCAACTGTTTGTTTGCCTGAGCAGAGATTTTCACATATAATCTAATGGTTACGCAACCCGAAAGCATCGGAAACACTTAGATGTCATTCACCTCGAAATTTTGACCGCGATCCAGCAGTTGCTCCTGTGACATTGGTGATAAAAAATAGTACTAATTTTCAGCTGTAAGAGCCTTTCGGTGGCTAGCTGCCTTGCTACCCGAAGGAAGCACGGTGGCTGAGATGCTGCCAGGTTGCTTGAGGCGAGACAGGAATGATCGAGATTCCGAGGTTGGTTTCGAACCATAGACATTCTGGTCAACAAGTTCTCACCTTAACTACTGAGCAATCTCGAACTCTCCTGTGACATTGCACATGAAGAATGCGTAAAGGTGGACTGACAAACATTTGAGAGGACACCTCACTTGACAGGGTTGACATTATTTGTTAGGGGGTCAGAGTAGAGGGTTTGCAGTACATACAGATTACACAGACAGGAGGGAGCTAGTACAGTGAAGAGTGATTCGAAAGATTCGAAATCATTGAGAACAATCACCGCCTGCTCTCTTTTGCACACTAAGTCGATTTTAATGGGTGACTCAGCTGAATCCAGCTGAATCTCTCCTTTATGATATTCTTCTTCAAATGAATGCGTTGTACCAGAACGCATCTGGCTTCAGTTGGTACGATATTCGAGATACCACGGTAAATTATGTGGGTGCACCATAGTGATCATACAATTGCTGTCGAGAAGTCCTCAGCAACCGTCTGAATAGTGTAGTTCATCTAAGCAGTGAGAATACAGTAATATACGAAGGCCGGAAAAGTAGTAAAGCGATAAAATTACGAGACAAAATAGTGTCTTGATTTGTCGTTGATGGTGGCCTAGTGACAAGCTACTTTCTAGTGTAAAAGGGTGGATAAAGCGGTGTGCTACTGCACTTTGTACAATGTTTGGCTCGCATTCGTATTTCGGCTTGAAAGTACCTTTAAGACGAAATAATCCGGCTGAATGTGTGGGTGTTTGTATGATTCAAATTTTTTGCGACGTGCCTTCTGACCCTAGTTCTGATTTTCGATGCATTTTTGTCGATATAAACAGCTCCAGAAGTACAAGTGCACTGGTGGGTTTGCTTGGACTCTGTATCTAGAAGCACCGAGGTTTACTTATGTTGAGTTGGGAACTAAGCAGCTCCTTCAACCAGTATGTTCGTCTGATTATTGCGTTTATATTACTCTTAATGAGGATTGAAGTCCTATCTCTGTTAAAAAAATAGACCCATATTTCCAGTGCGAAGCGTTGCTTCGAGTCGTAATGTCCCGCGTAGCAAGTACGGTTTCTTGGCACCTTGATCTGTCCAAAATTGGAGTTAAAAAACCAAAGCTTTATAAGGTATCAGTATACATAGAGACTGCATACAACAATTCTTTAATGGTCAAGCTCAAAGGTAGTACCCATATTCAAGCGGTTGATGTGTACTTTATTTCTTTCATTAGGCTTTGATGGCGATCACTTAATTCACCGGATTAGAATCCCGGAAAAGATATTTCATTGATGTCTCATGGAAATGAGTTACGACGCGCGACCACAACACCACAGTTTTTGATCTACATTGTAGAAGCGAGTGCAAGAAGGACAATGAGGAACCAGTAGGGGGCAATTTAAAGGCGGTAAAACATTGCTTCTACGCTCCCAGTTTCATCCAGCTAATCCATAAAGACTGATTCATCCTCTCGCCTTAGGTGATTTGTAATATGAGTGTAACCGGGTTCCTTCGGCCAGAATTTACTGCCCAGCGCCCATTTGCGTCCTTCCAGCTCAGTGGGGATACGAGAAGACCAGTGAACAGTACAATCTCATAAGCAATTGTGCAGTAGCCGGTCGCAAAAATTATCTTGGTTGAGCATAACGAAGGAATCCATTTAAGCTCAAGGGGTTCCTGCCGGAAGCCTGTCTGCTACCTTACGTTAAGCTTTTTTGACCTTCAAGTTTGAGGATGAGGCAACCTGATTTTCTGTCGGTCCAACTCTAGGCTACGGGGAAAACCACAAACAACTAGCTCATTGGTTACTGGCTTTAACAATGCGGCGTTATTTATCACAAGAAAAAGCTCCGTTTTCGTCTTTCTAAATCCTGTTTTACTTAAGTCATTTGAGGAAATGTTGATAAACATCTTCTGGAACTTGCTAACTTCCATAGAAAGTGGGGTTGTAGATGAACGGCACTTGATATCCCATTATGCAGCTCGTGACACAATACCGTCTGATTACTCTCTTCAGTGGTGAATATCCTCCCACAGCGCTCACCCCGCAAGATTTGCTGTGACCATCTTTGTTCTGTCAGTGAAAACACAAGTCAAATCGAAATGCGTAAGGAGATTCTTTTGTGCCAAGTGTTCCTTATACATAAAGCACCAGTATACATTGTGCTCAAAAGTGCGTTACACAACAAGAACCGCTTACACATCTGCGAAACTTCGTTTTGCGTTGCCACAAGGGCACCGGACACTGCTGACAGGAATATAGCTTACGGAAGCTAGCTGAATACGGCGTTTATCCAACCGACTTGCGTCCTGCTTCCCCTATCATATCGATACTTTCTCTTTTATTTTCCTTATTCTATGATGTGAATGTCACAAACCCAGCTCAGACAAATGTCACACATCCCGCTTTGGGTGTATGATAGACGAGCCCGGACAACTGTCAGCCCTGGTCCAGTAGGTTTTTAAAATGCCGACATCACCCTTTGAACCAGTATCCCTACTATGTGTCCCATCTCTCTCTCTCTCTCCCTGTCATTCTGTTCTGCCTTTCCACACACATATGCATTACCATACGTTGGTTATGCGTGTGCTACGAACAGTGTCAGTTTAACCGGTACACCAGGGTAGCAGTTTTGAACAATTCATCAGTGCACTTGACTCTGTCATAAGCTGCATTACTGTAATGCCGCAGTCGTTGGTAGTCGACTTGCTGTCCTCGTAAAGCGGTTGTGTAAAGCCACTCCCACCGATGCTACTGTACTGCTTTCGGTAGGACAAAAGATTGAGTTCTTTCATAATAATCGAAGGGGAGTGTTTGGATGCGTGAAATGCAGCAACCGATCCATCTGATAGTTTGGACAGCGGAAGTGCTGGATTGGGTACAAAATTTAGCCGAGATCAAACGGACCGCTCAACGTGACATCTGTACAGATATGGGTACACATGTGTCTGTGTGTACGAACTGAGAATTCAATAAGGAGCGCTGTGTAGCAACGTGTTCCCAATGGTGTTGAGACAATAAGGTGGAGTGAGAGAGACAGCTTACGTGTCCACAAGCCCAAGGGCAAGCAAGCACCCGAAGGATGCGTTTGACAATTTGGCAGGCTCAGATTTGACATGACAGGCGGTCCGCTATTCCAACAAAGGATGGCGGTACATACATACATACGTGAAATGTATTTATGTGTTGTGAGTTTGCACTGAGTACATACATACAGCTAACATGAATTCTTACATTTATGTGTGTACAGGGTAGGGAATTGAAGGCGGCAGACAAACGAACACAAAGGACGCATTAGGCAAAAGGTTGCCTGGTCGACATGACAGCACCGGCGCGCGAACGCACCGGATGATTGATGGATTTAAGCATGCATACGTACGATAAACCCGGACTGTCAACCAGTAGACGCACAACAAGGCATTCCATAAACACCCACAACACATATCAACATCCGATGACAAGCCAAAACGTGAACGCCAGGCAATTAGTCCAAGTGTGGTGGCCGGGTTGATGGTTGTTAGGGTGGTTGATAAGATGGAGGTTCTACTGTTATCCATCCGGTTGAACGTAACCAGGAGTTGAAACCAAACCAAAAATGTTATATTTGCGCGAAGTCTTTCGAATTCTTGGTCGAATGTACTTGATGTGCATAACTATAGGTAGTATTCTATCTAGGTGACTTCCGTGGGGCACAAGTGGCCACACCTATGTATACGGCGGGGTAGAAGGACAGTGAGAGTGATATACAACCACAGTCGGTTGACAGGTTGCTTGAACGGAACGTGCGTAATTCCCCAAAGTGACAATGAAATATGCCAACAAACAGGCGTAGGGAGACACTCAACAGTAGACTCGGACAAAGAGTCGGTCGGGTTGGTGACATCGAACCGAAGAGACGCGTACTGACACGCTCTCCTCTCCTCTACACACACACACACACACACGTATTACCATGGGTTTTTTAACACACGCACGATTGAAAAGCTATGCTTTCCATCCCTACTTGGCTTTTTCGCATTAATCATTTGTAGCTTTACCAAGAAAGGCGTAGATAATAAATCAGTTGTTCTCGACTAGGTGTTTGTAAGACGAGGAATGTGCAGGCAGGCAGAACGAATTTTTATCATCACTCTATCCCTAACTTTCACTGACGTACTTACTGTCTGTGTTTGCGTCCTACTGTTTTCCTTTTAAGCAGGAGCCAATAATTCATCTGTGTAGTGAGTGTTTTTTGACTTCGGTGGCGGCAGAAACATTTATTGCTGGTGTAACGCCACGTAGTTGCGAGTACTTAGGTAAACTATCCAGCATGGACTGGACGTGAATCAGGTAAGACTGACGAGGAAAGTTGAAAACAACAAGTCCCGCTAATCTGTCCTCGCAATGGTTTCATGTGAAACAACTATTGTCTACTCCGTTGCTGAGGTATGTACCGATCAGGAAGAAAATTCTACAGCTCTTAATGCTTCCAGATAAAATTGTTTCAGAATGAAAGCTATTCATTTCTTGCCTCAACTAATTTGATTTCATGTCAAATTATGGCGGTACCTGTCAGACAGACTGGCTTCTCCTCTGCTGATTAACGACGTCTCCTTTTCAGTCGGCAGAATTTACATTCTGTTTGTGGTCCACAGCGTCTGGTTGATTTTGGCCCATCAGTTCGAAAATTGTGAATGGTAGACTGAACAACAATTATCATGTGTACAATCACCGGAACTATTATTCGGCCGGTTCCCGTTAGAACAAATCGATGCGGGTTGGTTATATTGAACACCAAACTCTACCAGTGGCTGATAAAAGACTTCAGCATTTATTGTGAAGAATGAAGCTTTTTCGACAATGCAGGTGAATATGAGTTCGAAATATCCCTGTCTTGTGAATAAGATGCACCATGACGTTTTCAGTCCACTTCTGAAAGCTAAAGACCTAGTTCTTTGCCCGTGAGTTCACGTTGAGTCTGTCCGCGATGCCACTAAGCATTGCTTCTTGGAACTGCACTGAATTTTAATTCGTTGATGTAGTCGTCGAGATCCTCAGAGTTCCTTAGCTCTTCAGGATAGGTCTTGTTGCGCGATACTGCATCCCTAAATCAAATGGGAATAGTCTTTTCTTACTGCCGCACAAGTCATGAAGTTTACTTTTGCTAGAATTAGAAGGCAGTGAAAGCCTACAGTTGAAAGCCAGATGACTTGTATGTCAATCACCGGTTTGGTTCTCAGTCCTGACTGTGACATTAGCCGACGCCACATTTTGAACGTCGGCAGCCGGATGCACCGAGTTCTATTATCAGCTTCAGTATGAACTGAAAACTAACTCACTCCTTAAGTTATCGATCCTAATAAACAGCCTGTATCATAGTAAGCGAGATACACTCATTTGCATATCAATTTAGTTTTGACGGGACACTCATTTGGAACCCAGCTGAATCTCTTGTTTATAATGTTTTTTAAGCAAGTGAATGTGCTGCACCAGGCGGCCACATTTTTTAGTTGGCGCAATATTCGCGATATCTCGATAAATTGTATAGACGTAAAGCATCATTCATAAGGTTGCTGAAAACTCTTCGACAGTCCAAGACCGGTTTCGCTCTTCTCGGGGCTCCTGAGGTAGGCGCAGTCCCCGTGTTTCCGTCAACCTGATGTTCTGCTTGAACCCAAATTGCACGAACTTAGCGATGTACACTCATTTGCATAAGAATTTAGTTTTGACGGAAGACTCAACTGGAAGACAGCTAAATCCTCCCGTTTGTGATGTTCTTCCGTTGCGAGTACTTAGGTAAACTATCCAGCATGGACTGGACGTGAATCAGGTAAGACTGACGAGGAAAGTTGAAAACAACAAGTCCCGCTAATCTGTCCTCGCAATGGTTTCATGTGAAACAACTATTGTCTACTCCGTTGCTGAGGTATGTACCGATCAGGAAGAAAATTCTACAGCTCTTAATGCTTCCAGATAAAATTGTTTCAGAATGAAAGCTATTCATTTCTTGCCTCAACTAATTTGATTTCATGTCAAATTATGGCGGTACCTGTCAGACAGACTGGCTTCTCCTCTGCTGATTAACGACGTCTCCTTTTCAGTCGGCAGAATTTACATTCTGTTTGTGGTCCACAGCGTCTGGTTGATTTTGGCCCATCAGTTCGAAAATTGTGAATGGTAGACTGAACAACAATTATCATGTGTACAATCACCGGAACTATTATTCGGCCGGTTCCCGTTAGAACAAATCGATGCGGGTTGGTTATATTGAACACCAAACTCTACCAGTGGCTGATAAAAGACTTCAGCATTTATTGTGAAGAATGAAGCTTTTTCGACAATGCAGGTGAATATGAGTTCGAAATATCCCTGTCTTGTGAATAAGATGCACCATGACGTTTTCAGTCCACTTCTGAAAGCTAAAGACCTAGTTCTTTGCCCGTGAGTTCACGTTGAGTCTGTCCGCGATGCCACTAAGCATTGCTTCTTGGAACTGCACTGAATTTTAATTCGTTGATGTAGTCGTCGAGATCCTCAGAGTTCCTTAGCTCTTCAGGATAGGTCTTGTTGCGCGATACTGCATCCCTAAATCAAATGGGAATAGTCTTTTCTTACTGCCGCACAAGTCATGAAGTTTACTTTTGCTAGAATTAGAAGGCAGTGAAAGCCTACAGTTGAAAGCCAGATGACTTGTATGTCAATCACCGGTTTGGTTCTCAGTCCTGACTGTGACATTAGCCGACGCCACATTTTGAACGTCGGCAGCCGGATGCACCGAGTTCTATTATCAGCTTCAGTATGAACTGAAAACTAACTCACTCCTTAAGTTATCGATCCTAATAAACAGCCTGTATCATAGTAAGCGAGATACACTCATTTGCATATCAATTTAGTTTTGACGGGACACTCATTTGGAACCCAGCTGAATCTCTTGTTTATAATGTTTTTTAAGCAAGTGAATGTGCTGCACCAGGCGGCCACATTTTTTAGTTGGCGCAATATTCGCGATATCTCGATAAATTGTATAGACGTAAAGCATCATTCATAAGGTTGCTGAAAACTCTTCGACAGTCCACGACCGGTTTCGCTCTTCTCGGGGCTCCTGAGGTAGGCGCAGTCCCCGTGTTTCCGTCAACCTGATGTTCTGCTTGAACCCAAATTGCACGAACTTAGCGATGTACACTCATTTGCATAAGAATTTAGTTTTGACGGAAGACTCAACTGGAAGACAGCTAAATCCTCCCGTTTGTGATGTTCTTCCGCAACCTTATGAGTAGTGCATTACATCTATGCTGTGTATCGCGATATCTCGAATATCGTATCGTCTGAAAAATTAGGCAGCCTGATGCAGCACATTCAGCTGCTTAAGGAAACACAATAATCGAAAGATTCAGCTGGATTTCAGGTGATTATCTCGTCAAGACCGAATTGGTATGAGTGTATTTCGCTGATTTCGTGAAATTCTGTGTCATCGTTTTTTTATTTCCTAGAAGATTTCCTTGCCATTGGCCTACTCTTATCAAACTCACATGATAACGTGAGTTTATGGTCTTGGTTGTGCAGCCGTTTTCACGTCTTTTAAGGTTGAACTGACTTGAAGATTTCACTTCACATGGTGGATGATGTTTAGGGGGAATTATACTGTGCAGGGCAATAAAATTACGTCAGAAAAGGAAAAGAATTAAAGAAGACATATTTCAGCACACAATTTGGTAGTCTATGTGGAAAACAAGTGTCCAGAGACAGAACGCGTTTTGAAAGCGTTTCTGGATTATCAAAATGTCGTATTAAGCAGGAAATCCCAGAAAACCGGCAAGTGGTAGATTTGGCAGACGGAAGACTGCTCTTGAAGCGGCGTGCCTTAAGTAAAATAAGCTGACTTGTACGTCAACAAGATTATTTGGATGAAACTGTGACGACAACAGAAAACACCATGCAACTGTAGGAGAGTTATTTTAGGAACCTTACTGTGAGACAGCGGGGTTTTACAAAAAAATCAGGAGATGTACTCTTAGGACTGCTGAGTTAGTGCGAAAGGTCACACTCAACTCCACATGTCTAGCCACCACTCTAGATCTGAGAACTCGTGGGGGTTGGGTAAACCAAACGGTAAGTAAAAGGTCAACCGGAAGCGCTGGATACAAACGCTCTGAAACGTCTGAGATATGTAGATCCAATGACCTGAAGGTTGTCTATCATGGGTGGTGACAAGCTATCAACTAGGAGCTGATTTCGATTATCTGATTTGAAGAGAGAAACACAACCTTGACATTTTTGACCATCAAAGGCCGTACGAAACAGAGTAGCTCGAGAATTCACGGGAGATTCTGTATTTTAATACCTATGGTTAAACAGTGCAGGGCATCACGCTGAGGCAAGCCAAAGTCCCTAAGACTGGACTCGTTCCATAGGAAATTCCTGTGTGGATTTCTATTGCTGATAAGTTCCGACCACTTAGACATGTGAATTTGGTCGCTACGCACCTCTACGCTCCTCAACAATGCACTGATGATGTCACCTTGATTCGTAATGAAACGTTTGCAACCAAATTGCCCAGCTCAGCGAACAAACCAACGACCATCTACGCTACCTGAGCTACCAGCATTTTCCTCTAAAGAAAACATGTGAATTTAGCTTGATCGGCAGTACATTTTCGCACAGGCTTTTATAGACTTTTTTCCTTGAATCAGAGACAATTCACATTTGGGTAGTCCGGAAATGCTTGGCCTGCAATTCTAATATGTCTGCTCAGTAGCGAAGCACAGAATAGTGCAGATTGAAGTGCACTGATAAGTACCTCCAGAAAACTGACCGAAATTAATCGAAAGTGTAAGTTTACTTTGTTGCACACGGGACTTATACAAGCTGGTCTGGGGCAATCATTAGTTTTCCTCCGCCGGAAAACTGGAAAAACAGGACCCAGTGCTCCTATGTACAATGAGAACATTCATATACTTCAAACCAGACGACTGACACTAGGTGTGGACCAAAGGGTTTAGGCTGCAGAATATTCCCATGCTGCTTCTTGTTGGTATTCTCGATGGAACCATTCCCACGGGTGTTACGGGAAGTCTAAAATTGCCAACAGATCAACCTGGTTGGTATAATCATGAGTTTCACACTGCAGCTCAGGTGTCTCTAGGTTACGATCCTTTGCCACTTGCCATTGGGTCTGAAACAATCTATTTTCTCCATTTCACAAAACATCAACCGAAACAAAGTGGAACGCCAACACTATCGAAGTCGGATACTGATGTATACGCCTGGGCACGTGTTTTCAAAAAAGCTACTTTATTTGTTAAATATTGTCCTTCCAGCAAACACAACTGTGTTGAGCAGAAGAGATGTTGGCAAAAAAGTTTATCATAACTAAAACATTAGATAGTACTTTCTCAGCATTTGCTAGTATCAGAAAGGTCATATTCTTGAAAGCAAACCCAGGACCCTAAAACTCCACCAAAATCTCAATAGGAAAGCCGGAAAGTATCCAGGCCAGTCAGTCATTCAACCAATTCAGCAAAAACCGATGAGTGTTCAGACATGCCACAGAAGCACGACCGAATGTGATCAGCATTCAGGCATTTCATAGAAGCACGATCGATGTTGATGGACGTTCACTAAACGCCTACCAGACAGCCTGGATCAATGTCAGAAAGTGCCCTTTAGGTAGCGCGGGGCCATTGTAACTTTTGCACTCGCACGCACTCCCTTGTTTGGAATGAAGCTGTTGTGTACTCTTGTCGGTAAGTTCTTTCTGGCACCAGGCACTAGAGTAGGAAAAGCAGTTAGATATTACAGGTAGATTCTTTGATATGTCGACTATGTGGCGAATTCTGGGTTAGGTCTCAACTTTTGTTAGGAAGATCTGTCACCTTTTCATATCTGGCGGGGAGAAATCAAAGGAATCATCCTGAAATTATTACACATATTGCAGGAATGCTAGTGATTCTGTTGTAAACCACTTCGGCTGTAAGCCTTCGACTGAACATGTCTGGAGTGTGGAGGAGGTTGGTATGAAGATTGAGATCATTTTATTACGCTGATTTGCCGAATCACATATGTAAACTGAATCCTACATCAGAAAATAATTCTGTGAGAAGCATTCTGAAATCCAGTCAGTCGCTAGGAGAAACCCATTCACTACGTCATTGCCGTTTCCAGTTCCTACTTAAATAAACTGTCATCAGCCTTATCATGCCTTAGATCAATGACTTAGCTCTGGCGAAATTCCAGCTGGATTTTACAAACCTCTTACAGAGCCGGAACAGGTTTCGTCCCATCCTGTACGACTCTCCAAAAGAGACTTTTAGTTATGCCTAACGACCCATATGGATTAGTAACACATGAAACTTCAGACGACAAAGTGATCTGTGATGTTACTGCACTACGGCAGTATGTATGTGGATGGACTAGCTAACTTAGCTGGATCCATGTCAGTACCTGATGTGTGCTAATTCAAGGGTTAAATTTGTCATCGTGTTACAATTCAACCTATGAAGCAATTTCGAAATGTTGACAGCGAAAATTTGAACACTGCCTACCAGGCTTGCGCTGGTTATATGAGATCTGAACTGCTTTTGGTCCACACGTCCCGTGGCAAGTTTCGTTGTCCAGTCGTCAGTACAGAGAGGTGCAACCAACGTCCATCTGCTTCACTGTGGCCATTAACCATTTAACTTCCAGAGTTCGCTCATCCTCAAAGGATGAGAATTTCACGATCTGCCTGATTAAATGAGAGAAAACTAGTTGGTGTTGGTTATCTATGGTATCACTTTCATAATGGAGGTGGAATATGATTGAATTAGACACAAATGAACCGAATGATTAAGTGAGAGAAAATGTGAAAAATACAGGATTGTTGTTTCTTACAAGTTCAAATCACATTATTGCGGCACCTTTCCCTTCACAGCTGACAAGCTGTATGACTGCTGGATTTTGGATGGAACCAAGATAAGGAGGCGAAGAGCAGGAATTTGAAGCTTCCAAAGTGTGGTTTCTTGGCCGTACCAAAGATGTGAGTATCCTACACGAAGCACATTCTCGAGGTTGGACGGAGCAAATAATTGATAGAGGAAATGAAGCCCAAAACTGAACTGCCTAGTTAGTCAGTCTGTCCGTTTTGATACGCGAGCTTTCGAAGGAATGGGCATTCCCAGCAAGGTCAGTAGCAGCAAGGTCACTGCTGTCAGACGCAGGATAGCGCATTCTTCCTGAGGAACCCGTTATACTCTCGAAGAACCTGCGCTGTCAGCCGTAGAAAGCAGTTGGAAATGTTATGGACTACTTTGTGGAGCCAAAAAGAACAAGTTAGTAATTTGTAGCAACAGCAGCCATGCTCTGTATTCTCGAAAGATTCGGGTTGATCATGAATTGGACCAGGGATAATCTCGTAGTCTAGTAAACCTGTTCATTTTTAAATAAGGTCTTCAAGTTTCACAAAGATTCTGGGTTTCTCGCTACACTTTATAGTTATTTCTACGCATTTTTGTGACTCGAAACATATATTGTAGCCACAACGCTGCACTGCTACCAAAAGTAGCCCGTTATCTCTGTTTTATACCCCTTAATCATTATTCTACCATCTCTTCCAAGTTATCTTATCGAGCACACTGTCAGTTGGTGAAGTTCTGGCCTGAAGAAATGTGGTAAAGAAATAGTTTTGTGAGCAAGTGTAGTTGGGGGACGTGTCGATGGGTCCAAAAGTGCTCACAGGAACTTGTAGAACCGTTTGTCGATGCAGTTCATATAAGGCTAAGCTTCCCTAGGTTCCCGCTTGTTTACACTTCTGGTAGTCTAGATTAACTTGAAATAACAAGGTGGCAGTTACAGTTGGAAAATTGTGAACTAGGAATGCTTAAATGATGTCGACACGGCTGGTTAAAGAGCCGGATGTAACTTGGCAGAGTGTTCCAACTTGGATCGTTCTGGTGCGTACTGCGTATCTCAGATACTCGGACCTTAAACTAGCTGCTTTGAAAAACAACAAAATAGGCATTAGACATGGGCGCACTCAGATTAACGAATGAAACCTAATTATATTGACGGACGACCATGGTTGCTCAAACACGTTGGCTCGCTCCGACAGGCAAAGCAGACGCGCGTACAAACTAGAGCAAGTCTTTGATCGAAAACTGATTTGTTCCGCCTCACGATACCCAAACACGTATGTGCATGACAGGGTATGCAAGTTTCAAGCACAAAATTTACTCTGACAAACATGTCACTCAAGGCCGGCACAACAGTCGCAAGCTGTCGGGCGCGTACTTTGATCTCGAGCGGAATGTGGGCCATCGTCTTTGCCGTTGACAATCACATGGGCGGCGACTGCGGCTGAGGCTGCGGCAGCGATATTGACACTGACACAAAACGTTACATTGGTTTATTCGCTTAGTATCGATCGATGGGAAGTGGACTTACAAAAGCGCAAAAATTCACTGACTATGCAAAGCATCCTGGCGAGGTTTTCTGCAACAGCAGACTAGAACAGCGTGTCTCAAAACTAGACCGTGGGCACAAGTCCCTACTTTGAAGCGATCCAGTAAAACATTTATTCAAATTCATTTATTATGTGTACACGAAAGCTAGAACAGAGCGCATACAAGTTTACTGATTCATAGAGAGTGGTTTATGGATTGGAAACGTCACAGGCAGTCTGGCACATCAAAAAAGTTCCTGGAGTATCACTCTTCGTGTCGACATGTTCCACTATTTTGAGTAGTTGTTCGGATAAGATCCCTATCAGGCTATGCTACAAATTTTACTGAAGCATCTGTCCTCAACATGGACGCCGTTGAGCAGTCTATCATCCCCTAGTAGCTAAAGTGTCTCCCATGGTCTTCACAAACGCATTTTTGACCCAGAACGAAGGACCGAGATCTCGAAAAATCGTTCCAAACGCAAGATCACTGACTATATTGCGTAGTACTTGGCACTACGTAGACAGAAGCTTTTCGATACGAGCTCTCCGCTGCATCGGAATGGTTATATTCAGGCTGGATACCAGGATATTTAGCTTTTTTGCAGAATTGAATGCAGCTAGTTAGAATTTCCTTCGGTAGGCATAGCCAGCCGTAAATAGACTGCCTGATATAATTATCCACTCGCTTAAAGGTTTTGCGATAGTCTTGGCCCAGCACTGAAAGATGCACCAGATACATATACTATATATATACTCTATGGCAGCCGAATGGGGAAAGACCGCTACAAAATCCTCATAGTACTGTGAGGCACATCAAAGTAGGGGTAAAGGCGCTCCAAACGCCTTCGCGGGCCTGGGACTTATGGCGTGTGAAAACGAGTCCAAATCTACCAACATGCTAATAAAAACCAAACTGAGGCTAGAAGCAGTCAGCGGAGTGATGAAGCAAAGGGTGTATATAGAGGTGCAAACTGGAGTAAAGGCGGTTAAGATATGCGGCTTCAGCGACCAGAACACGCTTTGTGAATGCGTCGAAAATGACGAATGATATGGAAATTACCGCAGCTGATCCGATGGTATCAGATTTGGGATCTTCTGAGCTACAATTACCCGGATACAAAGTGGATATGGTGGACTATACCTTGGACTAAAAACAACTTGAAATGTTCAGCGAGAGCACCATAGCTAGCGTACGATGCGTTCCGGGCTTGAGCTTGCCCAAACCTGTAGACGTACTGCCCACAGACCTGACCATAAAGTCGACTTCCATCCTTGTAATCAGCTTGGTCGAACTTGAATCAAGTGAAAGTCTGCCTGACTTATCCGGCTATCCATGTGTTTTGCAGCAAAGACGTTATGTATCTGCTACATTTCGCCATCCAGAGGTAGGCAGCAGTTTCCTTTACATAATTCCTTCCACGAACCATCAAGCACAACAGGCGTGGCCTCTTTCTACACACTGTTGTACAGATTCTGAATGGCGGTGTAGATGGCTTGGCGAATCTACTTTCGACTGACCGGACACGATGCACCTTACACGGTACCAGGTGTGAGGAAGTGTCCTGGATGTCTGCGGATTCATAAGCGATAGAATTAACTCTGGTATCGTGATGTTAGTCTGAAACCGCACATTCCACGATTTTGTTGAATAAGGTGATATAGGCCGAAGGGTCAGACTAATATGAAGCTGTTTGATCGGGTTTGTTCGGATCACTATAAGATCATTCGTGTAGATGTGCTTAACAGGTGAGAAAAAGTAGCCTCGTTTAATAATGGCAGTCTGTCGGCCAGTAAAGTCTCGTAAGGCCTGCAAAACACCGCGGTTTGCATATATTAAAACGGATATAACCAGCCAGTCAGGCACAATAGTGCCTCTGGCGGCTGGCGAGGCCAGTGAGCATTGGAAGTCTTAATTCGGCGAGGCTCATTTACACTTCACACACACACACACTCTTCTGAGTGGAATAGACTTGTCGGCGGTTTTGACTGGGGATAATCTACGTAAAAAAAAATCGGTGGAATAACCAGCACGACTCAAGAGAGCAACCACCTTCATCATAGCACCTTCAATTGCATTAGTTCGAATGTGGGTTGCCAAACCAAATTTCGAGTTCCAGTATTTGGCAGCTTCCTCACAACTGGACCCGAAGCGGCTCCCCTGTGCAGTGAGTGGGAATGGAGAAGAGTTTCACATGGACGTTGTTGATATTTGTTAAGGGTAACCAGTAGGTTGGTGGCAAAATGCGAAAGGATGCCCCATCTGGAGCTGCTGGACACTTAGTTCACCCACACTGATTTCCAGGCTACCCAGTATGCACTACTAGGAGGCATAACAGTCTGCTGACTATAATCGTAATTATACTACTAATTATTATTGCTTATTTTTGAAGAGCATGATTAAAAGCAGAAAAAATAAATGCGAGCGATAGATGTGGAAAACTGTACAGCCAACATTAGATAAAAAGGGAAGCTTTTTATTCGAAGGCATGCAAGCAATAGTTTCCAGTCAGACAAAATGACATCCGAAGGGTGTGAGAATGTTAGGTATGGAAGCACGCATAAAGACCAGCAATCGAAGACAGGACAAACAATGCTGAATGTTCTTCAAGGTGCAGTGAGTGTTACCACAGTCAGGACTTGCACATCAAGTACAAGGTGTCTGTCATAGAGTCAGGTGTGAAAGTTCATGTCAAGGCTGATCACTCAACGTCATGTAACATGCATAAAAGTGCCATAAGTACGTAGGAATCTTAAAGTGAGGAGCAGGTAGAAGTCGCCTTAGGAAAACCAGTCCAGAAACTGCCTTGAAGGATTGAGGAAAGAAGATCTCTCGATATGAAACGATCATCGGTTGGTGAACCAAATTTCATAGTCGATGGCCGAGGGGCTGAGAAGACGGCGAGGGAACAATGATCAGCATCGTAGTTCTGCCTCTCCTCATTCCACACTGTCACTTCGCGCCCATCTGAGATTATCATGGCTACTAGTTTCTCCCGAACAGCTAACAGATTAGACTTAATGAAAGACGTCGAGATAGGTGTTGTCAACTCCTCGAAGACCGTGTATTTCAGGCAATGGGGAAGGTTTTCGAGTTTCATTGCAACCCGATTATGACGAGCACATCCAGCATCATGCATGATCCGACAGGACTGAAGAATATGTATCACACTTTCTAGTTGACCACGCTGGCACGACAGAAGATGACTTGGTCATTCATCACCATATCATGCGCTTTTTACTTTCGTCCTATGCAGGTTGCACCGGAGCTAGATACCACCCACAATTGCCCCAGGAAACACGTCTTTTTGAGACACAAGCCATCGACTCGAGGGATGCAAAGCGACCAACCTTTGCAAATCAGGACCATCAATGTTCATGTGCAGACTACCGCTCCTAGCAGCCACCAGTACTTCTTCGGTGTTCGCGCAAGTTTCTTGGACCCCAACTGAAAGGCCGAGATCATGAAAAACCATAACAAACACAGGATCATCAACCACAATGCGTAGTACTCTGCACAGGACAGGAAGAAGCCATTAAAAGAAGCATGCATTATCTCATCGAGTAGTTTCAGCGCCTTCCGTCGGTGGTTGCAGACTCCTTTCCCATTGAAAGTAAAAGGGAAGCTCAAGTTTGTCACGGTGTCTGTCGGATCCGGAGGAGTGATGAGTTTCTCTGTGAGGCGAAAAGGTCCAACCCAGACTGTGGCACCTAGATGCTTCCTGTCCTCACAATCACCATTACTTTTGGTTTTTGGGCGTTGCTCACCATACCAGCTTTCCCCAACTTGACCGCAGCACCTTGAAGCTTATTTTTAAGGCGAGCCTAAATTCCCGCACTTACAAGCATTCCATCTATGTAACTGCACGACTGCGCTTCCCTCATTTTATATCAAACAACCATCCATTATTCTGAATATGAAATGAGGTGAGAAATAGAGTCGAGCATGAGAGGATGATTGCAAGTCAGATTTTATTCAGTCTTGATCCCGAGATGCGTTGGATTAATGATAAGCTCTCTGTTTATGATTAATGTCCACTAACTGACATCACAATAATGAGGTTCATCTGCTCATGGCTTACAATTTTCACTTACAAGTAATTAAGGGAATTTTACTCGAAGAATACCATTCACAAAGCACGTTTACTTTTGCAGCAAGAGGAAATTATAATGCTCATCTCTTACTCATTGCATTTAGACAGCTCTTCTTTAAACAAGTAAATATATCACGCTCCTGAGGACATCCATTTGTTCTCTGTTGTAAGCAGATCGAGAATCGGAATCGAATGTGGATTTCGCCTACAGAGGGATGATTGCTAGGGCGACCACTGTATCACCTCTAGTTTATTGCTGAATAGAGCGCTGGTCATCCAGTGCGGGGATGGCGAAATGTGCGTTGCAGCTGCTTAGGTATTGTAAGCATGTAGGCTGATGAACAGAAAAATACTCTGAAACCACAAAAGGTACCTGATATACAACCAAGTTAGAACATACTTCATTATCCTGAAGGGTGTTACGTACTGATTTTTTAATTTGCTCTGCACTATTCTACGCGAAAAAAGTCGATTGCTCTGGCAAGCTGCATGATCGCCGTGTTTGATCTAACTGAGCCAGTTGGGGAAATATTTCTCTGAGACTGGGAAATGCGCAGTTGTTTCAGACATGCTGTGAGGACAAGATATATGTTCAAGGAGACGATATTACCGAAGAACTTATAACTGTCTGTCTAGCATGGCCTTCCGAATATGCGAAAATTTTGTCATAAATCTGGCTGTCAGTTAAGTTTGTCTTGTCATCAATGTCTCCCCCGTCGAATCATCCTGAATTAAACAGAAGGTGAATTAATTACGGGCGCACACAGCAACCTTTTACAGTGAAAATTAAACAACTAGAGAAAAACTGTCCCCACACTTTCATTGATATCCCCTAAGATAGACCGATCTCCCAGAGAAATGACCTATATCTTGAGTATTTTCTTCGGGCAAGGGAGGAAGTAACTGTATCAAAGATCAAGGATCAACTGTATCGGATGTTCAACAACAGTTCACTCGTAAGCTTTGATTTAAAACTGTGACAGGCAGATTGCTGTCAAATGGAGACTCACAGTGTCACGGCTGTTTAGTTGTCATCATAAGCGAAACGCTTCATCGATTTGAGAAGGCGGTGGTCATCTCATTCATTTAACTATAGCCACATTGTTTTGCGAGCCACTCTGACGTTTCTTGACGAATAGACTTGATGTGTTGAGTTTGCTTGCCAATCGATAAGTCATGCTGTAAACACATGATTTGTTTCGAAGGAACTTCAACTCCACTTGATAGCGAGGATTTTGAGATGGTTGGAACTGACCAGGACATTGATGAATGAAGGAAGCTAATGAAGGCAGCATTACTTTGTTAACTTCAGGGAAAGGTGTGTGTTTGGGATGATGAAATAGTGCTATTAGAAATTGTGGAGCTTCGTAGTACAAATCCACTCTATATATGTTTTAGGGTCCTTTATGGTGAGCGGAATATTGCGTTGACACATCGGCTACATTTGTGCATTCCAACTGGCCAAAATGAAGACAAGACTAAAAGAACATGTCTTCAGCATCAGATATCACTTCGAAGATTCTGACGGTTTTGAAGAGTAGCTTTATTTTCTTGTAAAGTATTGGATTACGAGAATATATATACATTACAAGTGAGAGTTCCAAGCGCAGCCACATAAATAGAAATATGATGGGCCACTGGTAGCATGTGAATGCTTGAAGGCCAATTGCTCCATTCTACAGCATCCATCCTCCACGGGGCCATGCACGACCTGAAGCGACGCATAACTATGTGCAGTTAGATCGTGCACGCATTCTCCGATATCATACCTGTGAGATAATCACTGAAAAGTCGACCCTGAGTGTGGCCAGTGAAAATAAATAAATTCCTTCCAGCTACATTGAGAATTTTGGCCTACTGACAGCTACTGACTGGTTTTGAGTAATCTTCATTACCACCTTCAGCACCGTCGTCGTTATCATCGCTGTTGTCATCACCACCATCATCATGATCATGATCATCATTGATGGCAATTCACCAGTAATACATCTCGGCGCTTAAACGCCTAACTGGCTCTGACTGAGGGACTACTAAAAGCACCGAATCTCGTCTCGACAGTTGATAAGTGGTAATAGCTCAACTATCTGACAAATACTCCTAGTAGTGTAACATCTTGGTCGAAGAGTTTTCAGCAACCTTACCAGTAGTCTTATTTCTTGGAAAATGACCAGCTATCCATCTGAACCGTGAGAACTTTGAGGAAAACGTTGCTGAACAGCTTTTTATCCCTAGTGAACCTTAGATGCAGGTTCACCGAGCAAACTATGATGCTATTCTACCGCTATTTTACCGAAAAAAGAAAGAAGTGTCTAGTGTGCGTGATAGACCATACATGAATAAAAACCATTCCAAAATGTACTGGACACATGTGCTGTCTGCCACAAAACGAGCGAATACCCAGTCACGTGTTATCATCTGATTAGATTTTGTGGGAGTAACTTATACCGGAGGACTGTAAATTTATCACTACGTAAGCTCAGCAAAGTGTCCCTCAGTGATATTTATACCCGTTACTATCATCCGAGGGCTTTTCATCCCCTCCTTGTCGGGGCCGGAGTATCTCTAGTGCCGAACCTCACATGGACTTTATGTGAGTGATACCAGTCTTTGTGTCACCCATTTTCGTTTTGTGAAATGATGCCGATCGGTGAAGCAGTGTTACCGCTACCTTCATCTCAGTTTTCAGGTTCTACAACATGACAGTTGTATAGAAGCTGCTTTTATCTTTACACCGCATTTCGCCGCACTCATGCAAGGGCTCTCTCTGGCCCTCGGAAGGCTTCGATTTGGTGTTCCATTGCACAGTTATCAGCTCTGCTGCAGCCTTTTGGAAGGCATTCTATAGTCGTGTTAGAAAGTTCGTTTAGCATTTTTCCACTCAGGATTCAATGGTAAAGAAGAGTGAAAGGAAAATCTACAGTTCCCAGTATTGCTGACGGTTACGATGGAATTTACCGTTTTGCGGATACGCTAACTAGGATGTAAGCGTCACTGGCGAGGCTGGACAGTTTTGTCTTAATTGACGACTGACATGTGTTCAGAGGAGCGGT